>NIPM01000136.1:339764-452020 GCA_002738285.1 Holacanthella duospinosa | reverse complement strand
TCTTAGGGTCTTAGGGTGAACAAAAATAGATTTTGGCCGCCATCTTGGATGGATTTACCGCCCTGTACTATCTGTATCACATGATCTGCCTCTCCGAAAACCATGTTGATTAGTAGTCAAAAGATTATTTGATTCAAGAAAAATAGAAAGTTTCAACTTAATAATCCTTTCGAACACTTTGCTGATGAAAGGAGTACTGGTAATAGGACGGTAACTCGANGAAAGTTTCAACTTAATAATCCTTTCGAACACTTTGCTGATGAAAGGAGTACTGGTAATAGGACGGTAACTCGATATGTTACTAATTTTACTCTTTTTTTTTTATCTCATCATTCTTGAAGCTTGAGTCAGTCATATGACTCAGAGTCATGGGTCTGTGACTCTGAGTCATGACACAGTGACTCAGATTCATAGACATTTCATATTTTTATTAATACAGTCAAATTAGCAGTTAAAAATTATTTCAACGTAATCAAGCTCAAAATGAGTGATACAAACTTTGTTACCTAACTTTTTTCGGTTAAAGAGTTAAATAAATTTTTGAAATTCTACTTTATTTTTCATCTGATATAAAATTAAATTAGCTCACCTGCAATATCTACATTGATCTTTTTATTCAACTCTAACAAAATGATCGATGATTGAACACATCGGAATGTTTTTAACTTTTGTTAATATGACTGTGTATTCACTTAACTCATTTTTTTACTGCGTACTAATTATCAAACCGCACTTCTAACTTAGCTCGAAATCGAAATTCAAAATTTCGAATACCTAAAAAGTTTTGGGCTTCGATTTCGAATGATTAACGACGAATTTCGATTTCGCTTCCAGTTTGTACCGAGACTTAAACTTCGATTTCAATTTCTAATAGCAAGTTGAATTTACTTCAAGCTTCTCTTCACGGTAACTCGGATGATCCTCACGACAGAATTTCTGGAAATCCTGGAGTGGAAGCTTAGCGCCGTTGCTAAGCTTGTCGCGATATTATAGTCTAAAATTCCGATCATCTGAAATCGTACTCTAGATTTGATATCCTCAAATGTTATGGATTTCGATTTCGAGAACCTTAAAATCATGAATTTACATCTAAACAATTTAAAATTATGAAGTAGGGTTTGGGTTTCGTCGTTCTTCTAAGCAATCGATTTCTACTTTTTTTTAGTGTATTATAACTTATTTTAACAATATTAAAAGAAGGGAGGGGGGGATGATCTAAATTAATCTAAATTAGATTTCAACTTTACTATTTCAAATGGCTATTGTTTATTTCCATTCTGATTGTGAGTTGAAATTTTTAGAAGCGTTGAATTTTGAATTTGATTGATATCTGGAGTTTGATTTCGATGTGTAGTGACAAGTGTGCTTCAAACTAAACACGAGCCGCGCGGCTGCTAACTCCCATTCTCAGATTTGTGGTGTGTTGCGGGAGTTGAAGACAAATTGGGTAGTACAAAAGGAGTAAGATGTAAGCAGTAAGATTAATAACACTATGTTACTTGGGAGTCATGACTCTGTCGGGAATGAGGTCCTTTGATGACCCTTGACCCTTGTCCTGTGTGGAGATAGGTCACCAGGCTCACCAAAAATCAACAAAATAATAATTAATAAATTATTAAATAATAATTAAATAATAATTAATTAAGAAATAATAATAAATAATATAATTATTAATTTTTTCCAAAATAGAAGAGAGAGGACTTCCGTTTATTACAACGGTCAAAAGTTATCTGAGTCTATCCACAGGGATAGACTCTACACAGGTAAGTATATACCTATAGGTAAGAATAATAATAATAATAATAATAATATTATATATATATAGGGAGGGTTAATGTATTGGAAAGGGAAGAAGAAGAAGAAGAAGAACACAGCAGCAGCTGTGTTGTTGTTATGTGTGGTGAGCGGGAGGTCCAGTCCCGTTCATCACATGAAGGTGAAGGTCTTCACCACACCATCCTCCCCCCCAAGAAGCCTCTCCTCCCCCAGGAGGGAGCTGAAGCGATAAATACAGCCCGTACTTATGGAGTTAGAAGTTTGCTCTTCCAAGAGGGTGTTGAAAGAATGAAGCCTCCCCTCCCCCNCCGACTCAGTGCCTTTCATTTCTCTATTGAGTCAGAGTCACCAAAAACCAATGATTCCGACAAATCAATAAGTCAGAGTCAGAGTCATTCGGTACCCTAGTATTGACACAAAACACTGTGAAACTCGTACCAATTTTATAGTATGAGTTGAACCGTTTGAGACAAAACATGGTTCAACTCATACCATTTTAATCAACCAATCAGTCCATTGAGGGGTCTAGTGCAGAAAGAGCACTTGTTGATTTTTAATTTTCAAACATTTCCGTTTCCAAGTGGAGGCAGTTAAACCTGGCTGTAAATATTTTGAAACAAATGCGTGGGATTTGGCGGATGCGACAGTATTGGATAAAAAGTTTATCATATGCACTCTTAATTATGCTGAAAATGATGTGAAAAGTATTTATGTGGGGGTTCGCTTTGATAATCCTGTAAGGATTATCTAAGATCAGAAATCGGAATAGGCTGCACAAAGGCAAACAGTGTATCTTTGGAAAGCTACCAAATCAAACAAGATTGTACTAATGTTCACCTTATTCGTCATCACTTGAGGTCAGGAAATATAAAAAATTTCAACTTAGTCAATTTGGAAATCGTTTGAACACTCATGTCAAACTGCACTACTAAAGGAACGGCATGAATGGTGCAGTGGCATTTAACTTTTCAAATATTACCTCATTTGACTATGTTCAAATAAATAAATTTGATGACATAACCTTACCTCTAGATACTAATGAGGTCAAATGGCTAAACTATTGGTGTTTGGTTTGACAAGAGCTTTCCAAAAACGCCACATTTGTCCTGGTCAAGCCTATTCCGATAACTGAAATTTTGTGAGCAGTAAAAATCAAACAAAGAGATGGCCCATAATGCGGCATGTCACATTATCTTCAGCATAATTAGGAGCAAAATTGTTCAAATTTTCATTCAATTCTGTCGAATCTGCTGTATATCGGGTATTTCCACAAATTCCAGAAAAAACGTAGCTAATTATACGTCTCATTAAATTTTTTCTAAGGTTTTGATTTTCTTGTGTTAGTTTCTCTGCTCAAGATCTAACGTCCGAATGAATCGACCAATTACATTGCTTTCCGTAACAATGAAGTGAAAGGGAGGAGTAAAAGGTCATTGAATTCTGAGCTTGAACACATTTAATAATTTGTCAATAAGCTTTTGCCAATATAATGGTGTTGATTAATGTTTTAGTATTCAATTCTAAACAAATTTTAATTCCGAGGTAGGTGGTTTATTCTTCATTGAAACCGTATAATTATTCTGTTACTAAATACGTTACAAAACATATTTGTAGTCAGGTTTTACTTTTACATATTTGTTCCTAATGGAAACCGAATTTTTAAAAACTTTTAAATCAACAAGTGCTCTTTCTGCACTAGACCCTTCAATTGTAGTTATTTGATATGGCTATGCCCAATCAAGGCTTATGTGTTGAAATTTCTATGTATGTTTAAGCAGAATATTTGGAAATTTTGAATGGGTGAAAATATAAGTTTGTGTGAATATAATGTATGGAATTTCATTTCTGCTAGATTTTCCATGATATCCTTTTTTAAGTGAGGGTTGGCAAACATTGAGAGACGTCCCAAGCTTTCTCTGGCAATACATTTAAATAGAATATAATAGAGATGTATGTTCTCTGCTTTATTTGCAGATTTATTGCAACAAAACTCCTAGATCTATCCGATGACGGTCTTTGGTTAGGTGTGTTTAATCCAAGCCCTAGGTTTGGGATGTTTTGTACCGATTCTTGATTGAGTCCGTATTTAAGGAATGGCTCTGCTGCTTTTGTGGGTTTTTCTCTAAGTATTCTGGAATTCGTTTGGAACTTTTGGCTCTGTCTTGATCTGCTGGTAAGTAGTATACTTCAACTTCTGCACGGCTGGAGTCTTCAAACGAAGGATTTGTTTCTACCCCACCCCAGACGTGTCAGATGGATTTCTGATAATATATGTTGAATTTGGAAGCGCCAGCTATTCTCGGTATATCGGTAGCGGTTCGAGGTCTTCATGAGTTCTTTGTAAGAGTCTCATAGTAGGGATGACATTGGGTTTCTCAGGATCCGTATATCCAGAAGTTGATAGCGAGTTTGTAGACAAATGGTAAGATTCACTTTGTAGTTAGTGACAGCCATTTACGCAGGAATATTTCATGAGTCATTACTGACTCATGTGAGTCATTGCTCATATTTGTTCGGCATCACTTGGAGTCCTTAAAAAATACACCTCGCTTTAATTCGGTCCATTCAAAGTTGCATTAAATCACTTATTTTATTCATAGTGAGTCATTACTCACTATGACTCATTTTGTCTGACATGAGTGTGAATTTGGCTTTATATTTATTTGAATTTTCCAAATTGATCACCGATTTTACTATGCAAGAAACATATTCAGCATTGCCAAGATAACGGTGTACCTGCATATAGGAAGGGAAGTCCGGCAACAGTGGTGTAATATTTGGGTTAAATTCTTGGAAGTAAAGAGAAATTAGCCTAACTTCGACACCATTTTGCTACCGTTGTGGCACATTTAACCAACTGGTTTCTGCTTCTATTTGATTAGCACTCGGATACTCAGTTCCCTCATACTAAATTCGTCCAACATAAATTGTCCACAATATATCATTAAACAGTTCAAAATCGATTCACCCCCATTTGTTATAAATGGTTAGGGAAAGCACCTCCCTAGAAAAACTATTAAACTCGCCTGTTTTTCAATTAATTTAAACAAAGTTGCTATTCGCATTTGTGGATAAAAATTATCACACATGAATCAGAATCGCATGGCCTTAAATTTAGCATCATCTTGGTCTCATTAAAAAAAGATGGTAATTTGACAAATGATTATGTTGAGGAAGAACTACCCGAAGGGCAATAGGCAATAGAGATGGAAGTGGGAGGTAGGGAGGGCATAGGACCTTAAGGAGAGCGGTGCACAGAGCTCATATAATCGTTGAATGAGCATGAAAAAGTTTCCACTACATCCATTTTCGTCCGAGCAATTCTCCACTCTTACACCCATTCGTGTATCGTACCATAACACTTATCTCCATCCTTCCTAACTTTTGCCCACCACACCCATTTCTGTCCAGGCATTTGCCTACTTTTACACCCACCTGGAGTCAACTTCCACTGCGCACGCAAATGCACACTGTTTGACCATGATGCATGGGCAAATCCGTCATAAAAATTCCATTCCGGTCCCATAATCCGAAGTTGAAGTGTCTAGAGACAAATTTGGAGTGTCAGGGTGGGCGCGCCGACGGACGAACAGAACACAAACAAAATATCTTTGCAACTCATAAAAACGGGTAGCAACCCGTAGAAACTGCGAACACTACGCTAAGAACACACTTGAGTTTGTAGAACCAAATAGAGACCCCTAGAAATTGCATTAGCCGGCAAAGTTAAGTTCCAAATTACTATGTGCTGAGAAGTAACTTGAAATGCTTAATAGAACTTAATAGAACTTAATTGACTTTAGAAAAAATCCGATTAAAGCGGAAAGAGACGTGAGTTTGTAGAGCCAATTAGGACGCCTAGAAATAGCATTAGCCGGCAAAGTTAGATTCAAAATTACTCTATGATGACAACTATCTAGAAATACTTGATATAATGCGACCTAATGAGAATCATTGGATTTAACAAAAATTAGAATTTCAGAACCAAATATAAACTTATAGAAGATAACGTGGTAAAGATTGACTGATACTAGGTGCTATTTATATACATAAATGATTCTCTTGTTTGCACCTAGTAATAAAATCGTGCAAAATTGAGAGAATATGTAGATCTTCGGAATAATGTTCTTGGATTGTTTCTTTATTTTGTCCTTTTGAAGTATGTATAATGAAATTTATAAAATTATAAAATTATATTAAATTATATTATATTATATAAAATTATAAAATTATACTTGACAGTGTTTTTTTCATTCACATTTCATTGAGCAGACCATCATGTCAAACTAATTAAAAAAACATTTCAGTCATGACTGAAAAAAAAAATCAGAAAAAAAATTTTTTTTACTACTATTCAAATTCCTCTTCACGGTAATTCGAATGCTCCTCACGATAGAATTTTTAGAAAACGTCATATGAAAGTGCAATTCTAGAAACTACGGGGTTTTCAGAAATTCTGTCGTCAGAATCATTCGAATTAGCGTGGAGAGTAGTTTGGAGTTAATACTACCGGATGGAAAGGTTAAAAACAAATTGACAAAAGACAAAAAAAAAATTTGTTTAGCAAACTTTCGAAAAGCATTAGAATTACTTTTATATAATGTATTTAAAAACATCCTCTCAAAAATTGAAATTGATGTCAAGTTTTGACGAATTGAACATACAGAGTCAAAAGGTAATGTTTACATGCCAAATAAAGCCAATTTCGAAGTGGTGCTTTACGCCAAAATAAGGAATCCTTCTTATTTTCTCACTGCGATTTTTCAGGACGTACTCAACAGGAGTGGGATAGAGTGCAAAGATATACTCAACGTGGCGGGCCGCATTTGCGACTTTTTTCCTTGATAAATAAATATGAATGGCGCGACGCTCTTTTACAGGGACCTCTGTATTCCAAATAATGTAAATAATTTATTTCTTGCATGTCGTGGAACAAAAAACGGAAATAAATTGATTGCGACTGTCTGGTCGTTTAAATATTTATGCATAAAGTGTAAGTTGTAGTTACATCTTCACCTGCGGGCAGGTCTGCCCTAATGCAGTTGGGACATTCAAACAATTGACGAGACCAGTGCAACTTAACCCGGTTGCAGTTGCACAATCTGGACACAACTTGTCGTTGATACAGGGTATTGCAGGCATAGTGCCAGCTGGTATATCGCCAGCTCCGGTTGTGTCGATACAGACCATACCAGGAATTGCACCGTATGTTAATCCACACATTGCCGCATTTGCAGCAGTACATCTTAGCCAACAACAAACAAGTTCAGTCGCACATGTGGTTATTGTATTAAGTGTATTTGTAATTGTAGTTGATCCAGTGGTTGTTACATCCTTGTCATTACCAAACCAGAGTTCTCAACACCGACAAGACAATTATGCAAAATTTTATCAATTTTAACTAATAACCTATATATTTAAAGATTTCTTATTTTACTATTTGCTTACTCCCACTGTAGTTTGTTAATTCAGGAACATCGGGCAATTCTGGAGGCTAAAAGAAAATTTATTGTCATAAGCCTTGGAAATAAAATATAGGATTAATATCAGAATTACCTTTGAACCAGTATTTAACATAGAACCGAAATTGAAGAAATTTGTAGCACAAATGACACAAATAAATATGTAAGGAGCAATATTCATAATGGAAACAATAATCGTACACAATTTGTAAGTTTTCTAAAATCTGAACATTCAACTTTAAGTTTATGACTTGACTACATATCTGCAATATCACGGATTTTTATAGTAAATGAAATTTGATCGCGAACAGAGAGTTGGAGGATTTATGTAGTTGACTTTGCGTCTGTCCGTTCCTCGGTCTTTCAGTATAATTCACCGCGACAGTGATGTTTTCGAGTACTGTAATAATTAATCTCAAACAATGAAGCTCATAGGAATGTTATATCTGGGTGTCAATTAATAACCGAATTTGAGAGCATTGAAGCTAATTTACTAAACGCTATGATTTAAGCGTCGTTGTCGTATGCAGATTGCGATATAGTGATCAACAATCTAATACTGCAACTCACGAATAGCATTTACAGAATCAATGATTAGTATACTGAGGAACAGTTATTTAATAGTTATAACGTTAGTCTCGAGCTACGCATTATACAGGATTGGCGCCGAAACATGCCGATAAAAAAAAAATACTTTTTTTAAACTTCTAAAACTATTTTCAGATTTAAAAACTAAAACATATTTGAAACTTATCAAAAATTTTAAAACTTTTTTGAAATTTTTATTCATTAGTTTTCGCTGTATTAACAACTCAACTGAGTTATGCTCACTGGTTGTGACTAAACCTGATTTAATTTAACTATTAGAATATGAAAGTCTGGTCAATTGTCAAAATACGAGTAAGAAATACCAAGCCTCCCATAACCAATTCCTCAGACGTTGATTTGTTACACCGGTAACGAGAATATACAGGATGGGGCAGAAGTCTCTTATACATGGAGAAAGTTTTAATTGAAAAAGATATGCAGAAAAAATTAGGGGGTTGGAAACCCTCTATCTTATTCCATTATAACTCACATGAAACTCATTTCCTTCATGTATAGAGACTTCTGCCCCTTCCTGTACATGAGGATGTAGCGTAATGTTTAAAAACCTGTACCGTATTTATCAGTGAATTCATGGATTACATCAAATATTTCCCGTAGCGTCAACAAATGCTAATAGTCTGTTTTCATGACTTCTCGTTGTCTATACATGCTTCACTGACAAATTAATTAATTCATTTTGAAATTTATGTTGATTATGTACAGTGACAGGCAATAACAACTGACAGGGGATACCCACACTCCTACCAAGCACCCTCTCAAACTTACAGAAATGGGCAAACAATTTATGAATTTCCTTTGGAATTTAGAGTTAATTTTAAAAATAGGTCTGTACACTAAATTAGTTTATCATATGCTTGAAATGACCCCCATCCATTTCAATGCAATGGCCAAGGCGGTCATAAAATGCCTTTCTAACATTCTGTAGCACCTGAGGATTGTTATTTAAAGTATTTACACTTTTTATTTGATGGTTCACAGTAAACGGATGAGCAGTGTAGCGGACCATTGTTTGTTGGTAAGAGTCGTCCGGATGTCGGTAGTGGTACTTGATTACAATGAGTCTCAGATTTGGTGGTATTCGCATGACGGATAAACAATGAACGAATGTCCAGAAAAACAAAACACCAAATTGATAATATTGCGAATAGTTTTAATTCAATTATCTTTTACAACACCAATTTTTCCTATGTCACACTCATCACAATTCCGCCACCCATTACTTGGCTTAAGTTATTTACAAACCCTTTTTTATACTAAAAATCAATCAACAATAAATGTTAATTGATATTAAATTATCTATGAAGTGGGATATTCCTTGTACATTTATGGTTGAGGATAGGAGTAGGAGTGTGAGGTGTGCCCTGTCAGTTGTTATTGCCTGTCCCTTATTGAACTCTATACAAATTAGACTATTGTTTCAACATTTGTTTAAGTGACTTTAGGTCACCGCTAGAAATGAACTAATAGTAAGATGTTTTCGGCGTGGAATACTCCTATATTCTTGTGGGTATGTATTTTGAGTTGACGTTGCTTTTATATATAATAGCTGGCATAGTTTTTCTATATTAATTCCACGATGGATACTTTTGGCTTACTAATATTGTGGAGTCTAGCTGCAGTGCATCTGGTTAAGTGAGTGTGCGGACATAGTAAAAGAAACGATTATCATAGCTAGAAATCGGACCTTTCATGTTTAATAAGAAGGTTGTAGTGAAACCGGGCTAAAGTAAAATAAACCGATTTTCGTTCGGGTGCACTTTCTGTGTAAGCGGACTCCGTTGTAGCATAATGCTCCAACAAAACTTGCGCCTTAGTTTTCTAGTTTCCCAAAACTCTACAGGGTGAGTTTAACAACCATCCATGGATACCCGACTAACCTACTATCACCCACTTATCCCTTTGGTTCCATGTTTTATCAAGTGGATAAGGCACACATAGATGAGTGATTGATAATAGTGAAGTGTGGGTATCACTGGATAGTAAGTATAAAATTCACTCTGTATAGTGAGTCTATACAAATGAGTGCAGAAGAGTTTAGATAAAAATTGTATGAGGTTCATACATTTCACCAATCAATGGTGTTATAACTTTTTGCGATAGAACTTCTTGGCTATAAGTTATGGCTGTTAGGGTTCGAGGTTTACAAGTACGGTGAAGCCCAGAAAAACAATGCTGCGGAAAATTGGAAGCCGTTCTACTTTCTACTATACTTCCGAAACAAAATAATGCATAAGGGAAAAAATTAGATACTAAAGTGTGTCCGGGAAGTAGAGGCACAAATTTGAAACTGAGATTGCAGAACAACCAATAAGTATACTGGAATGAAAATTTGTCATAAATATTAACTAATATATCCCGTTGTTTCAAAGGTAATACATCGTCCCCTTTACTTTTTTGAATCCGATTCCTCCAAGGTTCTAGTAAACATGTCCCATGACCTCTTATCTTGCTTCTTTGGAATTTTCGTTTTTAATTAGCTTGAAACCTTGAATTATTTTTGGTTGTTTGGCTATCTGATAGTACTGGTTTATGCAAATAATCTAAATTCTTCAATTCCTCTTGCCTGTGTTATGTTTAAGGGTCTTAGAGGCTTTGGTACAAAATAGACAATTTTTTGACTTAGAATGTCTACATTGGTAGTGGAAAATTGTGAACGTGCCTGCTCAAGCCAAAATAAAATTTCTTCTAATTTGTAATGCTTGTGTATAAAAGGAAGTATTCGTTGCTTCAGACACTCTCAAAGATAGTTGTTTTAGTTCAGGTCCCCTTCCGAAACAAATGACTCTGAAACATTCTCAATTTCGTCAATCTCCTACCAAACAAGATATTTCCTGTTGAATTTGTTGATTTGGGTAAATTTGTTTTCATAATTCAACGCAGAATGATCCAAGGAATTCACACACTTTGTGCACGGCAAATGGAAATGGTCAAAAGTAACATAATTTTTGTCATCCGTGGTAAGGAATTTCTTTCACGCAATTTAAAAAATTTTTCTAATGCTGGTAATCGTTCGCTGCTCCTTATCGTTGACATATTTCAGAGACTGTTTCATGGTCTTACTCGTAAACCCTAAGTTGTGTACTTTGATATCTGAGTTGGTAGACCTCGTAAATTTGACTCTTTTAGCTGCAGTGCGGACAGGTGTGTTGGAGTGACGCTAAAAGATTTATCCACTTTCTTCAATTCCACGGGTGATAATTTCTCGGGACGACGGCCAGTTAGAGGTTTAAAATTATTCTAAATAAAAGCCTAATAACTCTTAAAAAAGTAGAAATAATATTAGTTTGCTCATACGCTCTGCTAAAAAATTTTGGATGGTGATATTCTTGTCATGGATTGCGAAATTTTCATAGTAGTGAAAAATCGACGCAGCAAACATCTCTCTATTTTTTCTAGACATTTTCGCTAATCCAAGTCACCACAAACAAGTCTTAACTTTTATGTACGATATGCGATTCTGATTCCATTTTTTATTTTTGGAAGACAAATTTCATTTCAGGTAACATTCTTATATCATTTTATTATCAACGTCGTGCCTCTACTTTTCGTGCACCCTTTACTTCGTTGTGTAGTGTAGGCTAGTGCAGTATTTAGAATAATAAGAAGCAAATTTTCAGTTTATAATTTTTCTTTAATTTGAGATGTATCGTTTTCTTTTTTGCTTGTTTTAATAGTATTTTATGTATTCTGGACGTTGCCTAATTAAAAAGAAATCATTCTGCCAATTAGTTTTATATGCCTTTAGATTATTCAAATTCAAAATTTTTATATTTCATATAAAAATATTTCATCAAGTTTCAGAAATTTTGAAACTTTTTAGCTCACTTTTTTGTTGTTTTTAAGCAGTTACTAAATTGACTTTTCAAGAACTTTTAATTCCTCAGTCAGAAGATTAGATGATCCATCGTTGCATAGATGAGAGATACTAATCGGCAGGAAATACTGCATCCCCTCTAGCATCCCAAATAAAGAAGAAGAAAACATAGTTTTTTGCGAGCTTATCACTAACTAGCGTTTCGACGAATAAAAAAAAAGAAAATCAGCAAGACAGTTTGATTTCAAAATCTCAAATTTTTTGTTCTTCCTGAGGTGAAGCTATTTTTCTCAATTTCTGAAGTGTTTTTTCTATCTATTAAATGTATTGAAGGAGATGCTCGATGTGGGTTGAGTTAGAATCAATGAAAAAGTTCTAAATCCTCCAACTAATAATCAAAAACTTCTAAATTCTTCAGCTAACCATCCCTTTGAAATAATTTTTAATTCATCGAGGGTTGAGGAAAATAACACATAGCTGGTGCTGGAAAAGTAAAGTGAGATTTTCATTGATTCAGAACATGATTCCACATTCTCAAAGCAAATTTACAAATTGTTTACAAATTGTGAATGAATGTTGCAAAGCTTACCGAGTTTCAAAATTATACATATAAGGATATTTAGGTCATTGTCCACGGTTTTCTAATTTCTTTTTACAGATTATGTAAAAATGTTGCCCCAAATACGCCAGTTGTGATATTTCCACATAGACGATTTTAGTCCGGTATTGTTTTTGTTATCTCCGTTTTTTTCCTTTTTTTGACTGTCCGGAACAACGAAATCTTGCATATTTTTAACGTTTAGTTTTAGAAACTTAGTTGTTTTCATAATCAGTCTATAGAGTGAAAAGATAACACTAGCTGAGAAGAAAAGCAAAGAACATGGTAAAAAAAAAAGTAAAAATTGGAAGGATGATAGGTAAACCCAAGGTTGCAATCATGGTTCGTGCAGCCATCGAACACTCTCATAAGGAATAAACTGACTTTTGACTTGTATAAACAAGATGGAAAATGTGATGGGCTCCATGCTCGGACATAATTAATAAAATTAACACATGATGATGCTTCATTGGAGATGAAGAAACTTCTGAAATAGTTAACTTTTAATATCTTTTTACTTTTTAAATTAAATTCTCAATAATTGATTTATGGATTTTGTTGACCTAGGTCACTGATGACCTGCGATTCCAGACTATAACCATTTTGGCTGAAATTAAAAACTACTGCTTAATATGATGAGAAAGTAATAGTTTGGAATCAGAGGTCAACAGAAAAATCAATTAAACTAATTGTAATTTCCATTTTTCATCTTTATACAATGCGTTCGAATTAGAAGACGAAATTTTTACGAAATGGTTTTACAGAAAACCAAAAATTGATTGTGTCAAACAATTTCACACATTTTGAACTGCTGAAGTTACTGACAGTTATTGCTAGAAAAGTTTAGTTAATTTTTCTTAAATGAAAAATTGTAGCACGAATCTAATTTTTAATATTTTTAAAACTCTGGAGCCAAATTTTCGGGTTCTTCTTTGAACACCATTAAGCACTAGTTTTTAATTTCAGGAAAAACGGTAATTGTTTGGACTTAGAGGTAACCAGTGAATAGAAGTAACAAATTACAAGAGAATCAATTAAATTCAAATTATAAATTCCATATTCCATATACAGTAAAGTTCGGTTATAGTTACTCCGTAGGGACCGGCAGAATTGTTCAGCATAACCTGAGTCTATTATATCCGTAAAGTGAACGGACCCTACATTTCAATAATTGTTCATTATATCCAAATATTATACTATAAATTCAGCTACTGGCTGTTTCATTGTGAATAAGGTATTTTTTTTAATCCAATTTCCTCGGATTCTCTAGTTTTCAAGTTCTCTTCACCATTTCCCACACCCCACAGCTGGGCACATCATACATAAGTCACTAAAAATTTCATAAAATTACAAACTATACAAACACAATACAAATTGCAATTCAATAATAATTTATGGCTTAAATTTTGAGAAATATGGATGTGGTAGAAAAGATGGAGGCAGACCTAATTAACACAGGGAATGTAGATTTTAAAATTATCGTTCATACACGAGAGTTAATTGTGGCAGTAGCCGCTGCTTCCAGGGAGCGGGTATTCTGGTTTCTTCATTTAGGCACCTGGAATAAAACAGGTTGAACATTTAAAAAAATTAGAATCAACAAAAATTTTCAAAGAATAAAATACAACTAAGTAAATAAAACTAAATTTTTGAAATTACCAAATCAAACCAATCGTGTAAACCCATCCCCTTGCCCGCATTTTGGAATGAGACTAGGCAAACAAGGAGATGGGGCGAGAACCGATTATGCAAAGTAAAAAAACTTAATTGGCATTATTTTAAAGGCGTAATCAATTTCGAATTATACCAAAGTGAAAAATAAGCTCTAATGGAACCCGCAATCGTGATATCATCTGCATTCTCTCTTTGCATACCATTTCATTCGAATAAAGGACTAAAACATGAAGCATAATACCGGCGTAAGCCGAGAATGCAGATGATATAAGGATTGCGGGTTCAATTAGAACTTATTTTTCACATTGGTATAATTCAAAATTGATTTTGCCTTTAAAGGAATTCCAATTAAGTTTATTTTACTTTGCAGAATCGGTTCCCGACCCATTTCCTTGTTTGTTTAGCTTCTTTCCAAAATACGGTCAAAGGGATGGGTGTACACAATTAGTTTGGTTTGGTAATTTCAAAACTTTTGTTTTATTTATTTAGTTGTATTTTTATTCTTTGAAAAAAATTCTTGATACTAATTATTTTAAATGTTCAACCTGTTTTATTTCAGGTCCCTGAAGGAAAAAACCAGAATACCCGCTGCCTGGAAACAATGGGAAATAGGAGCTACGGCCACAATAAAGTCTCTTGTATGTACGATAATTTTAAAATCTACATCTCCTGTGTTAATTGGGTCTGCCTCCATCTTTTTTACCGCATCCATATTTTTCAAAATTTAAGCCATAAATTATTATTGAACTGCAATTTGTATTGTATGTGTACAGTTTGTAATTTTATGAAATTTTTACTGACTTAAGAATGATGTGCCCAGCTGTGTGGTGTGGGAAATGGTGAAGAGAACTTGAACTCTACAGATTCCGAGGAAATTGGATTAAAAAAATACCTTATTCGCAATAAAACAGCCAGTAGGTCGATATAGAGAAGTACTAGGTGATGAAAATAAATATTCTTCTAAGCAACAACGAAAAACATTTTGTGACCGGATTTGACTTTTAAACTGAATGTGTTGATTAAAACTCACTCTAAGGTCCCAACTAAGTCGGGTACATAGATGGTCATAGAAGAATAATAAAAAATTCATTGCGGAATTCAAAAATATTTCATGCCTGTTCACTATAACCGGCTAAAATGACTCGGACGGTAGGTTTGGTTAATAAAGCCGGAAGTTCAGTATAGCCGATTTTATTATAACTGGACTACTTAACACATAATCTCCCATTTGCTTGGCAGGAACCAGTATGGTTTGCTAAAGCCCGGGTTCTATTATACCCGGAGTCACTATAGCCGAACTTCACTATATATTGTGGCGCGGTGTTAATTTAACTGTCAGTTTACGTGCAAGGGGTCAGGGTAATTATCCAAAAGTTATACAATAAACACGGGTATGGGAACTAAATTGGTGGGTTTACTAAAGGGCCTAATGGCAAATGTTAGAGTTACGAGATGATTCCCTAAGTAACGACTTTTGAGGAACTATACCCGATTTTGGGTAGTCCAGATGAATTTCGACTCTAGGTTGGTGTTTCCCTGAGTTGGCTGTGGGCGAACTTGGGTATACTACCCTGGCACTCTTCTAGAGTCAGGTACTTGGTACTTGTCTCTGCCTGAACTACGGGAGGCTCAACTATAGGGTGGGTGTACCTAGACTCTCTGCCTGCTCTCTGGGTTGACTGTGCAGGGAACTCCCTGCCGGTTCTCTTGAGTTAACTGGATTAGGAGTCCCTGCCTGTTCTCTTGGATCTATCTGCCTGTTTTACTGGGGTGACTGGCTCGGGAGTCTCTGCTTGTCCTCTTGGGTCTACTAGATCCAGTACTCCCTGCCTGTTCTCTTGGGTTGACTGGATCGGGACTCTCTCTTATTCTCTAGTCTACTAGACCCAGTACTCCCTGCCGGTTCTCTTGAATTGACTGGATCGGGACTCTCTGTTTATTCTTTAGAGTCTACTAGACCAGGAACCCGTCCCGAACTCACGCACTGCAGTACGGACTCCAACCGAACTCAGTCACTTCCTATGGGTACCGGAGTCTATTACTCCTACTGGTAAGAGAATCACTAATGTTGAATGATCACTACTCTGCAAGAAATTAGAGTTTTTTCCTGGTTGGACCCACTCTGCCTGAGGAACTCTCCTGGTCCGGAGGCTCTCTGACAGGAGGTTAGACTCTTTTACTGGTGACAGTTTTCCCGGAAAACACTGCTCTGGAGAAATTACTGGTTATCTGCTAGGGAATGGTTCTGTACCTGTTGGGCTTATCCGTGAGGATACCAAGGCGTACTCGGCTCCGGTGTCCCAGGTATCGCGTGAGCCGACGGGAGTTCCGTTCTCAATTCCCGGAGTCCCGCTATGACCCGCGATACCAGAAGTACCAGAGACCGGTTACCATAGAGGGATTCGGTGCTGTACATCGTGAAGATACGAAGACTTGTGCTGCTCGCTGAGAATGGAAATTGCCACGCGGGACTTGGACGACCCTAAGCAGGGATGAAGCCCTGCCGAGTCCACGGTCTCCTTTTGGTCAGGAACTTTTGAGCACAACACTTTTCCGCTATAGACAATTCTGAACCTTTTTCTCTTTATCCTTTCCTTCCGCTTAAACACGAAACGGCCCTTACAGTAGATACACTTGAGTGAAACATAAATGTGGGAAAATCGTATATTTATTTATTATTTAATTAAGGTGGATAGAACTTACAATAATAATAATAAAGAGTAACTATTGTTCTAAATCTGAAGCGAAAGAGAAAAGACTCCACAAAGAACTCCAGCAACACTGAGAGTTAAAAGTCAAATGAACCCGTTCCCCGATGATTCGATTGCCGTGTATTCCACACCATACTGTTACTTTTGGTGACCCCTGGTATTTTGTAGGAAAAAACCAGTGCGGGTTTTCTTATAACCAATACCGGTAGTTTTGCCGATTTACTTTTTCGTTCAAAAAAACGTACTTCCATCCAAAAGCATAGGTTGAACACAAAATTTGGATCCGCGTTGCAACGTTCCGTCATGGTTTCAGAAAATTCCAACCTTCTCTCTGGGTCAACTCCGTTCCAATGATGCAAAATTTGAATCTTGTATGGATGGAATTTATAAAAACGAAGAATTCTGCCGACTGAACTTTTGCTTATACCGAAATCTCGAGATATGGTGAAAGTACTGATAACCGGATTCAGGCTAATGGTAGCAAGGACACCGGACGCATTATCAGGGCTAGTTGCGGATTTCGGCCGACCAGTATGTTTTAAATCTTCTAGGGTATGACTATGTTGGAATTTTCGAATTATAACGATAATTGTTTTCCGTTGAGTGATAGGATATTGAATTTCCAGTAGGTCTCCATTATAACGGTGCATTAATGCATTATGGGATTCATTTTGAAAACGGTAATGCAGTTCCACCACTTTTGCTCTAGCAGCCAATGGAAGTCTCATTTTCAATACCTGAGTGCATTGGTTGAATGGAAAAAAAATTCTATGCGATAAAAAAGTTTGTCATAATTATGAAAACATTCTGTAATAATTTGTTTTTCCTACATGAAGGAATATTAAAATATAATTTACCCTTAAATTTTACCCGGTTTTGCCAAAACACGATTAAAACAAATATTAAAACAAGAAATTTCATTTTACTAGATTAGAAACTTGTTTAGCAAGTTTAAAGCACAATTTTTCAGGAAATAAGACTAATAATGGTTTTGCAACAAACAGACGGACAGGTGTGCATTGTATTTTCAATACTCAATGTTAGCTCGAATGGTTTGCTAATTAAAAAAAATGATTTACCTTTGGAGTTATCAAAAAACAGAACAGATTCTGAAATAAATTTTTTTGATAAATTTGGTCCAAAATATTTTCAAATAAACGTCACCCATCAATTAAGACTAATTTGCCATTAATTTGGTGAAATTTGAGTTTTTTGATAAAACTTCATTGTTTTATGAAAATTTTTAATTGGATGCAAGGAAAACATCGAATATTTTAGGCCCAGCAAAAAAAAACATTTGTGAACAATTCAGTATGTTGTGCAATTACATTTTGCAAACATCCTGAATTTAATTATTCTAGTTAACTAATTTTTGCGCACTAATAGGAAGTTCATCAATAAATAATTTTACCAAAGAATGTTTCCAACCGATCTTCCAATCCTGATGAAATGTAACAATGACGTCAGGTATTAAATGCCTTGAATTTAATTAATCTTGCTTGATTCCAGGAAGGAAGACGATTGTTTGAGTCCAGAAGTAAGAGTAATGATAGTTTAAAAATAATAGTGACAGTTAAGTCAGTTACAAAAGTTTACGCGCGCAAGCATCTGGAGGGATATTGAATAGAGGAATGAGATTGGGGTTCAACTCAATCTCATTTTTCTGCATTCATTTTGCAGTTAAGACTTTCTTCATGTGTATTAAATTCTGACCTCCAGTGTATATACTCCATATTATAATATCCATAAATTCCATATAAATGATAAATTCCATTTAACATCATATTAATTTACAATAAGCGCTAGTTTTTAATCTTAAGCAAAACTAGTAATAGTTTAGAATCGGAGGTCACCAGTGACCCAGGTCATGGGAAAATCAATCAAAATTAATAAAAATTTTCATTTCTCATCATACTAATATATTAAGCACTAATTTTTAATTTAGGCCAAAACGGTTATAGTCTGCAATCGCAGGTCAGCGGTGACCTAGGCCAACAAAATCCATGAATCAATTATTGAGAATTTAATTTAAAAAGTCGAAAATTTTTAGATTAACTATTTCAGAAGTTTTTTTTATTTTCAATGAATCATCATCATGTGTTAAGTTTATTAATTATTTTCGAGCATATTTATGTGGAAGTCGCATATTTCCTCGCTTTTATATACAAGTTTGCAGCCATGTTTTTCCTTAGGGGAGTGTTCGATAGCTAGACTAACCGTTGTTGCAACGAAGAAAAATTCAAAAAGGACTTAAGAAACAATGTACATGAGAAGTTAGGTGTCCCAAACAAATGTTCCGAAATTACAATTTTCGAAAAATCGTAACTTTTTTTCTAGATAGCAGAGATTTTATTTAAAAAATTTTCCTTTCTACTTTCGCATAATCTTTCTGAAACATGTAAACAGTTTCATCTAAAAAAATTTGGTTTACGGAGTTTATTTGACAATAATTTTTGGGACAACGCTTTCTCCAGAAAATAGCATTTAGTCAAAAGTAACTTCCAGTTGTCCCAAAAACACTGGTTGGACTGTACAAAATAATGCTAATGCAAAACTAGGAATAGAGGTGTGCTAAATTTTATTAAATTCTTACTAAACAATACATAATAATTTGCAGTGGCTCAAATATTATGGGTGAGTTGAAATGTGGTAAACCGAATTAAAAGTTAAAAATAGCAAAATAAACCACGAGTCATTAATATATTTTAACCTGGTTGCCTAGGAAGCATTCTGGAGTTTTAGTAGTGTACAGTTGAGCGATGACCCAAGCCTTGAGTAATCTTAATTACTGTTTAACTCTAGCGCTACCAAAATTCTAGTATTCCTTGGCGTTTGGTTTAACTGCGAACCATCACCAAAGTCTCGGTATATATGTCGCTAGTACTGAGTTTTAAGATTATACACATTTTAACTCAACCTGTTATACATAAGAATTTCGTTGTGCTATTGGTTCAATCCTCACCATCCACAGCGTGATTAGAAATAATGTATAAATCTCCCAGTGCCTGGCGACTTGAATTTTTGAAAACTTTTTCAGTATCCCTTAATAAAAAAGAAGATTATTACAGTTTGAATGTTTATTTCAATGTCATTACGTTTACCGTTTCATCTGTTTGTTGTGAGCGTCGCCTTGCTTCACTAGCCATCACATCATCAGGGCATCTTTCTCTGCTTCCTACATTGAGAATGAATCCTCAAAGGACCTGTGCAAAGATTATGAAAACCTAATTTGTAAAAGTGTAAGTGTATCTGTAAATTTAGATACTGTATGCGTACTTTTGATGCAATCTCAAACATTTATGAGAGCAACAAACGAGTTTTTCCCAAGCCTCCTTAAACTGTATTGCGAGCTTTTGAGTCATAATTTTTTCGATAATACAATCCAACACATTTTCTTTTCACTTCCCGCAAAAGCCATCAAATACCGGATCTATTTCGAGTAATAATTTTATTAAGTTCATGTAGTACAACTATTTGTTTCACTAACCAGTAAAGTTTGATGTGACTATTTGGCAAGGTTCATTTCGAAAGTGTCAAAACCGTCCTTCACGTCAATTGGTTAGCTAAACCCAATTCTGTAAGCGAAGCGCTTTTGACCTCTATCTTTTTGTTTTGTTGAGGAAACGACATTGACGATAAAAAGGGGGTTACATTGTCCAAATCATCTTTCATTATAGATAATATAAAGAGGATCAATTTCTGGAATTCAAACGCTAAAGTGGAAAAAAAATTAAATTAACATCAGACCAAAATTATCCAGATAAATGAAAATTTACCCTCTGCTGTGTTTTCGATGATACTCCATTGAATTCCAATATCATTAGTATCATTATCAGTTAGAGATAAAATGAGAGTATTTTACACTTTCGCCATTTTGAATGACGTAGTGGGCTACTCCATTCTGGGTTGTGGGTTGGTGGTGGTAGTGGGGATGTGGGAAGATGACGTGAGAGTTGGCGGTGGAGGGGGTGAGAGATAAAACTGCGAAAGTTAATTTCTGGTGGTGTGGAGACGACGAGGAGAGGGTGTGAGTATCTCTCGTCTTTATTTATAATCTTGTTGGATCTATCATTTTAAATAAATTCCCGATAGACAAATTTTTTGAATTTAAAACTTTTTTAATTTTTTATTGTACACATTTCTACCTCAAACTTACAATTACATGTACATTTTATTAATATTTCGACTACTTATTTTTGGTTCACAAGTTTGACATTGTTTGCCATATCCCGAGTCACGCGAAATACAAAAAGAGAGTCAAAAAAGGATGAAACTAGCCTGTCATTATATGCTAAATTTGAATTGCTAAAATCATAATCAATAATTTCACTCAAACTTCTGCCTATTAATCTATTATACAAAAAGTATAGACAAAATTGACCACATACCGAACAATGTTCCGACTGTAGCTGTACAGTATTAAATGTAAAATTAATTTTTGTTAAATGAGGGAAATCAAGATTATAGTAATAAGGCTCTTCCCCATACGAGTCTATAAACTCGATGACATTATTCTCAAGTAAGAGATATAGGACCCAATTTTGGCCAGACTTATTTCTAGTATCTGTATTCTGTACAATAGCAATTGGGGGATTGTAGACATCAACAGTTGACATTTCTCCATTGGCAATTACATAAGGAATGACAGAAGGGTCATGGGATCTAATGAGATGCTCCATGAACGAAAAGAGGGTTGTCTCATCCATTTGAGTTTGAGAATGACCTAATTAAATCTACACCTTTTTCTATGGAGGAGAGACAAATTACATAAACAAACCAAAGCAACCTAGCCTAATTGACAAATATATTTTGATAACCGTCGATTTCAATTAGACTCTGAAACACTCCAAGCGAGACCAAGTGGAGGGGGGATGTTGTCGCAGTCTCAAACTGTAGTTCCGCCTGTTGTAAAATAAAAAAGACTGGGTTGATTAAGTTGAAGTTTTTGGAATTAATCGATAAGGCAATAAAGTCAAATTTTGTTACCCTCATTGTCCCTACGCGTTGGGGTTGAAACTCTGCTCCGGCTGGAGCGGGCACAAGATGAAAGATGTAAAATGTGAATCCCTTGGTGTAGTTGTCTCAATGACAGACGCAATCGATTACTCCATAACACATCCGTATAGAAGGTCATGCAACCCGTAGGGATTTGTATACCACGAACTTGTGTAGTACGGATTGGATACTTAGCCTTTGAGCCTCGTGAAAATAAACTTTGATGATGTTTCAAAATCTGCTCATTCACTGTGAATTCTTTAATGACGAGATTACATTCCTGGATACTAAATGAGGAGGGGCATCCAGAAACACCTATTTTTGAAGTAGAAGAAGATTCCAAGGCAAACTCTGGGTTGCTTCGAATCAACTTGACCTCAATTGAGCAGCCGCTAGGTAAATGTCGCTTCATTTTAATAAGTGGAGACTGAAGTTTCCCGATGACGTCAAAAGTTTTTGACGCTTTTGACATTTCGAATCTAGATTTGAAGCCAGCGTTCTTGTTGACATCAAACTCGTCATGCGCTGTCGGGATAGCAAACCAAAGCTGAGAGTGCTGTATTCTGCTGACTTTCCGTAGTGTTTAGAATTTGTCTGACGACAGTTTTATAGGGGCTTAGTCCTAGGTCATCCGACACTGGAACCCCATTAATACTGACAATTATGTTCAAAAAAGCGGTATAGAGAAACCAACTTCTAGGGGCCACGACATCCGTAGCTTGTAACGCAGCTCCAGTGTTTGATAAAATCCTCGCTTTAAAGTATAGGTAACCATCGTTAAGACTATAGTACTGACTAGTAAAACTAGGAATATTAAAGATGATTGGATTGTAGAAATCCTTAATAGTTGTCGAACTTGTATAAGACAAATATGTGGAACTATCCACTGACACATCAGTAGAAAAGAGATTAAAAATAATGAGTTGGCTTCTAAAGCTTTTTTGACTATTGGAGTAACCAACAGCCTTGTTTTCCATTTTTCCTTTTACCACTAACACAGCTCTGCTTTCCACACTTTCCCTTCCTTGATTTTTTTGACGACTGATTGTCCGTTCTTGTCTTGCGAGCCTTTTTACCACCAACCAGAGACTTTCCAGGTCTTTTGTTGACTTTCATTGATTTTTTCTGCGTCGAACCCCTGTCTGAGACTTTTTACGCCCTCTGCCACCCTGAACCTTTCTACGCTTGGATCTCGAACGTTTTCCTGCACTACTATTGCTGGAAAGTGGAATCTGATAAGAAAACTCCAAAGGAGAAATTCCATCAGCTGCTGATGTACCTCCTCCTACCTGATTTACAAATTTTGGTTCACTTGCAGATTGATTTTGAGAATTTTCACCCTTTGGTGATTCGCGCTCACAATGGTCTTTAGTACACGTCATCTTTCTCATTTCAATAGAAAAACTTACAAGGAAAAAATATGCCTTTCGACAAATGTCAACTAATCGATACTGAGCTAGATTCCAAATTTCTACAATATTATAAACGATTTTGCACATGCAAAATAACTACCTTACTAGATTCAGGCCTCAATATAGGCTGAGTACCTTTTTCGTCTGTTATTTCGATGCTGAGAGTTTGAATTGGAAGATAAGCCTTTACCGGAACATATGCGGCGAAGCTAGAAAATCGGCACATCCTTAGTACTCGGAACTTCTGAAATTAGGAATAATTTAGGATAGAACTTAAGGTTAATAAGAATTCCTCTGAGCCTATTCATTTCTCCGTAAGGATATGTGAACGGACTTAGGAGAATTCGTTAGAGATAGGAAATGGGCACTCCTTTTGTGGTGGGAAGCGATACCATAAATAAGAGTAAAGTCTTCACCTCGGGAAGGGGGGGGGGTTCCCATTGAGGTTTTGTCTCTCAACAGAGAATGTTATTCGGCGCTGAGTTTTAGCTTGTCAAAAAGGTAGGGACAATAGTAGTTTAAGTCTAAAAAGTAACCGCTTAAGTAATAAATAGTTAAATTGGCAATAAACATTATCATAATTTGACCCTTGTGGAGTATAGTGTGGATTGTGTCATTGAGTGTCGTGAATTATTCGTCATTGGTGTGGTCTTTTGGAGAGAAAGAGAGTGGCAAACCCTTTTCCCTCGGCAAAGTAAGTGTGACAAATGACGACTTTATCATCGGAAGACCGTAGACCCGGTGAGGTTCCGTCCTCACCTCGGGTCCCAAGCCCCGTGTGGCATCCACCATCCTTTTGAGCGAGCATCGGATTCCTCGTCAGGTACAACACTTAACTATCATTACTTCGGTTCCACCGTTTCGCCGGTGTCACTGGGGAGCTCTATAACTCTGCCATACTTCGGTGACCCCGGGGGTCCGGTGCCGGAGAACACAACGGATTTCCCCATCCTTCCCTTTGGAGAAGACCTCACACTTGGTAGGTAAGAGCATCGGTCTTTAGTCCGAGTAACTACTAACTTAGAAACTGTAGGAGGAGAAGAGTATTCCCTGTAGGAAGGTAAGCTCCTGTAGGAGGAGAAGAGTAGTCCCTATAGGAAGGTAGGTTCCCGTAGGAGAAAAGTAGTCTGTATAGGAAGGTAAGATCCTGTAGGACAAGAGTGGTCCCTATAGGAAGGTAGGCTCTTGTAGGAGAAGAGTAGTCACTATGGAAAGGCAAGCTCCTGTAAGAAGAGAAGAGTGTTCCTGTTGGAAACTAAGATCCTATAGGGAAGATAGTCACTACAGGGACGGCACTCTTAGAAGCAGACCAGTCCCTACAGTGAAGTGATAGCTACACCCTAAGTTAGGCATAATCTTGGGGAGACGAGAACTCTAGGTAGAAGAGTATTTCACCCTGTAGGAGCAGTAGAGTCTAGAGAGACTGGCCTGTAGGTAGAAGAAGAGAACCAGGCCCCAGTAACACCAGTTTCTATAGAAGCCTTTAGGAGTAGGAAAGTGTAGACAATAGCGGAGGGAAATACTCAGCCCAGACCTAATTAAACCCAATCCCATCCACTTTATTCTAGCCTTTTATGAGACTAGTAAAGTATAGACGACGCTTTAGGTAGAAAAGAAAAAGTGTCTTTAGAGAAGATAACCCAATACTCTAGGAGTCCAACCTCAAAAGCCATTTCCATTCTCGTCTTATATGATAACCCAATAGGTACCCTATGTGTGTACCCAAGCTCCAAATCACTATCCTTCTTTATTTCATTCATTCTAATCCAATACTATCCTTTTCATTCCCTTTTAATCAAACATCCCAATCAATGTAACGGTACGCCGCGCCACAATATTGTAGTATATCTGGCTTGTAATGAACAAGCCCAGTTGAATATACAGATTGAAATACCCTTAGGCATGGCAATAGTTTTCCTTGGCATGGCTGGGGTTGAACAATGTTTGAAGTGACAATAGTAAAATCGGACGTAATTCCCAAGTCGATATCAGGTTAGGAGGGAAACTGCTGGTGTTGTTGAGAAAACCACGTGTTTAACGGAACACCAAAAAGCTCTTCTAGGAAAGGAGAAAGCCTAACACTAAGTCCACCTCTACCTTCGTATTCATATTCAAAACTTTCTCCGTCATATACAAAGGAAGCAGGAAAGGATATGAGACCGATTCATTTCTCAAATCAACTCGACGACAGTTTTTACGCTAGGTCCCTTAACAATTACATACTCTTTGTTCTCTTTATATACTACAAATTCCAACTTTTCCTGTACGTCAATAATGTCGTAAAGTGCCTTTGACCATGTTACAGGTGCTTGATGACCACCGGATAAAAAGTTATTGTCACTAAAGCCCATTGCTTTAGCATAGGATTCAGTCATTTTTACCTGTCGGTCGTTGACACTGTTAATTAGAATAAGAAACTCGTCCCTTTCTGGAGTGGGGGTCACAAGGGTGTTTATATGAATATTCACAGACATACTCTTGAATCTTCTGTTTACGTCTTCCACCAAGTACAAAAAACCAAGAGCATTTTTACTAAACAAATGTTCAGATCGAAAAGTGACCATTGTTTTGATAATATTGTCTTCGGGATTTACAAAATGTTTTTTTTTCGCCATTTCTCCAGGATTCATATATCGGTCACACAAAGCAACATCCAGCAACTGTCGTTCCCCTTCTCCAGGAATTGGAGTGACGAGTTTGTTCGAAAATTTGCTTGTGGTGTTAAATGGGAAATATTCATGCGATGATTTATTAAATATAGTAAGATGGTATGACACTGGATTCACTGGAAATTTGAATTTCGACATCATTTTGGAATATTGACTGCCTGAAGTTCCTCTGCGTAAAATGCACCTGTACAATATTGGTTCAACTAATTATTACGACTATCCGATAAAAGTTTAAATTACCTTGTAGGATTTCACCGGAAGCGTCTCGCAAATAGAAGAAATTTACAGGAATGCTTTGTATANATTACCTTGTAGGATTTCACCGGAAGCGTCTCGCAAATAGAAGAAATTTACAGGAATGCTTTGTATAGCCTTCTGGATAAAAAAAATCTCCTGACTGAAGGTTTGACTAGTGGTACCCTTTTGAAACGTAAGCTTCTCCTTACTAATTCGAACTGCTTGGTTTGGAGACAACTGCAGTGGCTTTTTCTTTTGAACAAGAAATTTCCCGAACAGATTCCTAAACACCTCATCTGAATTTTCTGNAACTGCAGTGGCTTTTTCTTTTGAACAAGAAATTTCCCGAACAGATTCCTAAACACCTCATCTGAATTTTCTGTGGTAACAGCCCTTCGCGCGAATCCGGTACTGGAGTGAACAGTACTGTTATAGGTGTTGACGCAACTCGGCCAGACTTTTTTAAACGTGGTTGTGTTNCCGGTACTGGAGTGAACAGTACTGTTATAGGTGTTGACGCAACTCGGCCAGACTTTTTTAAACGTGGTTGTGTTCTTTTCAGTCATGTAACAAGCTAGCATGTGCCGAAATTTTGCAATTACTTTTTCTGTCATGCTCGACTAAGTCAAAATATTGTTGAAATGCCATGGAGACGAATTGTTTACGGGTTACAATTTGTCCGAATTGGGAAAGAAGAAAGAAGATGAAGAANCCGGTACTGGAGTGAACAGTACTGTTATAGGTGTTGACGCAACTCGGCCAGACTTTTTTAAACGTGGTTGTGTTTTTTTCAGTCATGTAACAAGCTAGCATGTGCCGAAATTTTGCAATTACTTTTTCTGTCATGCTCGACTAAGTCAAAATATTGTGNTGCCGAAATTTTGCAATTACTTTTTCTGTCATGCTCGACTAAGTCAAAATATTGTGGAAATGCCATGGAGACGAATTGTTTACGGGTTACAATTTGTCCGAATTGGGAAAGAAGAAAGAAGATGAAGAAAAAAGAGGTAATTGCCCTTTGAGATCTTGAAGAGGAAGCATCTTTCTCCCTTTCTCACTTTTATATTTGTCCTTTCTTATCTTTAGTTGTCTTTTATATTAAAGTTCTTAATTAACTTACTTACCTTTTCCTAAGTCCCATTCAATTATTAATTAACTCTACCTCTGACGCTACCCACCCCCACAAAAGATGGCGAGCAAGATACACCGTTGGATCCTTTGGTGGAAGACAACGGCAGACCGCTCCTCTCATCGACAGCAAGCGAACATTCCTGGATTCTTGGTATATTTTTTTTACATCATTTTTATCCGTGAGGGATCCGGATTTTGTAAGTGTCATTTCAATTTCAACTCATTTTCATACTTAAGAAGTGGATTTGACCTCTGAGGTCAAGTCTCAACATTCTGCGTTTTCAGCTTAGCTCAGCTCACAGAACTTTATCGTCTCATTACGTTTAAATTTAGTTCATTGACCCCTGTTGAGCTCAAGCTTTATTCATCAGCTATTCCACTCTGCTCCGCTCAACTTATTGAGATTTTTTTTTGGAAACAAAATTCTTTCTCCACCAAAATTTTTTTTTGAATTTTTCGAGATACCGTTAATTTTTTTTAAATCTTTTAGAATAATTTTTCAATTTTCAAAAGAAAATTTTATACCGTTAACATTCGCCTAATTTTCTTTTGGGGTTGATTTTTTTTCAAAAGTCTCACATTCTTATCTCGTTTATTACGCTTTGGAAATTATGTGGAACNGGGTTGATTTTTTTTCAAAAGTCTCACATTCTTATCTCGTTTATTACGCTTTGGAAATTATGTGGAACTTTTTGTATAACCGAGATTCCACACATAATCGTTCGGCTAACTTTTCTAAAGGAGCTTTGGAAGAATTTATGGGTGACGAAGCTTTGCTTATTCCAATCGTGAATAATAGGTCTGCGCCTTCGATTCCTNGGAAGAATTTATGGGTGACGAAGCTTTGCTTATTCCAATCGTGAATAATAGGTCTGCGCCTTCGATTCCTATCCATACGCCGAATATTTCCACAAAACTTCCTCCAATTCCAGAAACACTTTACAAATCTCCTTACCAGCTTCCTACGGTTCCACCCCGTACGTTTAGAAGTTTGGTTGTACCGTCGCCTGTACCATTGGAAACTGTTTCCAAGCAAATGAATGCCAATTTGACACCTTTTTTTATCTACCTAACTTTACCGTTCCTACCGTTCCGATTCACGAGGCTATAAAATTTGTAAGACGATTTGACGGTTCAATCGACCCTCATGATTTCATTGGAAGATTAGTACATGACTTTCAAAGTTTCAGCTTTTCTGTTGATATTATGCTTAATAATTTCGATCGAATACTTGATGGCAATGCAAAAACTTGGTACAATTCCATTTGGCCTAGAATTAAGCGTGATATGCATAATCCTAATATTTCTTCCGATGAAATATGGCATTCTATCTGTCAGGAATTATGTGAGTTTTTTGATGCAACTGCCCGAAAGTCCGAATATCGTCAAAAAATCGAGATTTGATTTTCAAATTTGGCGATAATCTTGAAACGTTTGTAACGGAAAAATTGAATTTGCTTAGAAATTTTAATCCTCATTTGTCAGAAGGTGAGAAGGTTCAACGACTTATTTCAGCTACCCCTCCTGAATTTCAAAAGGCTTGTGCTCTCACAAATATCCTATCTCCTGTTGATTTTCTGATTTCCTTACGTAAATACGGAGAGGTTTATTCACGGGATTTATCCATATCGAAACCTAAAGTCACTTCTTTTGTTCCACCTGCTGTGATGTCTATGGAGACACAACAATTTGGACAACAAACAAATTTTCGCTCACAGGTTCCGCCTTTTCATAATCCTGTGGCTCCTATGTATTCTCAATCTCCAACTAATGAACCTATCTGTCATTATTGTCACGAAACGGGTCATGTAATTAGATATTGTAAAAAACGACCGGATAATAAGAACCACCAAGATTTCTCGGGAGGATACCGGGGCAATTCAATGGGTAATTGGAACTCGGGATTTCAGGAATCAAGACAAAGATTCCAAAACTCACAACAACAAGGCTTTAGACAAAATTCTGATCAATCGGTTCAAAATTTCACTCCACGACAGATGACATATTCTCAACAGTATTCACAGCCGAATAACTCGTATTCTCAACAAGGATACGCCTATCATTGTCCACCACCACAGTTTGATCAACAACCGTATCAAAACAATACATCGGAAAACTAAAAATTCTGGTGTTACAAGACCGTCAGACTTCTGCCTCTCCTATCGTAAATAATAGTACATTAGATATAGTTCCAAAATCAGCCGAATTCGTCGAATGCACAGATTTGTCGTCTCGTTGTAGTTCTTGTTTCGATGCCAATTCGTTAATTCGTTCACTTTGTCGTTTAGTTAAGGATGCCAAATTAGACGCCGCAATTCAGGCTTCTGAATCTCCTGTTTGCGTTTCTGCCGTTCTGCCGAAAATTATTAATAAGTCTTCTCCTGTTTCCGTTTCTGCCGAATTACCAAAAATTAGTAATAAGTGTTCTGCTGTTTGCGTTTCTGCCGAATTACCGAAAATTAGTAATAAGTCTTCTCATGTTTGCGTTTTTGCCGATTTGCCAAAAAATATTAATAAGTCTTCTCAAACATCATGGTGTTTGCGTTTCTGCCGTTCTGCCGAAAATTAATAATAAGTCTTCACCTGCTTGCGTTTTTGCCGATTTGCCGAAATTTAGTAATAAGTCTTCTCAAACTCCAAACGATGATTTTCCTCCATTCTGCCGAACATTTGACGAATATTTGTTAAATAATTCTGCCGAAATTATGAATAAGGATATTTCTGTCGCCAATAATGATTATTCTCAACAATACGAAATTCAAGAATTGAGTACGTTGTTAAACACTTCTAATGTAGAAGATATTTCTGTTTCTAAAGATTTGCTCCATCATTCTATAAAATTTGATTCTACGTAAATCAAATCTCTTATCGATACAGGTGCCTCGATTTCAGCGATAAACCCAAATTAAATACCGTTAATTAATTCTAATATTATTACCGAGAAATCCGTTACACCTTTTCTTATCCGANTAAACCCAAATTAAATACCGTTAATTAATTCTAATATTATTACCGAGAAATCCGTTACACCTTTTCTTATCCGAATTTCTATTGGTCAATCACAAACTAAATCAATTAATAAGGTGGTTCGACTTCGTTTTACCTTAAATTGTTTCGAGTTGGAATGGGATTTTTTTGTTATACCGGGTCTAAGTAACGAAATTGTGATTGGTATGAATTTTCTAAGTCACCATCATACGACTTTACGTTGTGACTCTCTTTCTTTGGACATTCAGCCAATTAATTCCGATATCACGACACATGGAATTTCAGACGTTGAGGATTTGTGTAGTGTGAAGTTTCCGGATATTCTACCCTCCACCTTTCCTGAGCCGCCTGCAGTGGATATAATTCCAAAGGATAGTCGGGTTTTCTTATCTTCATGTCTCGTGGTACCGCCAAATTTTTGTTACAAAGTAGAATTTCATATAGATAATTCAATATCAGGCTTAATCAGAGTTTCACCTTCCTATGCACTTCAAAATTCTAAACTTTTAGCTATTGGAAGTTTTTTAACAATGGTATCAAACGGAATTAGTCACACTTGGATATTTAATATCGGTAATCATCCTGTTAAATTAAGACAACATGAGATTCTTGGACATTTTGAAGTAGCGGATGAATCTATGATTCAATGTTCACTTGAGGAGTTCCAATCTCCTAAATCGACAAAACTTAGTGGTTCTTCAGCATCAATGAATTTATTGAGTACGACTTCGACCGAGACCATATTACCAGAATTCTTGTCTGATGTCAAAATAGGGGCCAATCTTTCAAATATTGAGAAATCTCAAATTTGTTCCGTACTTAACGAATATCAAGATGTTTTCACGTCTGATCCTACGNGAAATCTCAAATTTGTTCCGTACTTAACGAATATCAAGATGTTTTCACGTCTGATCCTACGAAACTTGGCGAACAAAATTAACAACACATAAAATTGATACTGGAAATTCCGCTCCTATTAAACAACGTCCTTAACGGGTTTCATTTGTAGAAAAACAAGAAATTAGTAAATCAGTTGATCGTATGTCAACGAGTGGTGTTGTTTCTCCTTCGAATTCTCCGTGGTCTTCTCCAGTCGTCCTAATTTTTAAACCAGATGGGTCTTGGAGATTTTGCGTCGATTACCGAAAAATTAATTTACTAACAAGGCGAGATGGTTATCCATTACCACGCATGGACGATGCCCTTGACCGTCTAAGGGATGCTAGAAATTTTTCTACGATGGATTGTGATCAGGCTTACTATCAAGGAGAAATGGACCCTGGGGATGCACCTAAAACCGCTTTTGTCACACCTGATGGCTTTTACTAATTTAACGTTATGCCTTTTGGACTCTGTAATGCACCTGCTACTTTCCAACGGCTTATTGATTCAGCATTGGGTTCATTAAAATGGTCAGTTTGTTTAGTATATTTGGACGATATTATCGTGTTTGGAAAAAATTTTCAGGATCATTTAGAACGCCTCAAACTTGTTCTACAAGCGTTGAGACATGCTTCAATGAAACTAAAACCGGCGAAGTGTGCTTTTGGGGACTCAGAACTCAAATTTTTGGGTCATATTGTTTCCGCAGACGGTATTTCTCCAAATCCAGCAAAAATTCGTGCAGTTCGTGAGTTTCCAACTCCCAAAAATGTCTCAGAGATTCGTTCTTTTGTCGCCCTATGNGCAAAAATTCGTGCAGTTCGTGAGTTTCCAACTCCCAAAAATGTCTCAGAGATTCGTTCTTTTGTCGCCCTATGTTCGTATTACCGACGATTCATTAAGGATTTCTCTATAATTGCTAATCCTTTAGACAATCTTGATAAAAAAGAGGTTCAATTCAGCTGGACTTCAGAGGCAGAGAAAGCATTTAATGACTTTGAGGAAAAACTTTGTACGGCTCCAGTGTTTTCGTATCCTGACGAACACACCCCGACTTTCCTTCATGCCGATGCTTGTGGTCATGGAATTATAGCAACTCTTTGTCAAACTCAGGATGGTAAAGAGAGAGTCATTGCTTATGCTTCCCGTCGTCTTTCTCCTACTGAAAGAAATTATGCTATTCCACAGAAGGAATGTTTGGCAATTGTTTGGGCTGTAGGATTATTCCGTCCATATCTTTATGGTAGACACTTTGATGTCATTACTGATCACCATTCCCTCTGTCATCTGATAAATTTGAAAGATCCAAATGCTCAATTAGCTAGATGGGCTTTACGATTGCAACCATACGATTTTACCGTTGTTCACCGTTCGGGTAAAAAACACACAGATGCTGACGTTCTCTCTCGTTTTCCCGTCGATCCAGCAGACAGTTGTATAGATTTGAGTTTCGAAGCATCTTTGTATGGTTTAAATGTTCCTAGGGTTGAATACTTACGTTCTATACAAGAAGTTGATTTAGAGGAACTACAATACGCGGAGCCATGTTTTCGAAAAATTATCTATTTTCTTAAACAAAACGATTCAAACGTTTAAAGAAACCTTGGGATATTGAAGAGTATCAACTTCAACAGGGTATTTCATATCGAAGTAATCCTAACGAATACGGTCGTTTGTGGCGTTTGGTTATTCCAACAAAAATAAGGAACGAGATAATTACCGATATTCATGTTACTTCTTGTGGTCACTTGGGATTTTTCAAAACTTGGCATTCAATTAAATCTCGATACTACTGGCCAAGCATGTACAAACATGTACTTCGTTTCTTACGCAGTTGTTCTACCTGTCAGTTACATAACCTCGCTCNTTTAAAGAAACCTTGGGATATTGAAGAGTATCAACTTCAACAGGGTATTTCATATCGAAGTAATCCTAACGAATACGGTCGTTTGTGGCGTTTCGTTATTCCAACAAAAATAAGGAACGAGATAATTACCGATATTCATGTTACTTCTTGTGGTCACTTGGGATTTTTCAAAACTTGGCATTCAATTAAATCTCGATACTACTGGCCAAGCATGTACAAACATGTACTTCGTTTCTTACGCAGTTGTTCCACTTGTCAGTTACATAACCTCGCTCCTATAAAAGGACAAAGGAATCCAATGGAACCTCCGTCTTTTCCGTTCGAAGTAGTTGGTATTGATTTTACCGGTCCACTTCCAATGACACCAAGACGTAACCAATATGCACTTACAGTTACTTGCCTTTTAACACGATATATCGAGGTTTCTCCAGTCTATTCCGCAGACTCTGAGTGTGCAATGAGAGTACTGGAACGTGACTTGATCAATCGTCACGGATGTCCAATTAAAATCCTTACAGATCAAGGAACGCATTTCACTTCTATGGAATTTTCTCACTTTACTACAACTTGGGGAATTAAATTGATTCGCACATCTCCATATCATCCTCAGGCTAACGGAATTGACGAAAGAGCTAATGGCACAGTAAAACGTATACTCGCTAAATGTGTCCAAGCTAACCAAAAAGATTGGGATCAGCTCCTTCCACGGGCTGCTTTTGCAATGAATTCGACAGTTCATAGAATTACTGGTCATTCTCCTTACTTTTTGGTCTATGGTCGAGAACCAAATTTACCTTGCGACATTTTTTTACCGACTTTACGAGATTTATTACAAAATGACGAAACCGAAGATGAACAGAGTGTTTCTATACCTCGTGTTCAGAAAGCTTTAGCAGAAGTACGGCGTAATACAATTGTTGCTCAGAAAAATGTACAACAGTTATTTAATTCCACTCATCAGCCGATTACTTATGAAAAAAACCAACTAGTAATGTTGAAGAAATTTACGTGTAAACCAGGTCTATCAACTAAGTCGGCAGAAAAATGGAAAGGTCCTTTTCTAGTTATCAAACATACTAGTCCAACAAATATAGCAATTGTGACTTTACCGGAGGCTAAAAAGACAAAAACTCGTATTGTTTCCATACAAAATGTTAAATTATATCACACTTTTGACAATACCGATNGACAGTTCATAGAATTACTGGTCATTCTCCTTACTTTTTGGTCTATGGTCGAGAACCAAATTTACCTTGCGACATTTTTTTACCGACTTTACGAGATTTATTACAAAATGACGAAACCGAAGATGAACAGAGTGTTTCTATACCTCGTGTTCAGAAAGCTTTAGCAGAAGTACGGCGTAATACAATTGTTGCTCAGAAAAATGTACAACAGTTATTTAATTCCACTCATCAGCCGATTACTTATGAAAAAAACCAACTAGTAATGTTGAAGAAATTTACGTGTAAACCAGGTCTATCAACTAAGTCGGCNACTAAGTTGGCAGAAAAATGGAAAGGTCCTTTTCTAGTTATCAAACATACTAGTCCAACAAATATAGCAATTGTGACTTTACCGGAGGCTAAAAAAACAAAAACTCTTATTGTTTCCATACAAAATGTTAAATTATATCACACTTTTGACAATACCGATGGAAATTTTTCGTTAGAGCTAGATAACTTTCCACATTTGGACTTAGATTCTGATCTACCAAATTTGTCTTCTCCACCGTCCATTCAATCCTCAAATGATGAGATGCCCAATCTTTCAGCACAAAACGACTTACCTTGTTATGATTTTTCGAATAACCAGGATACAATTATTCCACTTCCACATAAATGAATAGACGATCGTATTGGTTTTGTTAAAAATAAGTCAGAGATAATTCAACCTCCTTGGAAAAATCGTCTAAGACCTAGACAAAATCCACGTCCACCCCGAGCCAGAATTAGATCGATTGATTCCGATTAATTACTGACTTACCGTTTCTCAATTACTTTATCAATCACACAAATACTTATTTTATAATCGTATTTACCGAAACTTTCTTACATATCCCTTAAAATCATAATTTACAGTAATATAGAAATTCATCTTATCGACCTACATTCAATCAAGGTAGAAAATTTCTTGGAAGACGAGGTCGTGTTTTTTTTCAGATACTCCCGGGGAAATTGAGGTGTTGGGAGAGTTTCTGGGACCAGCAGGAGAAGTAGAATGGCTTCACCGTGAACTAACACCACCACCTCGCACCCAACTTGCCTCAGAAATTTGGGTGATGGAGCCGTCTCGCTCCCGTTCTCCTTGTCGTCGTAAAGTACATCGTACGCGCAAGTCCCCGTCTCCTTGACAAAACCCCCCGTTAAAAGTTAAAATTAAAATTACTTTGCAATTCGCGTTAAATTTATAAAGTTTTCATCTTTTTCTTTTCCTTTATTTTTTTTCTTTCAAACCCTTTCCCTTCTCATAGTGAGGACACGGTCTACCCAGGAAGAGGGGATCTGTAGAAATGCCATGGAGACGAATTTGTTTACGGGTTACAATTTGTCCGAATTGGGAAAGTAGAAAGAAGATGAAGAAAAAAGAGGTCATTGCCCTTTGAGATCTTGAAGAGGAAGCATCTCTCTCCCTTTCTCTCTTTTATATTTGTCCTTTCTTATCTTTAGTTGTCTTTTATATTAAAGTTCTTAATTAACTTACTTACCTTTTCCTAAGTCCATTCAATTATTAATTAACTCTACCTCTGACGCTACCTACCCCTACAATATATAATACTTGAATATTTAGTAAAAAAATTTTTTGACAATATTACTTTGATGGTAGAGTGGACGCTGAATAAACGATTATCATCTTTATTCAGTAATGCTTTGAATTTTTTGTTATAAAATTCCTTCCCTCGTCAGACAGGAGGAAGCGTGGGGGTGAGTTTTTCGCGTTTTTTGCTTCCCTGAAAATTTTTCCATAGCCCTTTACAACTTCATCAGCGGATTTATTTTTTATAAATGTTGTCCAAACAAAACTAAGAGAAAATTTCACATCTCAATTGGTGAATATTACAACCAGGATCCTGGAAAATAAAAATTTTAAAATGTTGGTTTTGGGAAAAATAATCGATCACGATAAGTATATACTTTATCCCTGCGTTAATCAGGTTAGATACATCCATAAGATCACATCCCCATTGATAAGATATGAAAAATGATCTCGTCACTCTTCTTGGATACTTTTTACGGGCCACTTTATGCAAACTATAACTATCCAGCTGTTGTAATGCCTCCTTGACTTGCTTTTTGTTTCAAAATTTCCTGGCTTTAACAAATGCTGGTAATCCAGAAAAACTACCGATTACTTTAGGGTTTGTGTACAATTTTTTTTATCTTTTCTGTAGACATTTCGCAAAGAATGCTAACTCGAGACTAAATAAATTAATCATTTACATGAACATTTTTTATACAACGTAGTGGATAATGACTATTTCAATCCTCTAGCAGTCCCACGAGATTCTTCAAACTGAAGCTCCTAAACGCACGACACAGGCTCAGTGCACAATGTCTTTGCGATGAGTGTTCACTAGCACACCTGACACATCAAGGGTGGTGAATGGAACCATTAGATATATGGATAGGTAAAGGCTTCGTTATATCTAAAATTCCGAAATCGGAATTTTTCAGCTTCGATAATGTTTGGGTCAACTCGAAGAAAAAAGACATAGTGATCCAACAAAATGCTCTGCATACTTCTGAGAACAATGATCCGGGGATGAATAAGTCTACCTACGGGAAGTTGCAAATCTAATGCAGAATGAACTGTAAATACGTTTGTTTCTGATGTCATCAAACACAGTTCGTTAATTATGGTATCTTGTCTGTCACGGTAAGCGTTGATGAAAGCAAAGTTAAAGTCCTGTGCTGCAGGCGTTGTTGGAAACTTTTTTTAAGCGTCTCGGACAAGTGTTTGATTCAGACTGACCAATTTAGACATGTTCAGACAATGCGGTGGGAGGAACCCAAATAAATTACCAGAATTTTCAGATGAACCCTAACCCTACACGATGAACATAAGCTATCGAGAAATGACCTTTCACTGAGCATGCGGTTGTTAACGTCCCCCTTCAAATTTAAGGGAGTTTTGAAACTTTTTTAATTATTTCAGATTCGAGATGATCTAAATACATTGTTCGTATGGCCTTCAATCATGGCAACAATCTATGGCGACAGTATAACTTTGGAGCAGTTTTTGTATTGGGGTTGCGAGGAGTGATGAGTCAATGCCATAAACTTGTATAGCATGTAACATTAATTGAAATCCAGGCACATGAAATGGGATAAAAGATGAAGTGAAGAAATGGAGTAGCCGTTCAAAGTTTGAATATGGCTCACGAATTGACATAAACTGGATTTTTCCTGTAGTTTGACAAATGTCTAAGTTGTTGGGATATTCTAGTAACGCTTCGCGCAATATAGAGTATTTATGATCTTGACTAAGATAATTACTGTTCCACTTGGAGAAGTCTTTTGTAGATTGTTTCTTTGCTATTTTACATAATAGAAAGGATAAGCTATACTCTATGGAATACTCTATGGCATATTGAATCAAAATTCTCAATTCTGGGATATGTAACTTTAGTACTTTTTTCAACAAGTCAATGTCCTTTAGATCATATTTTTGTAATATACATTTGATTTTTTTGCACTTTTTGATAGACAACGGCAAATACTTATCAATATTTGCAACAACTTCAACTATACACTTTATAGAGTCGGGACAACCTTTTTCCAGAAGATCGGCTCGTGTAAAATAAGTGGCGTCTTGATTAATAAAATTATGGAGAAATAAGTCTTGTTNATCGGCTCGTGTAAAATAAGTGGCGTCTTGATTAATAAAATTATGGAGAAATAAGTCTTGTTCAAAGATACGATTCATTATTTATTTTTACAAAAGCAAGAGTTGAGTTGTTTCACCATAACCTGCTTGGTTGAAACTGTTAGCTAAAGTTTTTGGAACATTTCGGCTTCAATTATAATGACCAATATTTTAGTTTACTTCAAATATTAAAAGAAATTAAGAGGGATTCACCCTGGATACCGAGAAAATTGAAATTTTCGAAACGAGGGTCCTCAAGTAGCCAAATATATAAGGTCCAGTTAGAGAGCCAAACAATCCAATCAAAAAGCCTATTACAGATATTGATCAAACAGGATTAAGATTCTAAATCAGACAAGTGGAAATAAATAAAATTACCCATCAAACATGATAAGCACGCTCTTTATTGATTCCTGAAAGTCGTTCCAAGCTTGTCTCATCTTGCTTGTCTCGGAAAGAAACATCCCTTACTATATTCTGCAATTTGATATTTGACAATATTTTTTCACATTCTTCACTGTTCATTGCCATGTCCAAAATGAATGAGCTTGGCTTAATTTGTAGTCTCCTTTCTAAGCAGAAGTAACTTTCATCAGGAATATGTAGAATTTTTTGCTTAACAAAAGCTAAATGTCTCAAAGTACAATTCCTGCACTTTTGTATAGTAAGGGTATCTAAATTTGAAATCAAACTTGATTAAGAGGATTGAAACCAAATAAAAGAATTTATGGCTTCGCCGTTTTTGTCTCTTCCGAATTGTACTCCCAGAAACAAAATAGATAAAATCAACTTATGTGCTTTCATTGTTTCTGGATAGACTCTATAGCACGATACAAGTTAATTTGACCCTTCACTGATTAATTGTCTCTACGGCCTTAAGTAAATTTTACCCTGGAAAATATTTATTGACAGATAAAATGAAAATTCAAGCAGTTTAATCAAGCTCTGGACGCTTACTGGTTGAATTTTTATCGATCTCAAGACTATCCCTTAAAGTTGGATCCTGCGTCGTTATCAAGACGAGTCTTATTTAAGAAATTTTTAGAATCTGACAACTAGTTTCGAAATGGAACGACAACTGAGAAACTCTTGGGTGTCTCTGTGCAATAGTCACCAGAGAATTAGAAAACCTACAAAGCCAGTAGTAGCCAAAGCTGATTCTAGTCAAAAGCGAAACGGAGTCGAGGAAGTGACAGCAGCTCGACATTTCCCAGACCAGTTGAGTGATGACGGTGACTATACGTGTAACAAACTTGCTCATAGTGATCCAGAGTACACAGACTCAGATAGCAAAATTTCAAAAAAGATTCGAGCATATTGTCCTGGAAAAAATAGAAGACATGTGAGTAAGTTTATAGAACATTATTGTAACTATAACTCAAAGTGTTCTGTTAAAAAGTTTTTTCTCGGATACGGTCCCCTTCAAAGACGTTATGGGTACGTTCGAGCAGAATCGTTCACAGCGCAAAGAAATAAGCGGTGTGGTNACGGTCCCCTTCAAAGACGTTATGGGTACGTTCGAGCAGAATCGTTCACAGCGCAAAGAAATAAGCGGTGTGGTTGCATATAGTGCAACAGGAACCCTATTGGGCTGACGACGAAACTTCCGCAGAAGAAAATGAAGTTTCTGCAAATGACATGTCTGAAGACTCTGACAATGATTCAGATGGTCAGATAAATTTGGGTGACTGACACTCCGAAGTAGCATATTCTGTACTATTCAACAATGCGTAGAAAAAGCAGGCCGTCTACAAAATAATACAGAGGTAAAATTGTGAGCTTTAAAACTTTACAGGATTTTCTGTTTGATGAATTTTTTTCTAAAAAAAAAACAGTTTTTTTATTTGGCTTAGTTTGGGTGCCCGTTTGATGAATGTTACTTTGTTACTCTGCGCTATGACGCTGTGGAAAGTCATTTAGAACAATATCAGTGTCCTTGTGGTTTCGAGTCGTTTGACCTATCAGATCACGTGTGTCCACAGGAAGGTCGCGGAGTAGGGAATATTGCAGTTAATTTGGACTCTTCAGTGTTCTATGAGCTCCGTCACGCCCACCGTGGAACGCTTGCATAATATATTCATATGATCCACCCGAAACTATGTGTATTGTAGTGGACGTTTTCAACTATGTAAACGATCTATTGATTGACTTACTTACACAATGTATTATAGCCTACAAAGATATCAAGGTTAGTTTTCGTATTATATGTGACTTTTACGAAGTGACGCACGACGTATGGAATCTTGATCATCTAACGGGCTACTCCTGGAAAATTCACTAAAACTTTATCAAGAGTGCTGTGACAAGGTGTGTCGGATATATAATCCTTGCTCTTCACTTTATGCTAGAGAATGGGTCATCATGGGTGGTGGTTGACAGAATTAAAAGGCTAGATGTTCATGTTGGAGAACTTTCTCCAGTGTCAGTTGGTACCTATGTCCCGCTGCCTCCTGGACTGAAAGGGAGACATGGGTTGATCAATCTCAAAACAAACCATAACATGTTTTTTCATCTGTATCATGTGCTACTTATACAGTGACGAGTTGCTCGAACAAAAATTGGCAGAACAAAGAAAAAATGGGATTTTTCTGAGTGGGTCAAAATTGAGCATGTGGATTAGTAGACAAAAGAAACAGAAAGGCCTAATTAAACAGTACATTCAAAATTGGAATCAATCTACTTTAGACTTTTTGATGTTCACAGAATATACATCCAGAGGTGTAACTCTTTCTGAAATTGGTGAATTTGAAATTAAGAATGCATTTTCCGTGAATATTTACGAGTTCTGTGATGAAAATGTGTATCCTCTAAGACGAACCGAGTACATTTTCAATAAACATGTGGACTTATTATATTTACCTGGAAAGGCAGGGAACAAAACCGGTCATTTTTGTTTAATTAAAGACAAGAGCCGATTCCTTTCAAGTGTGACACATGGTGGTTTTTATGTCCAATGTGTGACAAAGCTTGTCTCTCACAATACTATTTGGATAACCACGTATTGACATGCGGTTACGGAGAAGAATCAATTCAAATTAAAAATTTCCCATTAGAGGACTACTGTGAATTTAAAAACTATGTCACCATTCGGACTCGTCTGGACCCTTTCCACACAATCCAGCTCAATTATCTCCATTTTTCGCCATTCTGACTCGTTTCGGAGCGAGTCAGCAAAGGTCAGTTTTTATTTTTAATTAAATTTGAAACAATAAACACAAATAGCTCATAAATAAGGTGTCCGAGGAGTTGTACGAGGTGTGGCAGAGTGGTTTCGACAGAATTTTGTTNCACAAATAGCTCATAAATAAGGTGTCCGAGGAGTTGTACGAGGTGTGGCAGAGTGGTTTCGACAGAATTTTGTTTCTGTGAGAAAGTGAGTAGCAGGAGTTCGAGTCCTGATAAACTCTTACTACTTTTCTCCCCTTGTTTTCAAAAGNTCTGTGAGAAAGTGAGTAGCAGGAGTTCGAGTCCTGATAAACTCTTACTACTTTTCTCCCCTTGTTTTCAAAAGTTAATAATTATAGGATATGAATAATTGTTAATTTTTGCATAGCTACCTTTGTTTTTTTCTCGTTTCGGGAAACCCGGGAATTTCCCGAAATTCGGGAATTTCTCGTTTCCCGTTACTAGGGTAATTTTCCCGAAAATTGCAATCACTAGATCAACCCCGGTCCCCTTCTGCCGCATCCACTTGCCGGATCTCTTGACGGCCCAGCCGTCTCAACCCGTGGCACTGGTGGTGGAGTGGAACGACGATGCTTCTCCCGAGCCCGTGGTTCCCGACCGACCTCGGCGCGATTGACCGGCGATGGATTTGCCGGTCTTGGTATGTATGATGGATATTGGCGGAACGGTTTAATTTTCCGCCGAGGATCGGCCTTTTCTCCGGGATTCCGGAAAACTAAATGGCTCGGGAGGGATGAAACCTCTGGAGCCGAAGTTGAAACCCGGTGGAGGTGTGTCCCAAACTTGAGTCGTTTGTCCGAGTCCGAGACGGGACCACATCGGACTCAATCGCCGCCTCCGCGGTGGAATTTGCGGTTCTACTTGTCCCAAACGATCTTGAGCAGGCGTCACACGACGGAAGCGTTTAGGTGGGCGAATTCGGCATCGTGACGGTGACCTGCGAGAGCTGTGATTTTCCCGCCGGCTAGGAAAACGGGAACGACGAGAACGTGAGCGAGAACTGAAGCGAGGAGAACTGGAGAGATTTGGATGAAAGCAAGACGGCTCTACCCTCCAAACCTCCGACGCCAACTGGGAGCGAGGCGGTGGTGTTGGCTCTCTCAATAGCACTCTGGTCCCAAAAATTTCCCCAACACTTCCACTTCTCCCGGCTTCTCCGGGGACAGGACGACCTCGTCCTCGAGGAAACTCTCCACTTTCATCAAGTGGAGGTCGATCAAATCTATTTCCATGTCCGAATCCATAATCCTGGAAAAGAAGCAAGAGTTTGGTCTAAAAAATTTTTATCCGTAGAAAAATTTAGTGAAAATTAACGAGAAATAAACGGTAAGAAAAACGGTAAATAATATAAAAAACTTTAAATTTTTGAAGCCAAAAGTACGAAAAGACGGTAACTAAACGGTAAATCTTTAAGAGTCTGACTCTGATTCGCTATAGCGTGGTCTTAGTTGTCGATAAGTCGTTCGTTATCTTAAACGATTTGCCCTTTTATTCGGTGTAAAATCAGACTTATTCGTGGAAAAACCTACTCGAGCAGGAACAGTCTGCAGGTTTACTGCCCTATTCGAATCGATGTTTCGACTGTCAGTGAGGACAACAGAAGGAAAATCGGAATGAACGGAATTTCCCCCTGACAAGTCTGGCATATTGTCAGTAGAAGATTGAATCGGCGGTGGAGACGAAAGTTTCGATAAATCGGAATCTAGCTCCAAATGTGAAAACCTATCATCTTCTAATTCAGGAATACCATCGGTTATTTCGGCCGTATGGTATAATTTTACGTTTTGTAGCGATACAATTTTCGATTTTTGCTTCGCAGCATCTGGCAACGTCTCAACAAGGATGTTTGTTGGACTTGTATGTTTGATAACACAAAATGGCCCCTTCCATTTCTCAGCTAACTTACTAGAAAGACCCGGTTTACACGTAAATTTTCGAATTGCTACAAGCTGATCTTTCTCATAAGTGATTAGCAGATGTGCGGAATTGAACGATTGTTGTGAATTTTGCTGAGCTACGACGGTATTTCTTCTGGCTTCAGCTATAGCATCCTGAACACGAGGTATGGAAACACTCTGTTCCTCGTCTTCAAGCCATTTTCGTAAAGTCGGTAAAAAATTGTCACACGGTAATATTGGCTCCCGGCCATACACCAAAAAATACGGAGAATGACCCGTAATTCTATGAACTGTAGAATTCATCGCGAAAGCAGCCCGTGGAAGGTGCTGATCCCAATCTTTTTGGTTGGCTTGCACAAATTTAGCGAGAATACGTTTGACTGTCCCATTTGCCCTTTCGTCAAATCCATTAGCCTGAGGATGATATGGAGGTGTGCGGATTAATTTGATTCCTCGAGTCTCAGCAAAATGAGAAAATTCCATGGAAGTGAAATGTGTCTCCTGATCGGTGAGAATTTTAATTGGACACCTGTGACGATTGATCAAATCACGTTCGAGAACTCGAATTGCGCTTTCAGAATCGGCAGAATGGACAGGTGAAACCTCGATATAACGTGTCAAAAGACAAGTAACGGTAAGAGCGTACTGGCTACGTCGCTGCGTAATTGGCAACGGACCAATGAAATCAATTACTACAACCTCAAACGGAAATTTTGGTGGCTCCATCGGATTACTCTGAGCCTTTACTGGAGCGAGGTTGTGCAGGTGCGGAGAAAACGAAGTACATGCTTGTACATACTTGGCCAGTAATATCGATATTTGATTGAATGCCACGTTTTGAAAAAACCTAAGTGGCCACAAAAAGTAACGTGAATTTCGGTAATTATTTGTTTCCGTAGTTTAGCCGGAATAACTAAACGCCATAGTCGATCGTATTCGTTAGGATTACTACGATATAGAATACCTTCTTGAAGCCTATACTCTTCAATTTTCCAAGGTTACTTTAACGGTATAGCGGTAAAAACATCGGTCGATTTCAGAAAATCGATGATTTTCTGAAACGCGGTTCGGCATATTGCCCAAACAAGGCAGACGAAGATTCCAAGATGTAGAAGAAGATTCCAAGGTGTAGAAGAAGATTCCAAGGCAAACTCTGGGTTGCTTCGAATCAACTTGACCTCAATTGAGCAGCCGCTAGGTANAGCGGTAAAAACATCGGTCGATTTCAGAAAATCGATGATTTTCTGAAACGCGGTTCGGCATATTGCCCAAACAATCGACAAACATTCCTTCTGTGGAGTCGCAAAGTTACGCTCTGTAGTGGAGACTATGAGAGGCGTTTGCTATCACTCTTTCTTTACCATCCTGACTCTGGCAAAGTGTCGCACCAATTCCATACCCACAAGCATCAGTATGCAAAAAAGTTGGGGCGTGTTCGTCCGGATACGCCAAAACAGGAGCAGTACACAATTTCTCCTTCAGTAACTGAAAAGCCTTTTCCGTATCGGGCGTCCAGCTGAACTGAATCTCTTTCCTATCAAGCTGATGCAATGGATCTGCAATTTTCGAGAAATTCGGTATAAAACGACGGTAATACGAACAAAGAGCGACAAAAGAACGAACACCGGTAATATTCTGTGGAGTTGGAAACTCTCTAACAGCACGGCTTTTTGCTGGATTTGGAGAAATACCGTCCGCGGAAACGATATTTCCCAAGAATTTTAATTCGGAGTCCCCAAACGCACATTTAGCTGGTTTCAATTTAATCGTAGCCAATCGCAGGGCTTGTAGAACCAAACGAAGTCGTTCCAAGTGTAACTCAAAAGATTTACCAAATACGATAATATCGTCCAAATATACCAGACAAACGGACCATTTGAAAGAACCCAAAGCTGAATCTATCAAACGCTGGAAAGTCGCAGGTGCATTACACAATCCAAACGGCATAACGTTAAACTCGAACAGACCATCCGGCGTCACAAAAGCGGTCTTCGGAGCATCCTGCGGATCCATTTCGACCTGATAGTAAGCTTGGTTGCAGTCCATAGTAGAAAAAATTTTGGCATCGCGAAGGAGAATCCAAAGCGACATCCATCCGTGGCAACGGGTAACTGTCCCGACGAGTCAACCGATTGATTTTCCTGTAATCAACACAAAATCTCCACGACCCATCTGGCTTGGAAACGAGAACAACGGGAGATGACCAAGGAGAATTTGAGTGTGAAACAATTCCCGATGTTAACATAAGATCGACGGATTTATCAATCTCCTGACGCTCTGCAAAAGAAGCCCGGTATGGACATTGTTTGATAGGCAGAGCGGTTCGCGTATCGATTTTCTGCTGAGCCAAATCGGTGCGTCCCAACTTCGTACTATCTGATGTAAAAACATCTTGAAATTCTAGAAGAATGGAATAAAGCTGAAACTTCTGGGTGTCATTTAGCCCAGTACCGATGTGAACTCTGTAAAGAAAGTCTGGAAGAACAAATACGGAAAAACTCGCAGACAAAGAATTCAAGGAAGCCACAGGCTTCGTATTTTTAGGAGATTGGAACTCCTCTAGTGAACAGTGAATCATTGATTCATCTGAAGCCTCAAAAGTACACAGGATTTCATGTTGTCGTAACTTAGCGGAATTACTTTTAAGATTTGTGATCCATGTGTAGCCAATTCCATCCTGAACCGCCGTAACGAAATTTCCAACTGCTAAGAATCTTGTTTTCTGCAGTGCAAAAGATAGACTAACATGAATAAGACCTGAAACTGATGGATCGACATGAAATTCAACCTCGTGACTATAATTCGCTGATATAACGAAACTTGATGACAAGAAAACTCGGTAATCCTTCGGTAAATCGTGTAAAGTTGAAGGATCTGAAGAATTGCAAGGCAGAATGCTAGCTAATTCGGCGCTGCATATATCCTCAACAACTGGAGTATCTTGTGTCTCAATCGTAGAGTCGACGGCTTGAATCCCAAGCGAAAGAGAATCACAATGAAGAATTGCGTGATATTTGCGAAGGAAATCCATTCCAATAACCACTTCGTTACTCAATCCCAGTATAACGAAAAAATCCCATTCCAATTCGACAGAATTGACGATAAAACGATGTGTTGATGTGTTAATGTGTTGATGGACTGAGCCGTTGATTGACCAATGGAAATACGGATAAGAAATGGTGAAACAGATTTCTCGCTGACAATATTCGAAAAAATAAACGGAATTAACGATGGGTGTATAGCTGAAAGTAAAGCGCCGGTGTCTATGAGGCTGTTGCGCTAAATAGAATCAAAATATATCAAATGTTGGAACAGAGTAGTCGAAATACTCACATTTTCACTCTCAGAATTGTTGAACAAAGTAGTTACATATAGGCTCGCCTGTTCTTAAACGAGAATACGGTGCCGTACCTGGATTATGGAACGTCGGATAACGATTCGGAGTATTATTAGCCGGGCGAATATTCTGAGGCTGAAGTGACATGACAGCAGGTGGAGAAAACCCAGGTGCTTTATTCGCAGCCAACTCTCTAGCCTGAACCTCTGCGTAGCGCCGTAAAAGAACCAAAAAATCAACTGGTGAATCCAATTCAGTAGTCAAGCAAACTTTTTGAAACTGGAAGATAGGCATCGATCAAAAGTTGTACCTTCTCTCCTTCTGAGCAGTGAGGCTTTAAATTTCGAATTAATTTAAGTTTTTTCGTGACGAATTGTCGCCAAATTTGAAAACCAATTCCCTGTCTTGCCTCCTATACTCAGAACAACGAGAAATCGGATTAAAAAAGTCGCAGAGTTTCTGACAAACTGAAAACCAAATTTCTTCCCGTGATTTTCTAGGATCGTCAATATCCCGTTGAACCCGATCCCAGATGGAATCATACCATGTATGCGCGTTGCCATCCAAAATGCGATCGAAATTGTTGAGAGCCATGTCGATGGTGATCCCATAATGACAGAAGTCATTCTCTAATCGTCGTAGAAATATGTAAGGATCAGATGAACCATCGAATATACTAACAAACTAGATAGCATCATGGATTGGAACCGGTGAAACCAAAAATCCAACCCCTGATGGAATGACATTTGATGCCGATGCTTGCCCCTGAGCTCCTGACGTCTGTCCAGTTGGTACAGCAGTTGATCTAGCCGGTATAGTTGACCTTCTTGTCGACGGCAACGGTTGAGCGGACGGAACCGCTGACGTACTTGCTGTAGTGTTGGAACCGTTGACGTAATAATTGGCGCAGTTGAATGACGCTGACGGGACAAAGTCGTCGGTGGAGCAGAAAGAACAACCGGTGTCGGATTAGGTTGAGGGTCCCTAACGGATGTCGTGAAACGCATTTGCGTACCGGTATGAACGAAAGGAACCATAACAATTTCTTCTTCGCTGTCCTGTTCCAAATCCACTGTGGTTTGAGAGGACGGATTTTGTCCAAAGAACATAGAAGGCCACATAGTGAACAGTTGTACAAAAATTAACCAGCAAAAGAACAAAAAAATAAAAAAAAATTAAGGAAAAAAAATAACGAGAAAAAAAATTAATCCAAAAAAAATCTCCAAAATGTTGAAAAAATTTCTAAAGAGTTAATTGAAGAGACCTGGAAATTCTACGGTAGGACGGAAAAATTGCCAAAATCCAGAAGAGAAAAAAATACAATAAAAAAATTCACCAAAAAAAAATTGAGCTGAGCGGAATAAAAGAGCCGACGAGTGGAGCTTGACCTCTCCCGGGGTCAGACCAAACAAAAGTAGAAATAGAAGAAAAAAAATGTTGAGCTGAGCTGAGCTGAATGAGCCGATATGTGAGCCTGTCCGGCTGCAACAAGAACAGAGACAATAACGATGAAACGGACACAAAATCCACGAAATCGACTCCAAATGTTCGTAAACTCGATGTAATTAACGATGAATCGATGTAATTAACGATGAATCGATGTAAAAATAAGTAATTTGTAAAAAAAAATTGTAAATTTGAGAAAAAAAAATTTGTCTAAAAAAATTTAACAATAGTGGTAACCACCACTTAATGCCTCAAAATTGGTCAAATTTCGCTGTTTCTATTGTAAAATTTAACGGCAAATCGGTAAAAAAAAAACTTTAATGGTGAAAGTTAAAACTAACTTCCACATTTGCAAAAACGACAAAAAAAGATTTGAAAATTTCGGGAAAAGTGGGTGGAACCACTTAATTCTCTATGAAATTGATGCAAATTGTTGAAAAAAATATGGTAAAAACCGTGAAAAATTAACGGGGGATAACGTTGAGAAAAATAATGGAGAAATTTGCAAAAAAGTTTGCAAAAAAAATGCATAAAAACTTACTAATTCCGGATCCCTCACGGAAATTTTGATGAAAATATGTGCAAAAATTCCTGACTCGCCTGGCTTGTGAGAAGTCGCGGTCTGCCGCTGGCTCACACCAAACAGGATCCGATGAAAACGAAAAAATCCTCCCGAGCAAAATCTGCTCGCCGCCTTTGGAGCGGAAAGTGCCGCTGAATGAAAAATGAAATTGATGGTACCTGTAGGGTACCTTGTAGGATGATGGGGATAGTGGCTGGCTCCTCCTTTCCAATAAATCCAATAGCCCAGATGGAGGGGCAAGCACAATGACACTAAGTCCCGTAGGGGACACAAACAAAAGTTAGAACAATGAAGTCCCTCCTGGGACTTCAAATAACTGGACAAGCACAAATCAAATAAATAATATAATGTTTACTTAGTGATTGGTGAAAACCAATCACTTCACAGAATTCACAGAAAACAAAAAAAAATAATAATAATGATTTTGAAGAAAAATTATTAATTATATTTTTGAGGGGAGATCCTACCAGTCCAGATCCAAAAACCACTATGGCGTTGAAACGCCCCTCCGCCACATGGCGCACTCCTTCCCCTGCCCATCAGGCATGGGCACTTTGTTTCCCACACTTACTTAGTATAAGTTTGATTTTGTCTAAAAATAGTGAGCACCCTTTGGTATAATCCAACCATGCCTGTCTAGATATACATCGCCTTATCGTCCAGGAAAACTCCGCGCAAAAAAAAATCAAATTTTAACCAAATTCGAGACATTTGCACGAAGATTATATTTAGGTTGACAGAATATTTTTTCATAATCCCTAATCATTAATACAGTGTATTAGTAACGAATGAACGGGGACACCCACTCTAACCAACCCTCACCCAATTCCATCATCAGTTATGGGCAATATATCTGGCTACGGGAGTGACTTAACAGGAAGGGATGATACACTGAACGAAGATATCCGAATTTAAGCAACGCTTTTCCATTCCATACTTCCACGCATTCACTTGTTACTGTCGTATTTTATGCATTTCTTAAATTAAGTCTACCAGATTACCTCTCGTTAATGAATCATTTGTTGGAAGTGTCCACCAGCCTTTCCCAAACAATGATTCAGTCGATTGTAAAACCCCTGTCTTCTATTTTGCAGCATCCATTATCTGCTGATATGACTCATATGGATAGCGGTAATGGAATTTTATAATAATTACAGAAAGATTTGGCGGAAGCCCCATGGTTCGAATAAATACGCCGCAAAAAAAACACCTAAAAACTCAAAAATAACTATTTCGACATTAATAAGAGACAGAAATTATTTTTTAATACTTATACCGGTTATCAAACAAATTCTGATCTTCTTGCTTTTCCGCTCGACGTATATTACAACAATAAAACAAACATTTGAATATCAAACTGCGAATCGTTGCCCATAACTGATGGTGGGATTGAGTGAGGGTTGGTTAGAGTGGGTATCCCAGTTCATCCGTTACTAATACGCACTGTATCATATGATACTAATGCCTATGAATGAGGCTAGGTTTGGTAAATAGTGAACTTTTTTCTTCTTTGGTAATAACAAATAATGATTCTAGGAGTAGATAATGTGACTTTTTTAGAGGAAATGTTCTATAATTTAATTTCACTGCCCAAAATTAAAAAATTTTAAACCATGCAGATTTGCATTTCCATAATCCAAATTAACAAATTAGCAGCCTTCACATGCATCAGAACTTTTTTTTTAATCCTGTTAGCGACAAAATGTCAGAAACTTAAAGAAATCAAGGTGCCACTCTGTACTAATAAAATTACTAAAAAACAAAAAAAAATGGGACTATCAAAGAAATAAAGTACCTTATCAAAGTTATACTTTTTTAAGGGATTGGTTTTTGATTAGATGGATTTATATTATAAGGAGAGGAGTTTATATAAAGGTTTTTTTTCTTGGGATATAAAGAACAAATAAATACATAATATTGGTGAGAAATTTATTATTACCAAAAAAGAAAAAAAAGTTCATTATTTACCAAACCTAGCCTCATTCATAGATAGTAGTAACATATAATATTAATGATTAAGGATTATGAAGAAATATTCTGTTATCCTAACTAAAATCTTCGTGCAAATTTCTAGAATTTGGTTAAAATTTGAATTTTTTTGCGCGGTCACTATTCACACCTACAGTATGTTAGGTAGCAAAGAAGAATTTTTTTTTCTCCCTTTCTCCTAATGTTCTAATCTTTTCCTCATCGAGTTGTGGTGATCAAAAATTCCTCAGCGTGACCATACTTCGATGCAATTCAGTTGGTCTCTCACGAGGTTACATTTTTCAAGTACATTTAATTTTCAACTTTCGAATTTCAAATTATTGTTTTCAAAGACCCTTACACCTGAGGTATAACTCTTCCACTGACTCAGATTCGGATGTCATTTGGTGACTGACTCCTTTGTGGTAGAACTCAGTCATCATTATTTACCGACATGCGAAAATGAACACAACGGACTAATTTTCCATATTTGCCCCATCTACTTTTACCATTAAATATACATATATTCTAATTGCGGATTGTCATTATTATGCACATATTTTTTTAATTTTATTATGCACATATTTTTTTAATCAAAGTCACTTCCCAAAATCAAGGAGTCATACTCATGGATCCGAAAGTCGGAGTCCAAATGTTTAGAGATTCGGTGACTCTGACTCAGCTAAACTGTAAAGCATGGGGAAGACTAGTGGAAACTTTCTTTATGTCGGAAAATTTTGCTTTTGAATTGGATGCAGAGAGTCTTTTTCACACTAGAGTCTGTTCGGTTAGAACATGGATGGATTTATCTCAGTTAAACATAAGTAAAAAATTAAATGCGCGGCAAAAACATTAGTATTGCATGAATAAAAAACAGTTAGGAGGGAATAAAATCCTATGCAGGTTAAATAGGAAAACAAATCTTCAAAAATATATAAAAACATTTGCGAGGGAAATTGTTTTTAATACTTGTATTTAACGCTGGCAAAGAAATTTTGACCTAAAAATTTGAGTAACTCGAGTGACAGAATTAGACAATTTGAGATTGGATACTTAACATAATTGGAAATTTTGCATTGAATTTCCAATTTTGATAAATGTCCAATCTCAAATTATGAATTGGATTACGCTTCGAAATGTGCCCAGATTTTTTTTTGAATTTTGAATTTGAACCCTTTCATTACCAATAGTTTAGGTTTCTCTCCGAAAAAAAAAAGTTAAAAAAAAATTCTTCTTCGCTACCTTCTGTATTTAATCCGAGAATAAGGTGCCGAGTACGCCATGCATACGCATCTTCCATACATCTTACCCTTCAAATTCGAATGGAAGGTGTATCAAAACAGATCACGTGTGCCACCAATATATTGTGGCGTGGTGATAATTTTGTGCAGTTGGTTTTGTTGTTAAATATTATTAGTATAATTTCTTGATTATCACCTACCCAAGTCTTGGGTTTATTTTATAAGCGAAACGGATTATCTCACTTTTGTCTTTGGGACTCTGGGCTAATCATAGTTAGTATAGTCCGGTTTCTCTATGTGGTTCTAATCTATCTGTACTGCCGAGAGAACTATAGAATCCACTCTATGTAAACTGCAGAAACTGTGGGTAATCTCCGGGTACTATGCATAACTAACTCTGGTATATTGGTTTTTAACCGTAGTACAGTTTCGGTTGTCCTGAGAAGTTCCACCAGGTCTTTCCTACGGATCTACCCTATCGTTCTAATTACTGGGCCTAATTGGATCCGCTCTGCAGTATTTCCGCGAGTTCAACTGGAATTTCCCGCAGTTTCTCTCGCAGGGCGAACAGGACTTTTCGCAGATTCTCCTGCAGTTTCTCCCACGGGGTGAACTGGACTTCCCGCAGTTTCTCCCGCAGGGTGAACTACTGCTCCCGCAGTTTCTCCCGCTGGGTGAATTGGACTTTCCGCAGGATGAACTGGTAACTCCCGCGGGGTGAACTGGACTTCCCTCAGTTTCTCCCGCAGGGTAAACTACTGCTCCCGAGGGGTGAACTGGACTTCCCGCAGAGTAAATTGGTAACTCCCGCAGTTTCTCCCGCAGGGTGAACAGGACTTTCCGCAGTTTCTCCCGCAGGGTGAACGGGTATTAGATACAGGATTCTCCGGGAACAATCTAATGGACCTAATGTGTATTCAATTCCTCTCTCTTGTCCGGGAGAACTACTTTACTGACCTGGGAATAGCCAAACACCTAACACTATTCTGGAAACTCTCGACGTTCCTTTCTGCTGGGAGAACGGGGGGCACTCTCTGGGTTCTCCGGCCTACTTGTCCTGCAGCAGAACTAAGATTCGCCCTGTACTTCTCTATTCCCAGGTTCTCCGGAGAGCTGTATAGACTAATATTTTCCTAATCCCAGGCTAGGAAAACTTACCAGTGGGCGGAAACCCACGTCTTTCCGACATCCTGTAGTCGAGGTGTTCTCTCCCGTCCCGTGAGGATTCTGACGGGTTATTGTTGAACTGGGTCCCGATGTCCTAGGAACCAACGGGGAAACCGTGGGGTCCTCGGGGATTAAGTGTTGTATCAAATAGGGCAGGAAAAACCGGTGTCGCTCGCCTTAGATGGAGTTTTTGCCACGCGGGACTTTGACCCTAAGCAAGAATAGAGCCTTGCCGAATCCACCATCTTCGGTTAAAAGGGGCCCTCCGACACAACTTACTTCATGGTTGGGTTATTTCGACACAATGCACTCTCTCTCTTTCTCTCTGCCGATCGGTGGTTCAACAGGACATTAAGTTAACTCTAATAACTTTAATTTCTATAGTGAGGCACTATTTATTACGCCAATTACAATAATAAAGATACGACAAGATACAAGCGTATAGCAATAGAGACGAAACACTACTGACGACCATCCACCCCCGGTGCGCCAGCGAAAACCTCCTTTTATGTTATCACTTGCGACTACAAGGAGTGCCCATTTCCAGGTATTAAGGTAATTTTCCTGGTCCCATATATCCTGTTTCCTTAAGAATAAATAGAACCAGGGAAACCCATTCAACCCTACTAGACATCACCTTAAGTCTCTAACCACAATTATTCGAACAAGCACAGGATTTCCATTTCGCCACAATATATAAATAAAGTTTACCAATGTTGATGCAATCTTAGAACTTAGTTCCTTCTTATTGTTCAAAGTTAAACAATTTCAAAAGCGTGTTACTCCATAAGCCCAGACATCCGAAGCAATTGTCAAAAGTAGCAAGTTGTAAGATTAATAATGTAGCAAGTAAACTTTAGGTTGGATTGAACCAAAAAGGGCTCAAAAAAATAAAATTTCAAAACAGCGTTATGTTTTCCTCTTGAGCGACCAAATGACCTCTACAAAAGTTGCTTAGAATGATTCAGTGACCAACTTTTCCTATAAAATTTTTCTCTCTGACCACTTGTTCAAGTTTTTCAAAATTTTGAAAATTAAAAAAAACATTGAAAAATTTCACAACCATGTTGTGTCCTTCTTAAGCGATGAAATGACCTTTACAAATGGTGCTTAGTATAAGTTAGTTAAGATGACACTCAGGACATTGGCAATTTTCAACCTTCAAAGATTCCCGAAATGGCCCTGGATAGACGTGTCGAATATCTTGCATACATTTGAAAAATCTGAGTCTCATATCTTTCGGATGAGAGATGTCAGACACGATGTTTTCCCGATGTAGTTTGGCAACATAGTAGTTAGTAACAAGTCCTTAAACCTTTTTTGAGCTCTCTCCAAGAGCGTTCCAATCTGTTATCATGACACTTCAAGCGAGTCAGGTTCAGATGAAGCAAAACTCTTCCCAGGGATGGATCTCCATTAGGAACAAATGCTGGAATAGGACGTACAAAATGAGTGGAATGATTCACCGCACAATGACCAGGGAACTCTATCTGCGTATAGTTTGTTTAAGAAGCGTGTTGATTAGACATAATGAAGCTGCCTTGAGCAATAGACTGTTGCATTAGCGGCCATAGAGTTGACCTACGTTTATTTTGGATGAGTCTCTTCCCAGTAAGTCACCTTCTAGTAAAAAGGTGAGACACGTAGACTTCTACGACATCCCCAGGTCCTCCAATTTGCTCAATGTCATGTTCATGAACAACACGACATACTTCCTTTGCAAACGAATAGAAATATACCGAGGTACGCCGTGAAATTTCACAATGAAATTTTACAAACAGTGGAGTGATGCTAGTGTGATAGGAAGTCGAAAGAAAACGCAAGCAAGGAGTCGGAATACCTTCAGAAGAAGTAGTTGCATATTTTCAAAAAATATGTTTTGAAGGACACAAATTGTTGTCGTTGCAATTCCGTCTTCTGCATCCCCATAGCATTCCGAGCTTATACGATGACTTTATTTCCAACGTCATTGGAAAGTAACACTGCGGGCAGTTTACTTCCATATGGACTTACTTCCATATGGATTACTTCCATAGCACTGGATGGTACCCAGGTTAAAAACCCAAACTGGAAGGTACCCAGTCAAAAAACTAATTTTTGGGCGGCATTCAGAGAGGGGTCCACGACCCCCACCCCGGGCAGACTTGTTCTGGCAGACGTATCCAAATAAGTATTTATGAACTGTGTAGCTAAAATTACAGATTGGCCTACATTTAGGTCACCACAGCGATAAAGTTTATTTTGAAAATTTACTCGCGTAAATTGAGCAAGTTTTGCAGAGGTCATTTCGTCGCTCAAGAGGCATACATAACACGGTTCTGAAATGTATCTACGTTTTTTTTTGAGCCCCCATTGGTTTAATCCAACCAAATTTTATCCTTAATTAATTAAATAGTTAAAAAACTTTTGAACTCTTAATTTTCTGAATTGAAATAAGTTAGCGCCGTGGTTTGGCTGGTGGATGCATCCTGAACTAAAGGACAAAACAACTAAAAAACCATCTAGACGTGTCGACTTTAAACTGAATCTTCAAACCCGTTATACAATAAAGGAAAATTTAATGTAGTAGGTTCGGGGTAGACAAAAATCAATGTAGTCGTACAAAAATCTACATAGACGCTAAGTAATATGTTACCGGGGTGTTGTTTTTTCTCAATTGTGTGCGCATCAAAATTTTAAAATTTTACCTAAACCCAATTACGTGTTAGAGACACTCTTGCTGATGATGACTGTCATCTTAGAAGAAAAAAAATTATGGTTATATAAAAAATTATTTTGAAAATTGGTTAATGGTGTTTTTTATAACATTAAAATCTCTTTTCCATTGCTCCTTATGAGAAAACAGGAAAACTTTGATTTCTTTTATTTACTACTCATCTTGAAGCTAGCAAACTACTCATCTGCTCACTAGCTGCTAAGGGCCGTCTTGCAATGTCTTCAAAATGTGAACCTGAAGTTGAAAACAAGTAAATGTCGCTTTGGAACTGACAACCTTGAGTATCTAGGTCATATAATATAGAGTGATGGAGTTGAGGTAAATCCAGGAAGAGTAACAGGACTTACTAAGTTTCCAGTATATTACGCGGTATATTTTAGATCTTTATTAAATATGCGCGGTTATCATCGACGCTTTGTCAATATTTATAGGAAGATTGCAACTTGGGTTCCGTTGAAGCCAAAGTAGATAATACACCAGGGTAAATCCCTCACAGTTGAACTCGGCCACACCCATTCCCTAAAAAACCCCAAATTATTAAGTTTTTTAACCGATAAAACACCCTAACTCTTGGATCATTTTTGGGGTGGAAGACTCTAAGTATTTCCTACAGCACAGTCACATATGAACCTAGGAACCTATGTATTCAGATTCTGCACAGTTGAACTCGGTCACACAGTCACTACTTCAAGACCCCAAAATATTTTTTCACAGAAACACCCCAACTATTATAGCATACGTGGAATGGAAAACCCTAAGTATTCTCATTCTCCACCCCGAACCTAAAAACCTAAGTAATCCATCAACCATTGACCTAAGTCTGCGATGTTGCCACATCCTGCAAACATATCCAAACATGTTTAAACATGTTATAATCTATGACCCTAAGTATTCTCATTCTCCCCCACGAACCTAAGAACCTAAGTAACTCACCAATTATCCACACAGGTAAGCAATGTTGTCACATATCGTAAACTTATCCAAACATGTTAAAACCTGTCAGTCTATGAACAATAGTATTCTCATTTTCCAGAGTCCACCGACCTAAGAACCAAAGTAACTCACCAACCATTGACCTAAGTATTCAGTGTTGTCACATCCCGCAAACTTATCCAAACATGTTTAAACTTTGAAAACCATAAGCTTCCTCCATCCTCCTCCTTCTCACTATATCTATTAACGTAGATTTACCTGAAGATGAAAGATCCCAAGTTAGGGAACTTCTCAAAAAGTATGGGGATGTGTTCGCATGGGATCTGCAACAATTGAAGAAAGCTAAAGATGCTGTGTTTCGCATCAATACTGGAAATGCCATGACGATTAGTTGTCCGCCATATAAGAAATCACCTGCTGAAAAACAAATTATTGAGGATGAAGTACAACGACTCTTGAAGCCTGGCATAATTAGAGAAAGTACAAGCCCGTGTTCCGCAGGGGTAAGCTTAGTTAGGAAACCTCATAGTGATAAATGGAGACCAGTGATGAATTGAAGAAGACTAAATATGGTCACTAAACCAGAACAGTTTTCAATGCCAGTCTACGCTGAGTTATTGACAGCCATGAATGTGCGAAATATTTTAGCTGTATGGATTTTATGGCAGGTTACCGTCAGATTGCAATAGCAGCCGAGGATATCGAGAAGACAGCTTTTATCTCACACAGCGGGTTGTACAAAATGTTGTATCTAGGATTTAGCCTACAATCAGGTCCAAGCTACTTTAATCGTTACATCAGGACAGTTCTAGGCAAATTATTATATAACTGTTGCTTTGCATACTTGGATGACGTATACGTGTATTCTAAGGATTTCAAAGATCACCTAAAGAATTTGGAAGAAGTTTTTCAACAAGTTAGGGAATATAACCTAACACTTCGACCACCCAAGTGCAAATTCGCGGCAACAGAGTTGGAAATATTAGGGCATGTCATTTCTAAAAAAGGAATATCAGTAACTCCAAAGAAGGTTGAAGCTATTGTAAATATGCCTAACCCTAAAAATTTAAGTGAAACCAAAACATTTATGGGTATGGTGGGTTACTATAGGAAGTCAATACAAAACTATAGTACGATAGCGAAACCACTGACTGAATTAACAAAAAAGTCAGTTATTTTCAAATGGGGTCTAGATGAACAAAAAGCTTTTGATACATTGAAAAAAAAAATTGTCCACGGCTCCTATTTTTTGCAAATTTTGATGAAAAAGCAGATTTACGCCCGTTTTATACTTAATGTCATTCGTCCTTCATTCGAATGAAATGCAGTATGATTGATGAATTTTGTAACAAATTTTGCAATCTAATTTACCTTGACAATTAAGATTTTTGCAAAATTTGTTGCGAATTTATCAATCATACTGCATTTCATTCGAATGAAGGACGAATGACATTAAGTATAAATCGGGCGTTAGAGTTACATACTGATGCTTCCTTGGCAGGCATAGGTGTTATTCTACAACAACGAGTAGAAGGAAAGCTACAAATTGTCGCATATGCTAGTAAGACGTATAAAAACGCTGAAACAAGGTACAAAACTAGTGAGCAAGAATGTCTAGCAGTGATATATGGATTAGAAAAATTCAGAGAATATATAAAATTTCGACCAATTAAAATAGTCGTTGATCACTGCGCTCTTTGCTATTTGAAAACGTGTAAGAATCTTAGAAACACGCGACTCGCACATTGGTCGCTGGAACTCCAAGATTCGGATTACACTATTGAGCACACTAGTGAAAAAATACATCATACCCCTGATTGTCTTTCACGTCTTCTAGTTCCATTTAAGGAAGAAGAAGTGAAAGAGGAATATACAAGTATACCAATGTATAATGTTCAATTAATCATTCCATATGACTACTTGAACGAGCTTAGTGACTCGCAACAATGTCAAAAAATTGTCCAAGTTGTTAAAATTCTAGAACGACACCCAGCTCATCGATTCCGCAAACATTATCAATTTGACGAAGAAGGTTTAAGGTATAGGTGTGAAAAAACTGGTAACATGCTTCCAGTTATACCGAGACAACTAGTTTCTTTTGTACTTCCAAGATTTCATGATGACATTCATATGGGCATATGGGCGTTGCTCGAACTCAAAGTAGGCTGAAATAGAGTTTTTTCCACTCATATGCATAAGAAAGTAACAATATATACGAAACTGTCACACTTGCCGGTTACGTAAAAGTAACAATACTATAGTAGCAAGGCAATTAGTTCCAGTCACCGTAGAAAACTATTCGATCGAATTTCGGTGAATATTATAAGTCGATTACCAATTACCAGATTTAAAAACCGCTTTTGTGTAGTATGCGTTGAGAATCTTTCCAAATATAATTTTGCTAAAGCATTGAGGGAAAAAATACTAAGACAAAGATAAATTTTCTGATCAATATAATTCAGATCCACGGAATGTTTAAAGCAATTCTCACAGACAATGCTAGTACTTTCAGGGCATCCTTCTTTCAGAGATTTCATCGACTATTAGGGTCAATAAATCTCTACAGTCGCCCTTATCATTCTCGTTTTAACGGGTTAGTAAAAAGTAAAATGGGTTAGTAAAGAATAGGAGTATTGAAGAAATTTTATCAAACTATGTTGCGTTCAATCAGAGAGATTGGGATAAATACTTAGGATCCGTGGTGTATTGTACTAACACGGCTGTACATTCCGATAGTACTGGGTATAGCAGTTACTACCTCTTACATGGGAGACACCCACATCACCCTTTTGATATAGCCTTAGATACACTCAAAAAAACTCCAGATATGCCATCGCGCATTAAAAGAATGCAACACGCTAGGCAAATAGCTAAAAAAGGAATTGTCAAAGCGCAAAGCAGACAAAAACAAAGGTTTGATCAGAACAGAAGAAACTTCGAGTTGGAAGTAAACGATCTAGTTCTAATTAAAGTTCCATCAGTTAAAAGGGGACTAACAAAAAAGTTAGCTATGAAGTATAACGGACCTTATAGCATAGTTGGGAAGTTATCCCCACTGACATACAAATGTCGTCTAAACTATGGTAATGATACAGTAGAAATACGTGTTCACATTGAAAGAATAAAGAAGTTTAACCCACTAGAGGACCTAAACTTTTCTCTTAATACAAAACAGAATACAGAACACGTAACTGCTTCAGAAGAAGCAGATGACCAAGTTATGGGGGAGCAACTTCCGTCTGCATATAATACCTCGGATAAAAATTTTCTGAATCTGACACAGAAACTACTGAGTCAGATTCAAATGAACCTAGTTCTAGTAATGAATCATCAGAAAATGAAAAAATTAAAAAATCAGCCGAAGCTGATAAACAAAAAGATTCAGAAAAACAAGATAAGAGCCCTATAGTCACAAGAACCAAGAGAGTTGTGAATACTCCAATCAGGTTCAGAGATTATCATTTGCAGTAAAGCAAAGCCAGATAAAATTTATTAGTTAGAACTAGAATAAATGTAGGAATAAGTACGTCACAATGAGTTATAGTTATATTATTTATAAATAGAAAAGCCAACGTGGAGTAAAAAAGTATCCATACAGAATGAACGCTTGGATAAACCTGGTGTTGATGGTTGTTCTAGTGATAAACGCAGCCTTTCAAATCAACCCAGATTAGGTCAAAATTACTTCGGGGGTCTTCATCAGTGAGATCGGAGAGACGGAACTGTATACGTCAACAGTTGCCTTAATATACGACATTAACATAACGTTCCCGGAATCTCCTTTAACTCCAATAATAGATTTGAAATCATGTGACAGCGGTACGTCTTTTAGTTGCATACTCGCTATCATGGTCACACAGTTAAACAAACATGTAGAGGACACACTGATGAGAATTCGAGATGATACATTAGCTGAAGCAGGTAGAAAGGCAAGAACCTCAAGGACAGAAGCTAAAGAAGCCAGCACAAATATGCCAAGGCATATTTGTTAGACGACTTAATAGTTAAGATTACGCTATCTAAAATAAGTATAAAAAGGTTAAGTAGGAAGGGTTCTAGAGTATGACAGACTGACCTAACAGAGACACAAAAGACACATTGAACAAATGGTTATGACTAAAAGTGAAAATTGTTAAGTATCGTTCTTGGTTCCAGATGACGAGCCAAAAACGTCTATTACCGAATATTACGAAGAAAGGTTGAGAATCAATTTTCATGAACTTGAGTATCCTAAAAATTATCCTAACCTTGTTAAAAAGTTTCAACATTGGTTAAATCGAGAAGCTTTCCTAAACCCTCCTTTTCTGCAAAGTCCCTTATGTCATCCAGCTCCGATCGCTAGAAATATGAAGTCACTAGAGCAAGGTGTATCAGAAATACAAAAAATATGTGAAGATCAAATTACTCTTACTAGTCGATTGTTAGTACTACTACGATTGTGGCACCTAAGCAAGAATCGATTCTTGCTTAGGTGCCACAATCGTAGTAGTACTAACAATCGACAGTGTTACTTGGGTATGAGATACAAAAGCTACTGCTATGCAAGTGAAACCATTCTTGAAAACCATTTTTGAAAACCCTTACATCGTCAAAGTGGTATACAAAGGTAGAAGGCAGTTTCAAGCACTAACAAGGGATTTCAATATTTTCCCAGTGTCAGTATTTGACATACAACATTTTTATGCATATAAAGTTTTCGCGATAAATGGAGCAAACTTTCATCAATTTACCGAATACTTCTTTCAAAGAACGATTGAAGAGTTGCCACAAATCGAATGGTCATTAAGTATAGACCTACAATACAAACAGCTTGTCGAATTTAACAAAACTTTATACCGCTTATGGACAGTCATCACGGATAGAATCAGAGTGAAACATAAAGTACAGAATATTATACTATTTGAAAGGTGTGTGGAAGATACCAACGAAGATCTTATCGATCATCATACAACAGTTTTTAAAATGCCTAAACGCCCATTCAATTCTCACCAGCATAAGTGCACCATTCGAGCCATGTCAAGATGCGAAATATTAGTACCAATAATCACATTATTAGGGGAAAAATTCGACTCTCCATTCGAAAAAATAGTCGATGAAGTACTGCGCATGGGCCGAACTGCCAAACTAAGAATTAATCACCACAGTAGTAAAAATAATCATGAGGCGACCAGTACCCGAAAGATACCCCATCAAGAAAACGGAGTTGATTGAAGAAGTTAGACAAATTGTTCCAACAAACTTTGTTCTACAACCATTCTGGAAAACTTTGTATAGTACAAATTTACACACAAGTTTTCTAACATCCAGCAATGAATACTCCGATACAGCAAACCAGTAGAGCACATCCGAGATACAATCTTACAAAAGAAGCTCAAAAAACTTTATCGAATGTAAGGACAGAAAAAGCTGCACAGAAAAGACACAAGAAGGCCAATAGAAACTAAACAAGGAAATACAAAAACAAGGGAAAATGGATAAGATTCAAGAACGAATGAGTAACCGAAGTCGTCTCATCACTAAAACGGCCGACAGCAAGTAGCAGAGTTGTGTGAAGTGATTAGAGGTCAACATAACCCTATCCTTCCTTCCTCTACTTTTCCTAACCCCTCAAGTTCATAAGATAAAAATTTAAAAATTTTAATTAGAATAGTAGCCATCTGGGAAGTCATAACAAGTACTAATCTTTTAATTATTCTTTAAATTTATTGTAGGAATCTGAAATAGAAAATGGCAAGACAGTATGACAAGACTAGTATGAAAAATTTTTTTTGGAACGAAAAAAAAACTTCGCAGTTTAAAAAAAGAATGCTCTTTCGTGCACTCCTTCTCGTTGATATGAGTATGACTTTTTCGTTTAACAAATTGGATGAAATTGTGATCATCCAGATCCTAAGTTACTTGGACCGCAGGAAAATTCGTAACCTGTGGTGTTTCTTTCCGGAATTAACGCAACTAATTCAACCTATTTTCCATAAAGCAGACGTAGAATGGAAATCGATTTTGAAACATTTCCAACCTGCTGAATACAATCACCGTTCTGACAAACTCCAAGTAAACCCTAATCGAACTGTAACATGGACACTGAACAGAATTCCCCTTGGACAGTTCCCAATATCTCCAGTAGATTTTGTTCGAGTAACACCATACGTAAGGGTAGCAAAAGAGTATTTCCTAAGCTTAGGAATTGAAGTTATCGAGGACATTTTGCGTGACCGCACAATAAGTTCATCATCAATATCACATTTCCTCATCCAGTGACAGGAAAATTCCCCTGGTGATAAAATCCGTTGTTACAATAATATATTGGTGACGATTAATGAACATGAGGAATACGACTCCTTGGGAAACTACTTCCAGGATAAAGTAGACTGTTATGTCCAAGAGTGCATGGAAAGGGTAATGGGCAGGAGACAGGAAATTAGAGAAAGACGGCGAAGAATTCTGGAGTTTTTAGGTCATCCCGTCAATGAACGTGCTTTGAATCATCCGTTAGTCATATGACTCATTATCTGTATCTTTTTACAGATGCATTTCTTCACCAGTCGGGTCGCGCTGCCTCGTCAATAACCTAAATCAATGATGTTGTATGAAGATTATAGACGAAAACTAGAACAATTGACATGTGATGACCTAGACACATTATTTTATTAATCACCCTTAGAGAATGAATCAAACCATGTTAAGATTATTACCATGGCTGCTGAACTACTGAAGTTATAAGAATTGTTAGAAAAACATTCGTTCTTCACAATTACGTGTGAATTTGAACAATTGGAATCGTTCTTAGACAATTTAACGTCCATTCAAATCACAACGTCTAAGTTTTGTTATGTGATAGACACAGTAAAGCTGTATTTCATATTCCCTTCAACGACATAATTTCTATATAGTTGCCGAACTTCGGCAAGATGTCCATTTATGGTTTGATTTCAATAATCTTTATAACTTAGAACTTATTACTACTAGTAGAGATATAACTGTAAATTACAGAAATATTCCTGGGTGTAAAATAGTTGTCGAGTATTCAACCCTAACTAGCCCTAGTGCATAAAGGTCACTGGGACAGTGACAATTTAAGCTGTGGGAAATGTAACGGAATAAAATAAAATCATATTAAAAGGGATTTGTCATAATGTACGTCATGTAATTTTAAATCATATTATTGTATGTATTTAGTGAGTCATTAAATTGAATGTATGTGTGTCATGACATAGGAAGAATTATTACTAAGTTACAGATCATGTCATAACATTAGAAAGAGTTATTACTAACTTAAAAATAAAAGATCGGAATGGCATAAGTTTTTGACAAGGTGAAATCCATGTGTACGGTTTTCAACTTACCAATAACTAAGACCTGAGTCTTATCTTGTCAACACCTTCTATGCTCAAGTAATCAAATCACTTGGAGATTGAATGGTGTTAAATGACTACGTAAGTAGAAAATAGGTGATTAGACATTAAGAATAATAAATAATAATAATACTTCTTGTGGAAGGTTCGAGAACGTGTCGACGGAGATATGATGGGGTCAATCGAAAACTATAAATAATACTGAAACAGGACTCAAAGGAAGTTCTTGGGTCACTCAAGCTTGGAAAGGCACTCTGACCACTTCATTAATTGTAATCTTACCTTTTTCTTATTAATTTAATTCAACATTTCACCTTACCATCATACCTCCGTCAGCTAAGTTGGATTTAATCTGGGAACTTGCTTACTACTAATAAAGGTAATTGAAAATACTTATTATTATCTCTTAGGATTGACTGGAATTACTGGAAAAGTCTTGAGTTCAGTGTAACCACCCTGAACTCAAACCTCGTCAGTCTTTAGGAACTTCGGGCAACCGAAGTCCCTATCGCAGAGCCCCAGGAGGAAGAGAAGTTGAGAGACTTCGCAAACCCCTCGGACCTTGTATGGTCCTAGGGATGACCCTAAACAAAACCCCGACATTGACACTTAGGGACATTAGGAGATAAAACCTGGAATCCTATTGCATCCAATTCAAATGCAATAGTTTCAATTTAAATACATTTGTTGAATTTTTGATTTTCGGTTTGCAGATATATCAAACTGATAAGTTAATGATAATAAAGTAAATGATAGTTTCATAAAAGTATAAAAAAGGGAAACATTTTAAAATATCCCGGACACGAATTTATTTTCCCTTGTCAAGTGATAATTTATGTGCTCCATCTATATAATCCGAACTAAAACGTCATTTGGAAGAGAAATTCTTGTTTACTAAGGCCGAACCTTTGTATGCGGACATTTTATTAAACTAACACCTATCTTTTTGCCAGGAATGGTCAGTTTCGTTTACAACACCGAAGAATTACTTTAGCAAAATTTATAATAACGGCTTCCACTTTAGTTCGCATAGCACGGCAAATTCTTGTAATTAGATTAAATGTAATCGTATTACGTAATTTAATTACAAAATTGTATTGCATAATTCTAATTTGTAATTATGCATTACAAATTTAATTTACATTACATTTACAAAGATAATTTTAGGCAAGTAGTTTGCAATTGGTAATTTGTAAATCTTTGGACAAATATAATGGAATTACAAATTAGTTTGTGAAACAAGGCTGTGTTAAGCAAGCGGTAGTTGGAGAAATCCAATTCGAATATTGAGTGGATTAGACAATTTATCAGTATTTGTAAACAAAAAGATCACTGATCGAGACATCATCAAACATTACTTATTAAATAAATGAATGAACTTCAACAAGAAAAAAGTCAGGAATTTTAGAAAATTTATTAGACCTGAAAGTAAGCTCATAACAAGGATGCCAAAAAGCAAGAAAAGCATATTCGCAACGGTGCAACCTCTTTAGCTAACACATCTGATTCGTGAAAAATGGCGTCGATGCAATAAAAAAAAAGCAAAAAAAAGCAAAAAAAAGCATATTTTCCCGGTGAAAGCAGAATTCTTTCTGAAAAGCATATTTTCTTTGAATTTGCTGCTTTTGCTTTAATGTCAACTCATGGGACAAAGATCGACCCCAAAAAAATAGAAAAAGAACTTACAGCGCAAATCTTTCAAAAAAGTTAAATAATTCTTATTGAAATTTTATTGAAATTTTGTTATTAAACGCAAAAATTAACTTACTATTGTTCTTGAAGGATGAAAATTTAGGAATTCATTTGAAAATACTCTACAATATGCAGTGCAAAACGACACAAGATCAGGAAATTGACTCAGAAAGTGAATAAATGCGTCCACCGGTTTAATAAATAGCTCTATGGTATAATTTTGTAAAAAGCACGAAAAGCATATTTTGTAAGGAAAACCGCAGGATTTTTTTTAGAGTTAGAGCATATTTTTGGCGTGCTTGCTTATAACTATGGGCCATTCATGACCAATATCAGAGTAGTCTTTAATTAAGTTACCTACACCCACACCCCACATCTCTGTTGTTAACTCGATAGTTTGTGACTTAATTGAGAAAGAGTTACTGATATTATTTTTATAATGCATTTAACGTTTAATGTTTTAATTCTTGTGAATTAAGATAAAAACGATACTCTAAAGTTGGAAAAAAATCAACTCTCTATTAGATCTTATGGGGAATTTGAAAGTTTCGGTTGAATTTATTTGGCTCGAAATGTAAGTTCACTTCTTGGTACCTTAAACCGAAAAGAAAAAATGAATCCACGTAAATTACCCAGAAGAACTACCCTGTGGGTCATAGAGGGTGGTTGGGCGGTAGGGCGGTAGGGAGGGAGGTTCGCCGTGCGTATATTATCGTCGAATGAGCATGCAAACGTACATTGCGCACGTCCTAGGCTAATTGAACATGTCAACAACTACTGCACAAATACAATATTCATGTATAATACGCACTGCAGAGGTAATAGGGCTTGATAAAAGCGCTATCCACTAGTGGACCTTCCATTCCGATCTATGCATTAGTTATTGAAATATTCGAATTATTTAACACGTCAATTCCCATAAAGACAAAATTCAAGTCTCGGGGCAAAAATTAAATCTGAGAAAAAGATAAATAGATATAAAATTTAGCTGATTTATTACTAACTTCGCGTTCTACCTCAACGCATAAAATCGCATAAACTGGAATTAATAAAATGTAATTCGGCGTTAAAGAAAATCATAATTTGACCATTCTTGAAGATTAATTTAAACGTTAACAAATACCAACCCAACTTTGTCAAATCTCCCCGAGGGAGGATGTGGAAATCTTCATTATAGGCAGACTGATCCATTTACCAAATTGTTGACGTCATATATGGGATTCCCTTGAGGAAAACTCTGAAGTCTCTCTTCAAAAGTTCCTTTTGTCCATTGGTAGCACTCAAGGCCTCACAGAACTCATTACCCTCCAGAAACTGGAGGCAGTAAGAACGGGCTTTGACGTTCAGTCTTATCATTATCAATCATACACAATCTGTGGGTTGAGCGGATGAGGTGAAGGTTTGCGTGAGGACACATTATCCCAAAACTTCTAGCGATCAACAGACATTCATGAAAGGTAATGAACTTTTTAGTACAATAGGCTATCATCAAAATATTTTAGTTCAAAGCAAGAATTCAATCGTCTCTAGGCACATAATCGTTCTGCAAACATTTTTTTCAACACTTTTTGCTAATAGAATTGCATCGGAAATATAAAACCAATTCCAAAATGCATTATTTTTACATGTTTCACTAGCCACCCAAAACCTGGATACAACTCATGTTCCCGGAGCCAGCTTCCAACTTAGGGAACCCCGCCAAAGAAAGCAATAAATTAGTAGCAATATGCCAAAGAGTATTAGCAATAGTGGCAAAAAGTAGTAGCAATAGTGAAGAAGCATATTTTATTGAGCGCTCTGTAACTTTTTTCATTCAACATTCACATTCATTCACATTTACATTCTCTCGTAGAAAAGTCAAAATAATCGACTTTTCATCTAACCCAATCCATACCGATCCCTTCAGAAGTAGTTAGAGCTTTTTGAATTTTTTTTCATTCCCTGTTTCACAAACCTCACCTATAAATATATTCAACCCACATATTAAAACTTTCTCATAGTGTACACCCACCACAATGCAGAGTCGGGCACGACTACTACGAAATTGCTCAAGATTCCCATGGTATGCGAAAAGTAGATTTATTATGATAAGCAGACATATACAAAAGAATTGAAAAATGGAAAATTTTGTTAGATAAATTTTCATAGACGCAGAAAATTTTGTTGGATAAATATTCATACAGGCAGAAAATTTTGTTGAATAGAAATTCGTACAGGCAAAAAATTTTGTTGGATAAATTTTCACACAGGCAGAAAATTTTGTTGGATAAATTTCCACACAGGCAGAATATTTTTTTGGATAAATTTCCATACAGCCAGAAATTTTTTTTTTGATAAATTTCCACAGGCAGAAAATTTTGTTGGATAAATTTCCACACAGGTAGAAAATTCTGTTGGATAAACGTCCATATAGGCGGAAAATTTTGTTGGATAAATTTCCATGCAGGCAGGGTGTGGACATAGACTGCTCCTATAACGCCCATGTTTCTTTCAGATTACATAAAACTGAGATATTAATCCAACAAAATTTTCTGCCTGTATGTGAATTTATGTAACAAAATTTTCTGCCTGTATGGGAATTTATTAACCAAAATTTTCTTCCTGTATGAAAATTTATCCAACAAAATTTTTTGCCTGTGTAAATATTTATCCAACAAAATTTTTTGCTTGTGTGGAAATTTATCTGACAAAATTTTCTGCCTGTATGAATTTTTATTCAACAAAATTTTCTGCCTGGATGAACTTTTATTCAACAAAATTTTCCAATTTTCAATTCTTTTGTATTGGTCTGCTTCTCATAATAAATCTATTTTCGCATAACATGGGAACCTTGACCAATTTCGTTGTAGTCGTGCCCGACTCTGCATTGTGGTGGGTATACACTATGAGAAAGTTTTAGTATGTGGGTTGAATATATTTATAGGTGAGGTTTGTGAAACGGAGTGAAAAAAAATTCAAAAAGCTCTAACTACTTCTGAAGGGATGTGTAGAATTACCCGAGCCGTAGGAAAATTTTTGCTAGCAACTGCTCAACCTCTGGGTGTCCTTGCTCATAGAATCGCTTGGATTTCCTTCGTCTAGTGTTGGTGTATTGTTTTAGTAAGAACGATGAGTTGAAATCCACGTAGTATCATAAACAATGTTTATTTAAAATATCAAATGTTTCGACTTGTCTTCAATGGCTGAGATAATTGTAGATTTGAAATGTGGAAATTGATAAGTGAGTAAAGAAAGTTGAAGAAGTTGATAGTTCTAAAAAAAATTGCTTGAATTTTTTCGAATTTAAAATAAACATTGGTAATTTAACACTTGGATTTCAAGCCTCACCGTTCTTACTCAACTATTCACCACGTTTACGCCTTCTTACTCAAATTGGTCTAGTGGTTTCTTTATTTTGAGTTTAGGTTTTCAGTTAAGGTTTTCGAATTGCAGCTCCAATGGCTGTTTGAGACAATCGCACGCTCTTTTGCTTTAACTTTTCTCTCATAAGAAGCATTCCAATTCGTTCCAAAATCCCGAACTACAGAATGTTAGGTAGCGAAGAAGATTTTTTTTCTTCCTCTCCCCTAATGTTCTAATCTTTTCCTAAGTGAGTTCTGGTGATCAAAAATTCCTCAGCGTGACCATACTCGGATACAATTCAGAGTCGGTCTCCCACGAGGTTACATTTTTCATGTACATTTAATTTTCAACTTTCGAATTTAAAACTATTGTTTTCAAAAACCCGAACATCTGAGGCATAACTCTTCCAGTGACTCTGAGTATTATGACTCAGAGTCAGAGTTGGGAGTCATTTGATGACTGACTCCTTTGTGGTAGAACTCAGTCATGATTATTTACCGACATGCGAAAATGAGCATAACGGATAATTTTTCATATTTTCTTCATCTACTTTTACCATTAAATATATTTATAAATTCTAATAACAATTGCCGATTGTCATACACGGTTTTACATAGTTTTGTATTACACGACGCATATTTATTTTTATTTCATTATGCACATTTTTTTTTATCACCTCCCAATATCAAGCAGTCATACTCTTGGATTCAAAAGTCAGACTCCAAATGTTTAGAGATTCGGTGACTCTAATTCAGCGAAACTGTGAGTCATGGTGAAGACTAGTTGAAACTTTCGAAGTTGACACTAGTGGAAACTTCAACTCGGAAAATTTTCCTTATGAATTGGATGCAGAGGGTCTTTTTCACACTAGAGTCTGTTCGTTTAGAACATGGATGGATTTATCTCAGTTAGTTAAACATAAGAAACAAATTAAATGCGCGTTTAAAAACATTAGTATTGCATGAATAAAAAATAGTTCCGAGAGAATAAAATCCTACGCAGGTTAAATAGGAAAGCAAATCTTCGAAAATATATAAAAACATTTGCAAGGAAAATGAATTTTTTTTTAACTTGTATTTTACGCTGGCAAAAACATTTTGACCCAAAAATTTGGGTAACTTGAGTGACAGAATTAGACAATTTGAGATTGGACATTTAACATTAATTGGAAATTTTGTATTAAATTTCCAATTTTGATAAATGTCTGATCTAGTGTTTCGCATGGCTCAGGTTTTGGCGTGAGCCAGAGCCACTGGCTCAATGAGCGATGGCTCATGGCTCATCCGAGCGGTGAGCCAGCTCATGAGCCATGGCTCTGGCTCTGCACTTTTGTTGAACTGGCTCATGAGCCAGAGCCATGGCTCATGGCTCAACATAAAAAAAAAAAAAAAAAATTCCGTTAATATGCACATTTTGCTAAAGGTGAGAATGACCTAGTGAGAATAAGGCAACAAAAGNGCTCTGCACTTTTGTTGAACTGGCTCATGAGCCAGAGCCATGGCTCATGGCTCAACATAAAAAAAAAAAAAAAAATTCCGTTAATATGCACATTTTGCTAAAGGTGAGAATGACCTAGTGAGAATAAGCCAACAAAAATCATAATTATGAACTGGCTAAAGGCAAATTGACTTTCAGTGACCAAAAATTCCAAAAATTAAAAAAAAGTAATGACTTGGAAGAAAAAAAAATGAAAAATTAGAAGAAAAGTGGAAGAATTTAGGGAACAAGTTGAGCCATTGAGCCATGGCTCACAAGTTTCGTTGAGCTGGCTCATGAGCCATGGCTCTGGCTCAAAATTACTACATGAGCCAAAGCCATGCACTGGCTCTGGCTCAGAAATTTTTGTGAGCCAGCTCGAGCCAGAGCCAGAGCCATTGAGTCAGCTCATGAGCCAGAGCCATGCGGAACACTAGTCGGATCTCAAATTATGAATTAGATTACGCTTTGAATGTGCCCAGATATGTTGCATGGTTCATGGGATGCATCATAAGACACAAACCCTTTCCTTACCAATAGTTTAGATTTCCCTCCGAAAAAAAAGAAAAGGTAAACAAAAAAATTCTTCTTCGCTACCTAACATACTGTATGTAACTAGCACTGATGCAGCTAATTATAGACATTGTGTCCTGACAGGCAGACATGGCGATGTTGTAAAGTTCTTCAGCTTCGCTGTTCGCCCTTAATAACCAACTGTACAGGTTATCCAAACTCCTCTACCCTCCTTATTCCCAACTTTCTCCAAAATAGATGTAAGTTAGCCAATAAACAAACATGGAAACAAGACAATATATTTTAGATACAATCGACATATTGTTATTGAATTTGGGAAGTGAGGCTTAAGTATGATATTTTATGTGAGCCAAGTTTACCTGAACAACTTGAATTTTATTTGAAATTTTGTGCACTCAATTGTTAATTAGAAACTTTCCCAAGCTCGTTGTAGAGAGAGTGAATCTCGTACAAGTAAATGGATTCGAAACTTAAATTATTCTATTCTCTAATTGGCAGAAGAATAACTTTATTTTCGAAAATAAAACAATATTATTATTTTGGGTAGGACGTTTTATAAGGAGAGTTCGAATAACCCTCCTTATATTCGGACTGAGAAATACACAAAATATATCAATCTCATAAACCTAACCTAAGCTCCGTTGATCGCAAGTATACAACTTACAAAAATAATTCATTGAACTCAAATTATAAGCCGTAAGGAAAATAATATGAACAGATATCAGTATCTTCTTAAAACTTTTGGTTTCAAGTTCAACATCAAGCCCAAAAAAATAATATGGCACAATATTTTTAAATAATTTAATCAAAAACATTCATTCAAAATTATTTAAACTTACATTCCAAAATCTGAGTATTGGAAATAATGGAGTTTGAGTATTGGAAATATAAATAATAACATTTTCTAAATAGATTTGTCAAAAATAAATCCAGAAACCATATTTATGGAATTACTCAAAAATAACATGTCTCCATACAAAATTTTTACAGGAAGAAATGTTGACGAGGAAGGAGAGACGTTTGTATTTGGAAATGAGAAGAGGAATAAAAATTGGGTAGTGAGGAAGAAATGGCCACAACATTAAGTCATCTTCACCACCGACATCATCATCCCCAACAGCAACAATTAGGATTCATTGGTACTGCAGGGTCCTCCGGAGTTTCATCTTCCCCTCTCTCTTCCTCACCTCCCACCCCATCTCCACTCGGAGAAAATTTCTGTAAAGAGTGTGGTGTTATGTTCGAGTCGAACACGAGTTTAGAAGTACATCTTAGTTACCACAGAGCTAACTTACTCAGTAGATGGGCATCACAAGATCCCAATTCAAACTTACCTCCACCACCTTCTCTCGGATCTAATAACAACATGGATTCAAAGTTCCAGCCAAAACAAGAGTCTCAACCATCTCCTCAGCATCAACCACCCTCAATTGGTCCTCCTAGTGTCTCACCTTACTACCAACATCAGATAGACTCAAGTCATGCGCATGTGCAGTACTCCATGTTACCACATTATCATGAATCCAACGGTAGTGGTGACCAGGTGGCACACTTTTCACCTGGACAGAGACAACATTTGTACACTCCAGAGGCTTCTGGTGCCCTACAACAATATGAAGGAAGACAGACGACTGAGCCACCGAGAGACTCGGTGGGAAAAGAGCGAAGTGCTTCCACACCTGAAGAAATTTTAGATTTGGATTCGAACAAAGTACATATCTACAATTTACCGCATCATCAACAACTTCAATACGTCCATGCGAACAGTTTCTACCGTCCGTATTTAATGACGCAAGCTCTCCCACCACCGACCAATGGGAACCATCCATCCCATCATAATCTACCACCTCCACCACCATTTCCGCAGGAATCTCATCCCCACCACCTTGGCCATATTTATAGATCAAATTCTCCACCATCTCGATCTCCACAAATGGGCATGATGTCACCATATGAATTTTCTCATGGACATCATCAGTATCCACCACCAAGTCCACTACCACCGCCACCAGAACAACATCAACCACCGTTGATAAACTACCAACAACCTCCACCAATAACAATAGGACCAGTCACAAATTTTAGAGGTAGTTTTCCATCACCACAACAACCACTACCATCGGGTCCACCAATGAGTAGGAGATCACCGGATGTTGACGATCACTCTCCAACCCTTCCATCTAGTGCAAGTGGGAAGAAAGGAAAAAAATCGAAAATGAGCAGTGGTGGGGTAAATGGTAACAGTGATGAGTCGTCTGTGGCTCCAAAAACCAAAGGGTGGAAAGGGGGTGAGTGTAAGAGACCAAAAACATACAACTGTATCGCTTGCAACAAGTGGTTCACGAGCAGTGGTCATCTCAAGCGACATTATGGAACTACACTACATAAGGTATGTCTCTAATTTATATTCTGTATTCCACTTTTGCACCCTTAACATAATTATTTACACCCCTAGTGTGTAGTTGGTGCCTCAAGGTTTACAAAAATTAATTTGACAGTACATCTATTTTAAAAAAACTTCATTTGGAAAGTTAAAGTGATATGATATATTTGAACTAAGTGACGAATATATGAAGTTTTTAGTTGCAAGTTGTACACTTTTTGAAAACCTGAGGCTGCCACATAGATTACAAAGAGTTATGCTAACCATGTATACTATGCATACACAGGAATGATGAGCAAAGCAACATTTTTTAAATTTATGTTAATTGTAAAGTGGAAAAATTAAGATTTGCTTACTCAGCATAGAGTACAGAACCGTGTTGGTTACAATTTTCATAATGAAAATACTAGATATTAAGGTGTTTAGCAAAGGCGATGATTGTTTATCGATAAAATATTTCATTTACAAAACTTCCATGAATTTTTACATGTGTTGTGGGGAAAAGTGTCTTATTATACCGTAAGCTTCTTGATACTGCAAGTCACCAATAATCAGAAGATTTATAAATAACTTTATTGATAAAGAGAATGGCGCCAAGACTTTGAAGTATTCAATGCTTGTCACAAGTGGATATTTATGAAATAGGAATTTCTTCACTTCATTTCATTTCTTTGTAATTTTCACATTTAGACTACTTCGATATGCACAGAATCCAGATTTTTGATAAAATTTTGACCAGATTTTTGAAGAAATTAAGTTTAGATTAATTAGATCAAATTAAACAAATAATAGAAGGGTGAGCTCAAAATTTGAGCTCATCCTTCTATTATTTGTTTAATTTGATCTAAGATTTGACCCTCAAATCTTAAGTTTTAATTTCGTCAAACCCGTTTTGGACAAAGTGACTTTCACATGGGTAAAAGTGTTTTGATAACCCTGTCTTTTAGATTATTTATTAGCAAATCTTTTGATTAGAAGCTATCAACAACAAAATATATCATCGCAAGTAATGGCACATCTGCGTTATACAAACAGTAGAAATAACAAATTTGATATTGAATCTGATTCTAGTTCAATAATAGAACTTTATGAATGAGTCAATGGAGACAAGTCGATTTGTTATCCTTAAATAATAAATTGATTAATGATATGACAAAATTTTTGGATTCAATTCTACTGATATTTGTGACAATAATTGATAGAAACTAGGATTCAGATATAGGATTTACATGTTCGGAAATTATACAGTCTGTTGTAAAATCATATCCACAAGTATGATGTTTCAAAACTCAAAACTCTATTATCAATATATATGTCGGAATAAAATAGGATACAAAATACTAAAAATCGGATAAAAAAGATTTTTAAACAATAGGATACTGTATTTACTATGGTTAAAGCCGCATGGAAATAAGTGCTTCAAAAAACGGCAACGCCGAAAACTTTGTAAAAAATTTTAAGTTTTTTTTTATAAAAAAAAATTAGGGTAATACTAGACAAACACATAGGAGAGTCAAAAGATAGCCTTCATAGCTATATAATAGAGTAAATACTGTATTATTTAGCTTTTATTTTAATAATGAATCTATCGGCGAAATTCCATATGAATTCAGAGAATAATTTTGATAAATTTAATATTTTATGGAAACTTTAGCTAAAAGAAAAGCAGAGAATAAATAAGGCATAAATAAATAAATAATTTTTTTTTCAATTAGAAACGGGAATATGTAATCAATATTTCTGTTTTGAGTTATGGGATTGTTTGATTAAATCCCTGATGTGTGAGTTTGATTGTATTCTTTTTTTTTGCCGCAGAACTCTCTGCGTCAAAAAGGAGAAAATCCGGATGATCACCCTCAGGTGATAGGGAAGAAGAATAAAGAGATACATTCCATAGGGAAGAGGAGTCCAGGTGAAGATTGCAATGGTTCCATTGGAGGGGACTCAACCAATCCCTTAGAATCCTCTTCACGATCCCTCAATATGAATTCTGGACCGAGTATTTCTATGATCAAACTTGATGATTCTCCAACAGGAAAATCAACACCAATTTTCAATTCCGGAAATGTCCGAGGACATCCGGATTTTTCTCATGTCCAACATATCCCATCATCCCCTGGACCATCATCCTCACCATACCCTAACAACCCTTCTACACCACAACCACCACCCCCAACTTATCTACCAATTTATCACAACGGTCCACAAGGTACTACTCAACAACCACCTTATCCTATGACAATGGGAATACCACCACATGCTCAGTTTCATCCAGGACCTGTCATGGGTTATGACAACGTCTACGCAGTCTCAGTGCCTTCGAGCATGTATAATGGAGCTTATCCACCATCTTTGATGAATGGTAGTGAAATTGGAGGGAGTCAATTACCACCTTTCAGTACAGTTTTATCACCATATGACCAACAATTTACATCACATCATCATCATAGTACAATGATTCCATCAAATGCACCGATATATTTACATCATGGTAACATAGGTCCACCACCAGGTTCACCAGGGTCAATGACCTATGACTCTGAGTCAGGTATTCATAGCAATAGTACTACAGATGGGAATAATGGTCATTTAAACGGGGAAAGCCCGGAAGCTGTTAGATCTGCTAGCACTGCTTCCGGGCTTGAAATTTCCGACGATGGTGAACTCATGTCAGATGATGGTCAGAACAATAATGGTTCTGGTTCAACAGGATTTTCTAGTGGAAGTAGTGATTCTGAACTGAGTCATATGACAACACCTACTCCGTCGGTACCATCTGAACAACAAGTGATAAAGTGTCCAAATTGTTCAAAAACTTTTAATCGTACTTGCTACTTGACTCAACATACAAATAGTAGTCACTCAGGCGGAAAACCATTCAAGTGTCCCACCTGTGGAAAACGTTTCCCAGAAGCTCCTGCCCTATCACATCACGTCGCCAAACATGGAAACAACAAACCTTATAAATGTGACCTTTGTCCCAAACAATTTAACCACAAAACAGATCTCAGACGACACCTTTGTCTCCATACAGGTGAAAAACCCTTCGTCTGTTCCATCTGTGGAAAAGGATTCATTCGGAAGGATCACATGACAAAACACTCGGAGACCCATCGAAAGGTCAAATCAAATTTACCACACTAATCTCTCAAAAATTTATCTCAAAACAGAAACGCTCAAGGATTTCAAGTTCATGTCTCAAAGTGAATTCAGGATGCCATAAATGTATTGTGAAACTATTTTTTTTAATGATATTTGCCAAGGCTGGATTCATACTTTAGCTACTCTGACTTTTGTTCAGATAATTTAATCCTCAAATTTTTTTGGTATAATTTGTATTTATTAGGTGAAAAAAATTATCCTAAAAATTGTGGTGAAATTTGATTGGTCAACAAATCTTCCGGATGATATTTATAGAAGAAAAAGTATAAATCTAGCTTAATACTGAATCCAAACTTAACGTTTTCGTTCTAAAGCTAGCTGGTTACGTTTTAAATTTTTCTGTAGTATGTATTTTTTTATACTAAAATTAGAATAATTCTTATAAAATAACGTCATTCTATGGAGAATAAGCTTGTTACCCATAGTAATGACTTCGTAAAGTATGGATTTAGTATTACTTTTATAAAAATTTTCCCAAAGTACAAGTAAATCATAGTAACTCGTAGTTTATTATAAATTTAAGAACGGTTTTTAAATAAGAAATTGAGATATTTTGACAATGAAACGACAAGCTGAGCAAGTCGTGTCAACGAAAGTTCCTCTGATGTGTAATAAGCAATATATTACTCATTACTTAATTAATTGTTATTGAATAGTACATAAATATAGATTAATTAATGCAAGGGAACTGTGGGTTAATGCCTTTTTCTTTTACATTGAAATATAAAATTATTTAAAATAACTAATAGCTTTTTGCAGAAATTCATGGATTTTTCTATTTGCAAATAAATTCAATTTAATTTACAAATCTTAACACACATAGTGCCAAAAAATGCATATCAACACAAATTCATAGCTTCCCTTGCATTTTGTAAATTTATTGTGCAATTGTTAACTCAAAATATTAATTAATAGTGTTAAAAGCTCTTTGAGCTATGGAAATAACGTGATATTGGCAGAAATTATGTAAAAAAAAAATATTGGGCCAAAAATCCATCATATCAAATTTTTTAGACACAAAAACAAAGCTCATCAATTTGTAACTCAATAGTTCCTCAAACTGTGCTCCTTCAAGTATAGTTACTGAAAAAGAGAAAATTTTTATTATTATTATTGTTATTAATTAATTACAAATTATCTATTTTGTACATAAAAATTGAAAAAATGTTGCTCCAAATTTTATTTCTAGTTAGTATGTATTTCTGTGTTATGAGACTTTTTGAGTCTACTTTTACTTGAATCTCATTTCTGTACATTCCTTACAAAAATCCAACCAACTACACGGTTCGGATGACCTGTCAAAAGTTATAGTGATATGGACATGACATGACAGATTGACAGATAAGAAAAAATACAGTTTCGTCCTACCGGAATAAGTATTCACCAAAATATATTTCATAAGAACCTTACCTATGTTGTATTTTGAAAAAAAAATATTAACTCTTAACTAACCACTTAACTATCTTTTTATTCTACAAGGTCAAAACTTCAACTGTACACTTTTAACTTAATTTATTACCACAACAAGTACACTAAATGAAAATTATGAGTCTCTTTTTTTTTAACTTATATCTACAACCAATTACTTACTAAGCTTACCATTATTATGTGTTATTTTTTATTTATTTTCAAATTATGAAAAAATAAATTGAAATTATATACAAATTTTTTATTTTAACAGATAAATCTCCTTGTTTTTAGCCTTTTTTTATTACTGTTAGGACATAATTTTACAAAAGAAAATATTACATATGAACGAAAATATACAGTGTGGATCAGTTGATTATGAGTTGGTTATGGTCTATAAGAGCTAACCAAAAGCTTATATCGTGTATTTTTTTAAATTGAATATTTTGGTGATGAGAATAGAGGCGTTTCTTGTAATCATAATGATTGTTAGCCCGTGCCATGACCATAGACATGATATCATTGAAAGTGAGTGAATGAAACCCTATTGTTTGTTGCTAGAATATTTTTTTATACAAAAAATCATACCTAACAAATAACTGTTTTTTCTAGTTATTTTCAAAAGGGTATCATCATCAAAATTAACTAAAATATACCACCTCTAGCCATTTTTAGGGTTTAAAAAAGAATAGTTGGAAAGGTGAAAAAAGAGGGAGAAAACGGGTTGAGCATAAATACAGCATAGTTAAAAAAATTTAAGAAAAAGAAAATGAAAACAGGGTTATAACTACAAAAAATAAATTCTATCCAGAGTATAATAATATTTATAAAAATGAAACCTAGTACTTGGAAAAAATATGGTATAAAGGAAAATTTTCAATCAAGATACTTTGAAAGGTAATATTTTTAGGAAAATGGGAATTTGGATAGTTTTTTTTGTGTGTGTGTGTGTAAAATGGGTCATAGAAGAACAATGCCAAATGAGACAATGAGATAGACTCTGTTAATTGCTACCATGTATTATTTTTTCTTAAGAAGATACATTTTTGTACTTTGAGAGACTTTTAGCTCTTTTTTTTTTTTTGTTGGATTATAAGGATTTTTTTGAGAGGCGACAGAAAGGGTTTGAAATCAATGGAAAATTCAGGGAACAATGGGACCCTTGATGAGCTTTCTATTTTAAATTCAAGAAAAAAAAAGAACTATTTCTATTCCCTATAGTCAAGTCACTAAGAAAGCCTTAAACTTTTAAAATCAAAGCTTTTAAGCTTTGGCGGTTTTTCAACTTGTTTGGAATAAAAAAATATATATACGAAAATNCTTTTAAAATCAAAGCTTTTAAGCTTTGGCGGTTTTTCAACTTGTTTGGAATAAAAAAATATATATACGAAAATTGAGAAATAACAAAATAAAAATGGCAGAATATTGTATGACATAAATGAACCAAACTATAGAAAAAGGGGTAAAAAATTTTTATATAAAAAAAGTACATGTGTAATGTAATCGGGTGATGACTATATTATGTAAGTGAGACACTTTTTGGATAATTCATTTTTGGGTCGATTTCGGAACAAAACGAGATTTTATCCTAAAAAAAGTTATGAAAGAGTATAAAAAGACAATTTTTTAGTATAAATTTGTTGGATTTTTAGTTTTATTCTTATCTATCTGTATTATGGCTCCAAAGTAAGCAAATTGTACAACTTTACTTTATTTTTCTGTTACTACATTTTTAAATTCGTGTAACCCAAGCAGTGAGAGAATGGCACCTAAAAAAGGCAACTAACTATATAGTCCTTTTGTTACCAAATGGATGAACCCTAAGAGAACCAACAAAAAAAAAATTTTTTTTAAGTACATACAAAAGAAACTAAACAGATTTCTAAGAATTTTTTTATTCAACTTTTTAGCTTTTCTTTTTCTGCTATTTTTACCTCAGGATTTGATAGAAAGTGACTTAAATTGATAAAAAATATGGAGGAATTAGATTGGATTATGGGGAAAGAAATTTGGGGATTTTTGAACAGAAGAATTTTATTTTCTACTCTACCCTAATATTTTTTCAATTCATGTGTATTTTTTGGTTAGGTTTTGGTATTAGAAATTCAGTACTCTTACATATACGTATACAGAGACATCGACGTCAAAAATGGAAACAATCAAGCTTTATTTCGAACAAACAATAATGGGAATGAGAAATAAATCTCTTCATTGTTAATACCCCTCTGTCAGTTTTCCCCCAAAAATCAAATCAGATCATATAGAAAAGGCCGAAATTCAGATGTCATTAGGTTAATTAGATCCAACGGTTCCTACAAACTTGGACTTTTTCCTCACTATTGTTAAAATTTATACAAAATTCAATGGTTTCGTTAGAATTTTATGTTTTTCGGGTGTTAAGTGTTAAACATCAATGGACGCTTGTATTACTTTTTTTCATCCCTGTTATACACATTGAAAAACTAATCTCAAAATGACCATTCATACCATTTTGGTTGGATGGAGTATAGGTAAAGATTATTACAAATTGTTTGTAGGTTGGATATGTTTATTTCGTATGTATATCTTAGAAAACCATAAATATAGAGGGTTAACTAAACATTCTGAACATTAAAAGAAATAAATTTCATAATATTAAAAACAAATATAGATTTCAACCCACGGATAACTGTAAAAAAATATTTAATTCGATAGAATTAAAAAATCATTAAAAATATTATCATAGATAAAACCTGACAGACAGACGGGCAGAAAAATACTACAAACCTCTTCAACTCTACTGTTCGCGTTTAATAAAGTCATATTCTTTAGTTAATTTACTAAAAATTTATAAGTATATTTAAATTTTGATAACCTCATATTTATGTTAAATCAACATTTCAAAATCATGGTCCTATTTCATGAAAATTTTAAAAATATGTTAACTCTCTACATACGGAAAGAGTTTTCGTTTTCAAGAAAATATTTAAAAAAAAATTTTTTTTTCGTATACTAAAAGTTAAACTGCAAAGTCTCAAATCAACAGGAGTAGCTAGCTCCAGACCAAAATTTATGAACATAATATTTCTTATATCATTTACTAGATTTCTAGTCATTATATGATTGATTCAGAAAATTTTCTCCCTAAAAACCTTTTGGTTTGTGAGATTGCCTGGTGTTTTGTGGTATGATATATTCTAGAAATGGATTGATTACTTTAGTAAAGTAATGTGTGTAAATCGGAGCAGCAGCTGATGGTGACTTTGGTAGAATTGGATGCTGCTCTTTTGTCCTCGATATCAATGGAACCAAAAAAAAAAAAAATTTTTTTTCTGTTCGAAGAGTCACACGGCCTGGTTCTTAAAGAACCAGTTTTTTTCGATATTGTATGGGAGAGTTCCACTGTTACACAGTGGCTGATTTTTGATCCTCCTGCTCCGTTTACCTACCTCTTGGAGAAAAAAAAAGAAACATAAATCAAAAAATAAATAAATTTTAGATTTAGTCGAATGGACTTTAGAGTTCTGCATGTCCTCTCATATTACGTCGTCCAGAATTTTTTGGTGTCATTCTACTCTACTACTTCCACTACTAAAAGGACTCTGTCTTTATTTATTGAGAATTTATACAAACGAGAGGACTTGATACTTTCTGATTTCGTTTCATTGTCCAGTTTGAGAATAAAAGGAGTTAGAGAACAATGGATGAAACAGTTAGAAAGAGCAATTTACATTTGGAATCCTCCTATTGGTTCCTCTTGTCTCGTCGGTGGGAACCATCCATCCGTGTCAAGTCTCCTATTCAAGACCCTCAACACGCGGAATGAGTCAATGAACCGAATCCATTCCGTTTCGGTTTTCCTTTCGATACTTTGCACATATATATAAAATTTTACTTAGTTTTTTCGNCTCAACACGCGGAATGAGTCAATGAACCGAATCCATTCCGTTTCGGTTTTCCTTTCGATACTTTGCACATATATAAAATTTTACTTAGTTTTTTCAACTCCCATGAATTCCCCTGAATAAACGAAGGGATTAGTAAATAAGTTTGTTCCTACGGATGTATTCCTTCCGTTTCATTGACTCGGATTATCATCCCAAAGGCTCTTCTTCAATACCACCACCAAATATTTATACCAATGAGAAATTTTTAATTTTACAAAATTTTTATACCAAAGTATAATGATTTTTTGCAAAAAAAAAAAAAAAATGTCTGACAATGTATCACTAGGAGGTGTCATGGGAGTTAAGGGTTTATAACTTGTTCAAACAAACTTTCCATTGAGAAATATATGAAAAAAGAATATAAGAGAGCTTATCATAACTTAATATTATTGAATTGAAATAACAGAGATTAAAAAATAATACGGTATTATAACCAAACTAATATTCAACTATATAATTTTTTTGATTACTGTCTGTTGAAGCGTTAAGGATTAAGAAATTTAAAAGAGTGTTTTGCAAAAAAAAATTTCTTTTGTAAACTGTAAAAATTTGTAAAGGTGGCTATAGGGTTAATATTTATAATAATTCTAACCTTATAGATTATAGTTTGTAGTTTTAATTTTTATCATTCCTAATTTGTATTATAATGGTTCTAATTCACAAGTAGTTAACCAGGAAAGTAGTGTTCTATTTTTTTAATAGTTGTACCACAATTCTTTGAATTTAAAATTGAAACAAAAAAAACAACATAAAACANAAAATTTGTAAAGGTGGCTATAGGGTTAATATTTATAATAATTCTAACCTTATAGATTATAGTTTGTAGTTTTAGTTTTTATCATTCCTAATTTGTATTATAATGGTTCTAATTCACAAGTAGTTAACCAGGAAAGTACTGTTCTATTTTTTTAATAGTTGTACCACAATTCTTTGAATTTAAAATTGAAACAAAAAAAACAACATAAAACANCTGTTCTATTTTTTTAATAGTTGTACCACAATTCTTTGAATTTAAAATTGAAACAAAAAAAACAACATAAAACAAGCTGACAAACTGAATTGAATTTTTGTTCAGAACTGAATCAATAATTTTCCTTGTGATTTTAACCAAAATCTGACTCTGGAAATGATCCGATTCAAATTGAGCTAATACAAAATTCAGAAAAATCTAGGAAGCATGAAGTTGTGTAAGTTGTATAGTTTTTCTAACATAGCTATATGACTTTGACATGGTAATGTTTATGGGTTATATCCATAGATAATAATAGTTTCTGAAGGGCCCCTGGCACCATCCGATAGACAAAACTCAGAGCCCTTTATTACTACAGTAAGTCTCACCGGCAGAATTTCTTCCCAAAACAAATTTCACTCAACATGGAAGAGAATTACACGGTAATTCTAACTTGTGTAAAACAGAATAATGCGTTAGGTATACTAATATTTCGAAAGAATAAAAAAAATCCCAGGAACGGTTTTAGTACACGTAGACTAAACCACGACTTTAAACCTGGAATTATATAAAGTTATATAATCCTAAAACTGTTGATTAAATTACAATAGCAAAAGTGATCAAACTACATAATATAAACAACGAAAGTATTGGTGGTAAATTAATTGTAAGTAATGACTAATGAGTTATGAACCGTTAACAAACTGTAGTAAAACTGTTGGAGAACCTAAAACAAAATTTGTTTGACATATCCACTAAATATTTAAGCCGTCAGCTTCTTTGAATCATGTCAACAATCATAAAAAATCATTGTTGATACCGTTTATAGTAACCAATATAGTAACCAAACCAATTTCATATTTATGTAACCATCAACTATGTTGTTATACAAGGTGTTTAACATTTATTGGACCTTAGAAAGCATGACGTCATTTTTTCACTCTTTTGCTGGCATCAGCATGGGGTGGGAAATTGGAGTAAGAGGGTGCAAAAAAAGATTAAACACCTTGTATATACATTGAAGTGTAATAAATAAAGGCAATGATTTTGCTTTCACTTGAGTTTTGGGATGAAAAGTTCACATGTAAAATAGAGTTCAGCGCCGGATTTAAACATTAGGAAGAATTACTGGCCTATTAATGATCGTTAGGTAGATAGGCCGTGCTAACTTTTAGAGGGAATTGAACTACCTCCACAAACCGACAGGTGACGCATCATGGCAAGGCGTCCTTCTTGCCTTTATTTAGTATATTTCGCTTTATATATATATAACACCTTTAAATAGCAACAAATAAGTCGAGTGATTCTGGACATGTACATACATACAAGAAAATTATAATACTCTACTACTAAGTACTAAGATCAGTCTAAGAGTATAGTAAGGATTTTGGAGAGATGAAAATGAGAAGGAGGGTAAGAATCTTTGTAAACAAAATCCGACTCTGTATATTTTCTCTTGTTCTTTTCTACCGAAAGTTCGATGGACATGACATCAAGTCTGTCTGAGTTGTTAGAAATCAAAAGGAAAGGAGGCAGTGATGCAAAAGAGTAAATTTCGTTAGTAGTGAAAAAGGATCCAGTAGTCCAGCCATTTGCATTTCATTACGTGACAGACGGAATTCATCCACTTGTATTAAATTATCTAACGAAGAGCCGAATTCAATCAACTGAAAGATTATTCATGTTGGCATAAGAGAGAGAGCAGGGAAGTGGAGGGCAACTACCATGGAATACAAATGAAGGGGTCCTTAGGAAAACGAGACTCAAGAAATTTTTTAGCCCTAGGACTTACCCACATATCCACATTCATCCTCATCCTTATCTTTCACACATTAATTCATCTTATTTTAAATTTTATTTTCAATAATATTAATTAGAAATTATTTTTATAATAATCCTTTATTTGAACGATAACTTGAGTGATGTTGATGTTATAATAAAAATATCTCATCTAACTGGCTTCCAGAATGTATCAATGTTCCTAAAGTAGAACATTAACTCACTCAANATAATAAAAATATCTCATCTAACTGGCTTCCAGAATGTATCAATGTTCCTAAAGTAGAACATTAACTCACTCAAGCTAGACTAATTTTTAGAATTAAAAACATCGTTGTAGGTTTTTCCACAGTAGTAGTATTATAATACTTGTGTAATATCCGATCATCACTAATCATAATCTTTTAAGTCCTCAAACTCTTTTTTTTTTTTTTTTTTTTATAATTTATTTACGTGTCAGTAACATCATTTTACAAGAAAATGGTAATATGAAAAGACACGCCTACATACGTAGGCGTAAGATTAGAGTGTAATTCTTGTAGAGTGTAACTCTACTAGTTTCAACTGCATTAGCAACGAATGTGAATTGGCTTTTGGTAAAATATTGTTTTTCCTTATATTTTTTGGTTTCTAGATCGGTAGAATCAAAGTCTGTTGATGTAGATAAAAAGGTATGATTTAGCGAAAGTGTTGACAAATGTCACATTATTGCAAACCAGTAGTGATTCACCGAACGCCTGAGGCGTCAATGTAGTTCCGTATGGATGAATTGAACCTGAAATTTTGAGATACTAAAACAAAAAAAAAAGGTTTTTTTTTTTAATTTTTCTATCTTTTTTTCAATTTTCTCATGCTGCTACTGATTGTTTTGATTGAGTAAAAATTTTGAATTTATTAATTCAAAGTTAAATATTTAAGGAATATAGTAATAACAAGTTATATTGTATTATGAGAGTTTAATAAGTAAAAAAAAGTTAAATCAGTAAAAACCGCGTAGAATTTTAATATTGATTTATTACCACATAATTAACGTACAAAATCCACATGTTAGAAAAATTAAAAATTTTAAATATGAAAAACTCCAACCAAGTTTTATATTTCTCTGATGTCTCCATGAGTTATTTTTTTTTTGAAAGGGTGTTCTAACTCTACATGACTTGAGTTAATTACTCTTTGGCTCATATTATTTTGAAATAGATGGATATCCACTCATGCGTATTTCAAAAGAATTTCCCATCTTTTCTTCTGAAACCTTAGATCGGATCCGAAGGAAAGAAAAAGGATCCGGTTGTTTGTGTTTCGTTTTTCCCACCTCACCGACTTTTAGATTAGACAAGGTCAAGACTCCATGCATGAGAAAATACAGTTCGACCTTTCCAACTTATTTTCAATTACAGTGAGTGACTCTCAAACTTTTTCTCTTCCTTTTTACATTGTTGACAGTTGACTTCAAGTCAGAGAACCTTCACTCCTTCCTATTATTAAAATCAAAGACTCTTTTCACCTGGATTTGTTTCCTTACACACAAAAAAAAATCTTCCACTCACTCTGACTTTGTAATATTTGAATCATAATTCACCAACTGTGAATCTGTATCAAAAAATTTTTTGATCCCCATTGTCCTTTTGACCTAATGAATCTCATTTCCAAGGGACTGGGACATTGAACGGGGTGTCAGTGTGTCACTGTCAGTCAGTCGTCAGGTTTGAGAAGCGTAGCTGAGTCAAAAGAGTAAAGAACCCATCACCAGTTCGTCACACACAATGGGGGTAGTAATAGAAACGAAGGTACCTTTATACTCAAAAAATATTTGTTTATCATAATAACGCGTAGTTTGCCCTTTTTTTTTCTAGCTCTTTTTGAGGGCCACTTTGACATATTCTTGTATCTAATATAAATTTTCTATGACCTAATTACAATCAACCAATCTAACAGAAAAAAAAATTCGACAGACGGACAGACTAGATATTATATAACCCTTCATCAATAATCCACCAAGTGGTTATTTTTTTCATAATAAACTTTNTTTGAGGGCCACTTTGACATATTCTTGTATCTAATATAAATTTTCTATGACCTAATTACAATCAACCAATCTAACCGAAAATAACACTAGATAGGACTGAATAATTGGAAAATGACCGACGAACATAGGATGTTATACCTGATTGTGATATCCTAAAGTATACATTGACCTTTTCTTTCTGCGCGTGGCAGTCTGACTTTGAGACCTGACCGCTTCGACCCAAAGGACTGAGACTGAGACCCAAGTGAGACCTTCCGGGATATACGATCAAATATCCTGAATTAGTAAAATTGGTAACAAGTGTAGGGTCACAGGGAGAAAAAAAAAGGAAAGTCAGGCCTTACTCCAAGGAGTCTCTCTCCTATTGTACATCTTACCCTGTCCGGGGTCTCAGCTCTCAGAAGAGGTTAATCGACATAACAAAGATTCAACTAACGGATCAATTCAAAAAAAATGGTCTAAGAACCAACCTTTCTGTCGTGTGGGTCGATTACATGGACAACTAATATACGAACAAACACCTTCTTTAAGATTTTAAAGGTAAGGAACTAGAGCAAGTGTAATGGTTCAAGACCTTTGGCTTTTTCTGACTTTGGGACACTGAGGATTGGGTGCTATGAGGTGACATTGATGGAACCCTTTTCAACTCTCTTTTCATACTGTTATATCATACTATTACATATTCTATCTTTCAATATGAAAAAAAAAATTTTTTTTAATACAAAAGATTGAAGAAATTTTAGTATTTAAGTCATCTAAAACCTTAATATTTCATAAGTATTNTTTTTCTGACTTTGGGACACTGAGGATTGGGTGCTATGAGGTGACATTGATGGAACCCTTTTCAACTCTCTTTTATATTATATCATACTGTTATATCATACTATTACATATTCTATCTTTCAATATGAAAAAAAAATTTTTTTTTTAATACAAAAGATTGAAGAAATTTTAGTATTTAAGTCATCTAAAACCTTAATATTTCATAAGTATTAAGATAGTTCATAAGTAGTAAGAAAATTTCATCATCACTTGCATAAAATCATAATAAAGTGCCATCTAGCAGTATATGTTATACTATTAATAAGAACGGAAACGATCATGTTTTTAATTCAAGTGTTTGACCCAATTTGAGGGTAATAGCTTTTGTTTCTTTAAGCTTTTTTTCTTTACAAATTTAAAATCTACAAAAACAAAATTTCGATTTCCGTGTGTAGTATTAGTAAACAAGGAACGGCTGCTAAATTAATATTTACCTGTATCAATATTTTTTTTTCTCCGTATTTACTGAATTTGGTAGCCTACTTTAAAAATTTTCTATCGATTGGAAATAAATCCATTAATTCCAGTAGTGATTTATATTGAATTTCATTGAATTCGTGTGAATGATCGTAAAGTAGGACATTGTCTGTGTGCTAGTTGGGTTTATGTATAGCGTCTCTTCTGTAGCTTCCTGTCTTTTAAAATTCATCCCTTTCTTTTGTTTCTGTCGGTACAGAGTCTCTTTTCTGATGAAGAGTAAAAAAGGGTTGAGTCTGGGAAAAATAAGATGAAAGTAAAAGGATTTGAATTACCCGGGATTTTTAACGAGAGATAGGAATAGGATAGGTTTCATTTTCATATCCATTCATTTCATTCTCATTAGCTATGCTATTTGAACACTATTCATATTCTTAACTCATATATTTCTTAAATTTCTTTTCTCATATTTCTATTGGTTCAGGAAGGAACCAACTACTGCATAGTAGGAAAAGTTTAGTAATAGGTAGTATATAACTTACTACCAACTGGGAAAGTTTGTTGAGACAACAAAAGCAAATTTTTCATGACCTCGAACTCAATAGGACTGTTTGAGAGACGAAGAAGAAGGATTTTCTTTGTTTTTCTACTAAAACTTTTGGATTTAAAACTACTTAAGAAGACAATGGATTCTCTTGTTTCATAAAATGGTGACAAAATGAACTACTTATACTAGTATTTCATTACTTTTAAGAGCAAAAAAANTTCTCTTGTTTCATAAAATGGTGACAAAATGAACTACTTATACTAGTATTTCATTACTTTTAAGAGCAAAAAAAATAACGATGATTTTATTTTTCGTCTACATCTTGTGTAACGAAGTGTACATTTATGATTTAGTAATATNAAAAAAAATAACGATGATTTTATTTTTCGTCTACATCTTGTGTAACGAAGTGTACATTTATGATTTAGTAATATGTTTGAACTAATTTTTGTATAAACATACTACAAAGAGAAATCTTTTAATTAAAAAAATCATTATTGTTTAGAATACTAATAAAAATCACCAAATTTTATGTGGGGCTTTAGGAAATGATTTGATACTAAAAAAAATTTCACATAAAATTAATTAAATTTTCAAATGATTATATTATCAAATTTTAAAAATGGCATTCTGTTTCTTTTGACATTTGATTCAGTCCTAGTAATTTCAGATTCGAGGTTACAAAAATAGTCGCGACATGTACTCTACTACTTTCACTGTCTTAATAAAGAATTGCCAATTGAAACCAACACTTTGAATTATTGTGCTTTGTGTATTTAGTATTTGTATTTCATTGTGATTAATTTAGAAAATCAAAACTTTTAAGATCGATCAAATTAAACTTGTGAAAGTAAATGAATTTACAAGAAAAAGGAATTCAATTACTTCAGAAAATTTAATTTGTGGGTTATTATTTTTTTTTAATTTCGCAAAATTCAAACAAAATCCAGATCGGTTTTTCTATTATAATTTAACCTTAAGAATGAAGTTGTCATAGAGATATAAAATATTTAGCTGGGAAGATTTCGTATTGACTCAATGTATACATAAATTTATGAAGTAATATTAATTTGCTTCTATGCTAATAAACATGTTCTGCTTATCTGTNAGCTGGGAAGATTTCGTATTGACTCAATGTATACATAAATTTATGAAGTAATATTAATTTGCTTCTATGCTAATAAACATGTTCTGCTAACATATCTGCAATTAGTTGATTATGAAAGTGCAGTCAGAACAACACAAAACACAATTTGGGGGTTAATTGAGATGAAATGAATCTCAGATGATTCCTTAATTAATCAAATATCAAAAGCAAAATAAATAAAAACGTATTTGTTTGTTTATAAGTTTGAAATTAAAATTTTTTTAAATTTCTATAAAAAAGTTTCTTAAAAATCTACATCTCTCTCCCCTTCCGTAGACACCATTCTCTTTTATGTATATTTTCTTCTTATCAAAAACTTTAGGATTTTTTTAAATGGCCAATTGAGAACATAATTTAGGCATATAAAAGTTGAAACCCAGTGACAAGAAATCTACCCCATGGATCTAAATCTTTTGGTTTTCAAAGTCTTATCCTATTTTTGGTTGAGAATGAAAACTGTTGATAAGAGGTTGAATTTGGAATAAGATTTTGATAATTTATAGGTATTTGGTATAAGTTTGGTAGGTATTGTTGAAGAGTTTGATGATGTAAGGATATGATAAGTTTGTGGAAATGGGGTGAGATTGAGGTTGTTGGTGGATGATTGTATCTGATAAAGTGGATGTAATTCTCATCCTAAGATTTTCTATCTCAAGAAGGAATATATAATAGGAGGGATTCATAGCTCCAAATGATAGGAAACGGAAGACCGAAAAGAGATTTTTAAAGTAATGGATGTTAGGACGAGAGAGTGAAGATTTTTATGATAAGAAATCTAATAACAGGAACAGAATCTATACCTAAAGTCTACTTAAAAATTTTTTTCGAGACTAGAGATAGGACTTGATGGTTCCTAGAGCACTTATTTGTTTCCAATATATTATTTCATAGACCCATTTCATTATACTCTACCTTTCCTTCACTACAAAACTCATCCTGAAGGGTCTATTTACTACTTTACTAATCCTACCTATATAATATATCCAGTTTTACTTATCAATTTTTATAATAATTTTTACACACTCTTCAACATTTTTAAACCTTTTGGTAATTACTTAAATTTTGGACAATTTTTTAACCTCAAACTAGCTTCATAATAACTAAAAAATAGACCTAATAGACTCATCATCACTAACCATACACATACTTTTTTCAAAATTTATTAATATTTACTAGTATTTAGTAAATAGTTGTAACTCCAGGTTACATTAGCTCTTAAAACTTGAGTAACAACATTAAGTAATGTATTATTTCTTAATAAAGAAATATTTTTTAAACAGTATGTGTAGGAATAATAGTTGAGATTTTTGCTTCTATTATGACAAAATGTAACATAACTTTTTATTTAACCCTCTGTATACCATATGTGTCAGTTTTTATTCTTTTGGTATAGCATATATTTCTCAATAATTTTTATTATTAAACATCATGTTAAAATCATGATGTTTTTAAATTATAAAAAGATTTCTTTTTGATTATAATATTCCTGAGAAAAATGGGTGTGGCGGGGGTTGGGACTGGAATTGGCAAAGCTTACGTGGTCTCACGGATTATTGAATTATATCTTAAATGGAAAAGGCACTGCAGGGGTTGGTGCCAATTGGGTCAGGAAAAGAAGAAAAAAAATAGCTTCATGGAACTCAAGAGTTTGTACTGGAAAGAAAAACAGCAGGACTTTTTTGTCAAGGGAGGAAGAGAGCCCTTGAAAAGCAAAACAAGTTTTTTCTCTTCAAAGGGATTCATTTCCCTCCAAGTCTACTTCCCTATGTTGTCGAAGGCTCTGGTTTTGCTCAAGGTAATTTAAGGGAAGGTATATAGGTATATATACGTAGTCATAGAATGGTAGCATTGGTCAAAAAATTTTCAAAAAAAAAAAAAAATCTGTTCAGAGGCTTAAAACTTTTGTTCTATTCATTGGTATCTAGCAGGAGTCTTGCAAGACTAGTAACTAGTGTTATGCAAAGCTCTAGTCTAAGGGTAGGCGGAGACGACTTTACCCTATGATTTACCATTACGATGAGATGAATGTCCAAGTCCCATTTTTATGTATTGAATCAAGGCCAAGGAAACCATTAATTCTGCCTTCATCTCTACTGTTTTCTTCTCTACCAATACCAGTCTTGTGAATAATGGATATTCTATGAGATCTTCGTAATAGAGACAAATACCTTAATTATCATACGCTTTCTACGTCCATAGAATAGCTTTTTTTTTACAGAGGTAATAATGTAATAGGATGGTAGGACTTACTACTAGACATGGTAAAGTAATTCTGATGCTAATTCGAAATACTTGTGATAATAAAACACACCTGGACTAGAGAAATAGTGTAAAGGAAGGATTAACAACAACGCATCTTGAATTTTAACATCAAAGAATCCTTTTATGTCTATACGATATACGTAGGGTTACATGAGCGTTTAAGGATTTTTGCTAATTTTTGATTATTTTTTTTTGTCAATTTTATAAGACGCTTATTTTAATTTATAAAAAGATTTTGTAAAGTAAATATTACTATTTGTATTTTCTGGATTGTCTGTGAGTGAGAAAGTAAAGCAGGTTGACATATGTGAGCTAGTAAAAAGTGTTGTGATAGGGTTAATAACATTTGAATAACCCGGATATATGTTACTACAGGTGATAATAAAATATGGTAGAAATATGAGCAATTAATTGAGGAAAGAGTCAATATTTGAAATTAAATTAATATGCTATTAATAATAATAATAATAATAATTAATTAAAGGGTTAATATAATTTTTATAATGTTAGTATTAAAACATATTACTACCAATATTTGTTAATTTTCATCACATTTAAATTAACTAAAATTTATACGAAAATTAATAAGAAAAGATGTTATATTAGTTAAATAAAAAATAATAATGAAAAAATTTTAAAAACAAAACTTTGTAATTATTCATATATTAATACATCACATTCGAATAATATTTTTATATATTAAAATTTGATTGGGTAAATGATTTAAATTGTGTATTTTTGTTTTGTTTTTGAATTGCTTTTGGATTTATTATTTACAAAACTAATTTCATTTACTTAAAAAAATTTTATATTTATAAAATAAAACCCAAATATTTTTTTGTGTATTTTGAGAATATAAGACACAAATGTAACCAAAATTGGTATATTGAGGGTTAATTTTTTTTTGTTGAAATTTGAATATAAATTGGTTCAAACGTTTCATTTTCTGTTTCATTAATAAATTTAATTATATTTTGCTTTGCTACTATAATATTTTGTTGAATTGAAACAAGTTATTTACTACCAATAATTCATTAATATGTCATTTCTATTGTTATTTCCAATCAGAATTAAAGGAGGTACTTTTTTGCACAACTGGTGGTATAATTTCTTTAGAGTTTTCAAGAATTGGAATTCCTGTCGAGTGAAAATAGTAACGCCCATTTTGAGACAATAGAATTCCATTGTTGAGTCATACCCCATGGAATCCTATTCTTTGTTTCTCATACCTTGTTGTCCAGACTCAAATAAATCATTATTTCTTAACCTTAATTATAATTATTACCTCATTCACTCATTCAACTTTCAACTAATTTTCATCTTCTATGCCTTTCATTGGACAAAAAAAAANAATTATTACCTCATTCACTCATTCAACTTTCAACTAATTTTCATCTTCTATGCCTTTCATTGGACAAAAAAAAAACTTAGCTAGTTTATTACGAGACTATACACTAACTTACCATTGTTGTCTATATGTCTCCAATTCCTNAAAAAAAAACTTAGCTAGTTTATTACGAGACTATACACTAACTTACCATTGTTGTCTATATGTCTCCAATTCCTCCTAAACTCATCAGTAGACAGAAAAAATACATAAGATCAAAGAAACGAGTTGAATTCTTAAGTATGCTTACTATCTACCTGAGTCAATTATTATACTTTTACCTACCTCAACTCAATTCATACAAGAAAATTCTCAAGATTATAACTTGAGATAAAATATAATGAAAAACTTTTACAGAATTTTAAACAAGAGATATATACTATAAGTCATCAGTTAGTTGTATATAAGTTATTAACTTTTTACATGATGTCTGGAACCAAAATCAGATAACAACATTTCAATTTCATGTATTTTTTATTGTTATAATTATAAGATTTTATGTAATTTATAATTTGTTAGATGTACTACTATAGAATTAATAAGTTGATGTGACGAACACTTTCAAAGTTTATAATAACAAATTGTTCATGAGCGGAATTTTATAAGTTTTTGGTTATAAAATTATGTAAAATATAGTAAAAATTAGTAAATTTTTAATAGTATCTGTAGAATTGTTGGTAATTTTAGTTGAATTGATATGAAAAATGAATATATTTTTGAAAAGTTGATGTTGTCACCGTCTGTTTGAATGTAGGTCATCATTACCAATGAGGACTTGAAGTACTCATGGATGTCACAGCTGGTGTTAGTTTTTGAGTATTACTTGAGATACTGTATATACCATTACCAATAGCTACTACCTAGTCCAGTTAGGTTTGAAAAACCCTCTTTGAAATTTGTCGAGGTCAAACAAGTTTCAATATTTTCTGAATGATGCTAAAAGTCTACTAGTTGACAACGCTTTCAAGTTTATGACACATCTCATGCTTCGTTTGACTCTACTTGTCTCTGTAAAAATTTAATTTTTATTTTTTGAAGAAAAAAAAAAACACTTTACAAACTAATAAGACTTTACAACATTTTTCTCAAAATCCTTTAAGAAAATAAAGTTTANCACTTTCAAGTTTATGACACATCTCATGCTTCGTTTGACTCTACTTGTCTCTGTAAAAATTTAATTTTTATTTTTTGAAGAAAAAAAAAACACTTTACAAACTAATAAGACTTTACAACATTTTTCTCAAAATCCTTTAAGAAAATAAAGTTTATGGAATCATCCAAAGATTTTATAATCCTCATCCTTACTGTCGAAATTGGTAGAATTTGAAAGATTTTCTGCAAAAACTTGACATAAATTTTATTAGGCTAAAACTCAACTAATAAAATACAATCCTTCAAAAAACACGGTGTATATAACAACAATTCAAACATAAGAAATATAGCCATAAGAAATACAAAATATAGTATCAAATCATAAAAAAGAAGATGAAAAACTTAAATTTTTAGTTTTATCATTATAAAACTATCTCATAACTATTTTACAAAAAAAAAGTTTATAACAAATCTATAGGAACCTTTTAATACTGTGGGAACTTAAAAGTACACAAGGTAGGCTTTTCTAGGTTGTACAGGTTCCCTTAAAAATTCAATCTGAATATAAAATTTAAAACTTTTACAAGTATCTTCTGTCATCAGTATCCCACTCCATAACAACAAGAATAGTTTACATATTCAAGTTCAACAATATTTAAATTCAGATATATTTTTAACTATAGAAATGAAATGGAAAGTTATGGGAATGATTCCAATTCCCAAAGATTTATATAACATATAACAAGTGGTTCATTTTGTATCCATGGTACAAGTACAGACTACAAAACTTCACCTGACCCTATGCTAATAAAAATAATAATAATAATAATAAGCGGGTCTTTTGAATCTCATTTGAATAGACGCCGAAAAATTTGAATAGTTGTTGAGGTAGGAAAAATGAAAAGGTTAAAAAAAAATTTTTTTTTAACCTCAGGATAAAATTTTATATAATAGAAAATTATATAATGAATGAAAGATTTAGAGATGATGAAGATGAAAGTGAAAAAAGGAAGGGTTCAAGGGTATATTTTTCTACTACTTACTACTTACTACTTACTACCTACTACTATACTACATAGTGAGGAACTTACCTCAACTTCCTACTTCCAGGTGAATTTTTAAAGAAACCTTTTCATACCCGTATGTTACTATTATCATTTCATTAATATAAAAAAACGAATTCAACTAATGTATATATATGAAACAAGTGGATTTATAAACGTATTCGAAGCGGAACGAATAATTTAAAAGAAAAAAAAATCAGAATGAAATATAATTTGAGCAACAACTATTGGTCGTTGGTTTAAAAATAAATTGAAAACCGCCTATTTGATAACCTTTATGATTTGCATTTCTTTGGATTAAATCATAAAGCATCCGGAACTATGTCTAATTCAAATTTATTTTTTTATTGAATTGTTAGATATTCTTATATAAAAAAAGAGGAGTCCTTTCTATGTAATCGAAAAGAAAAGAGCCCTTTGAAGGTCTAAATGATAATCGAAAGAGAAACATAACATTTCAGAGTTGTATTGATGTGGGTATTTCAATATCCCTAAGGAATGGAAAGCGGATACTTTTAATGCAAAGAAGTTTGAGATATAGAGAAATAAAAGGACCTGGGCCCTTTGCATCCTTTATGCTCAAATTCGTCTCTCAAGAGATTCAAATTCATGTAGATGAATACAGGAGAAAATTTCAATAGGAGAAGATGAAGCAGATGTAATATATATTTTTGATACTGTATATAATAAGTATTAAAAAAATTATCAGAGCTAAGGATACGGATATATTCTTATAGTTAATTTACATTAAGAACCAGATGTTAGCAGACTATCTACAACTAATCAAAATATTTTAACCGTTGTATATTATTCAAAAATCATTTCATTTCCTTATGGTAGCTTTCTAATTATATATNTCATTTCCTTATGGTAGCTTTCTAATTATATATGGAATTTTTAAACATTAAAAAAAATTTTTTTTTTTTTAAATTCCAAAATTTTAAAATTTCTAATTGATATAATGCACAAGCCAGAGTTTGAAATTTTTTGGTTGTTATTCATAACTACAAAACCATTCTTTGTTATTTGTCGGCTCANTCACAAGCCAGAGTTTGAAATTTTTTGGTTGTTATTCATAACTACAAAACCATTCTTTGTTATTTGTCGGCTCAAAAGTTCATTAGTATATGAACATTTGAATTTCATTATCAGGAATATAGAATTTTCAAACATTTCAAAAATTTCTAATAGATGTAATATATAAGCCAGAGTTTGAATTTTGTTGGTTGTTATAACTTATAAAGTATTCTTGTCTTATTTGTCGGCTCAAATTTGTTTATTAGTATACGAATTTTTGAATTTCATCATCACAAAAATAAAAAGTTATGAAATAAGGTGGACTATAGAATAATTTCGTTTTATTAAAACTTGTGCAATAAATTACGGAAATTTTTATTTTATTTCTAAATGGGNAATTTTCAAACATTTCAAAAATTTCTAATAGATGTAATATATAAGCCAGAGTTTGAATTTTGTTGGTTGTTATATCTTATAAAGTATTCTTGTCGTATGTGTCGGCTCAAATTTGTTTATTAGTATATGAATTTTTGAATTTCATCATCACAAAAATAAAAAGTTATGAAATAAGGTGTACTATAGAATAATTTCGTTTTATTAAAACTTGTGCAATAAATTACGGAAATTTTTATTTTATTTCTAAATGGGAATTAATTAATTTAGTTGTGAAATAAATTGTTATAAATAATTAGACTAAAAGATTATAGATTAAATTTAACGTATATATTTTAAGTGAAATACTTTCAAAGCATTGAGTAGAGGTCTTATAAATTCAAAATCTAAGAAATATTTATTTAGCATGAGAATTTAAATTAATATCTAATATTTTTAATACAGTTGTTTTTAATTTTTTTTTAATAATACAACTAATAAGCGCAGATTTGGTTTAAAAAGACAATTATTTTTTTAAATTTTTATAAATTATTTGATTTTTAAGAATTATGTAAATTATTTTTATTACTTTGCAAAATCATTTTCTAAGCTATTGAATTGGTATAAATATCCACAACATCAATTTCTAGTTCATTAATTTCTTCTTGAAGTATCCAAATATAGTAGAAATATTCAAAACAATCTTTTAGTAATTGTTTCGTAGAATTTTGATCCAATATATATAGTTCTTCTGTTATAAATCGGCGTGATGTCTCAAGAAACGTGTGTCCATCACAATCCTGTCCTAACTCATTGAAGTGAAATGTTCCTGGCGTCATTTTACCCCATAAATTTTTGTCATTTTCAAATCCGCAAGAAATTATCATATTAGTTACAAAATATACCATTGTTATGTGCCAAGTGAGGAATGAGATATTATTTCCAATTAACTGACTCCCATGAAGACAATGGAACACTTTTCTTATTTCTTCTGTTGGAAATTTAAGTAATGTTTCTAAATCTTTTGCTTGAATTAGTAGTGTCACCAAGTAGCAGTTACATGAAGAAAAAAAAATTAATTTTTGATGGATCTGCTACGATTGGTTTTCCCATTTCATTCAATCGTTTCATTGTTTCATTCAAAATCTGATTAGTATCTTCAGCTTTTAATTCTACCATTTTGACCAATCTTGTAGAAACTTTTTTTCGTTCCGTGTCAGCAAACTCCTTTACAGCTTTTTGAAAACATTGATGGAAATATGTTACCCTGAAATTAGTGAAAAGAAATCTAATTAAAAAAATTATTAATTCCAAATAAAAATTGTGATATTTGTCTTTGAATTTTTTTTTCTCCAAAAGTTGGTAGGGATTTATTGAAAATATTATATAAAAACAAATTTGGAAAATCATGTTTTTAGAATACATTTGTGAGTAAAATTATTTTAATTCTTGTTCAATATTTTGATAGTAGTTTTCAAAAAAATCTCTATATAATGGATCGCTAGCACCCTCTATTTTAGTTTAAACCTATTTAACAACATTTTAAAGTACAGTGAAAGCTCGTTATTATAAGAAACGATATAAGCAACAAACCTAACAACACCAGGCCAAACAAACATTTTGTCTATAGTGTAGTGTACAGAATTTTTTCATATAATTCTTTATACATGTTGTTATATCTGATGTAACAACATTCCTTTATAATTATACATATATTTTAGAACGAGTTTTGACTGTCGTTCAAACGGGAGAGATACATATTCAAAAATAATAGGTTACTATTAAATGTTAGACATTGTGTGCAAGCTGTATGTTGCAAAAGCTGACAAAAATTTTTATAATTATATTCGAATCGTCTTTAACTACTGGTTTAATTTTGTAAATAAAAAAATATTTTATTCAGTTTAAAAAAATATTTAAAAAATGTATTTTGTGATTGTAAGTTGAAAATTAATTACTGTTCCCAACTTACTGGCTCTTTGTAACAGAATCACGGAGTGGTTCACGCCTCCCTCTGTTGCCTGGTGAAGAAAGTTTGTATTTCCCAGATTCTCGTTTGAAGAATAATTTTGTCCCTGTCACTTTGCAGTCAGCAATCGAGCAAACTTTATTTGCCAAATATTCTCTAGTTTTCAGAGATTGCTCTGTTTTTCTGTCGACGATATGGATTTTTTCACATTTACCAGTTGATAAAAGGATTCCCGGGTCATCACGAACAAAATGTAAACATTTGAGTGAATTCCACGGTAGTTTATGAGATAGATGAGTTCCCATAATTACTCCGAACTGTAGATTATCTTGATTAACTTTGGTTGTATAAACTTTTTTTATTTTTGAACGAATGTAGAGATGGAGGCTAATAATAATGAAATAAGAGATGAGCAAAAGTTAGTTGTGATCAGTGTTAGCTATAGGGGTTTTGAAGGGGTTTCGGTTTTGCGGGTTTTTGGGACAAAACCCGTGTTTTTAAGATAAAACCCGTGTTTTCGAGTTTTGGAAAAAATAAAGCAAAACCCCTATGGGATTTTCGGGTTTTGACAAAAAAAGGTCCGCGAAACTCATTAAATTCAAATTTATAGTGAAATAAATAAAAATAAAAATATGGTCCAATTAAATTTTTTACTTTTAATCGAAATAATACAAAAAAGAAGTCCAACTTCCCTCCAATTTAATTTAACTTTTTCCAAAAATGTATTTATATAAGATTTTCTGCAGCATATTACTTTCATGACAAAGTCCGTTAAACCTTAATTTGAAAAACCTTTAAAAAAAGAATTCAAAAACACGAGACTTTGTAAATTTATCTAATTAGATGTTGAAATTTTCAATCGCTTCTTCAAATGTATCTAGCCAATTAGTAAAACTTATAAACGTATCTTTCGCTAACTCTATTTCCAGACCTGACTTCATTTGTTATACTAATTCAGAAAATTGAAAACTTACTCATCTTGATACAAGACCCATATCTATTCAACCAATTTTGGCAAAACTGATAGAGAAGTGCGTTCAGCGACAACTATCTAGTTTCATAAATCAAAAAAATTTACTATAAAATGCTCAAATTGGATTTAGCCAAAATTATTCAACTACACGTGCGCAATTGGCTATTAAAGCATTCTTTTATCAAAGTATCAGAAATGGAAATGTTAATATACTTGTAACTTTACATTTGAAAAAAGTATTCGACACGATGGACAAAGGACTACTTCTAAGGAAACTGTCATGGTACAACATAAACACGATGGTTTGAGTCATATCTACATGGCAGACAACAATTTGTAAAAATTAATAACCAATCATCCACTATCAAACCAAAAATTATTTCTGTGCCTCAAGGATAAGTATTAGGAGCAGTTCTATTCACTCTAATAATCAACGATCTTCCTCTAGTTGTTAAGAATAGTCTAGTGATTATGTTTGCTGACGACACTAACTTGTTAATTTCTGATCCATCATATACACTAAATAATTAGATACAACTTAGCACTGGCATCACAAATATAATACAGTACTTAACTTAGAGAAAACAAAAGTGATGCTTGTCGGCACTCTGCATTTAGTGAAATTAGATGGTTCTTTCAATATCATGGTTGGTAATGTTTCAGTCTGTTTAACTAATTTGATCAAATGCCTTGGATTCACCTATGACTCTACATTGTCATGGATTCATTATGTATCAAGTATTATCAAGAAAATGTGATTATGGACTCCTACTGCACACAATTTTATCAGTTGAGAATAGAAATGCTATAGTAAACAGTTACATATTTACAATAATTAAGTATATGGTTATCTCTTGGAGCCAATGTAAAAAGGGATCATGTTACTCTAAAAAATTTTTTAAGAAAATGCGCCAAATACACATTGATGCTAAGCAAAAGAGAACAAGTCAAAGAAATTATGACTCATGAATTCAAATGCCACTTTTGTACAAAAGTTCGAGATCTTGACATGTTACTACTGATGATAAAAATTAATAATCGCGTGTTCTCTTATTTTGATAGTCTTTCCAATATCCTATTAATTAATCCTCCATGAATATACATTTGTACCTAATATTAAGCGGCTATTAGCTTAAATGCCGAGTAATTTTATATCCCAAGACTTAGAAAATTTAAATATTACCAAAAAAAATCAGGAATTACTTACTGCAAAAACAACTACCAGAAGGTACAATCGGCAATTTTTACCTGACGACTCACCTTAAATTATTTATTTTTTATTCAATAATTTCTTTCAATAATTTCTACCTAATTTTAATTATATTATCCTTGATAAAATTTAGCAACCGGAAATGTAATAACTTAGACGATATATAGGATATTTCCAAAAATAAATAAATAAATGCACTCTTCATTCATACATCTGCATATCTTTGCATACAAATTCTGTAACAAATTTTGAATGTTGGCTCGCATCATCAGAAGTTTCTTTTATCAAAATTCATAAAACCCCTAAAACCCTTCAAATCTCCCCAATCCTATCAAAACCCTGGTGCTTTGGGATTTTATAACGAAAACGCCGGGCTTTGCAACACTTGATGTGATGCTCTGAAATTCAAATGTCGAACCCATAGAGATACAAATTCAAAGATTAACAAAATTTCCCTGAATTGCCAAAGTGCCAAAGGTCTGAGCAAGGTTACTAGGAAAAAAAAAACACCTAAAGAGGTTAAGCCATACTTTTGTTGATTTTGAAAACTTTGAAATATTGACGCACAACTTACAATTTTTTAACTAAATTGGAAATTTCAATGATGCTGTTCATAACATTCCAGTAGGAATTCACGTTGTAGGATCCAATTGTAACATTTTACACAAACTATTGCGATTGAACTCAGTCAGACAAATTTAAATCAAATTTAAAAAATTTTTACAAAATTCTAATTTAGCACACCAACAGCAAATATGATATAAATATGGAATTAAAATTCTTCAGAAAAATTCCATTTCCATTTTTCTGTAGTTTTTTCCTATACCAACCAGTGCAAAAAGGAAGTCGGATGTCATTCGACATCTGAGTCGAAAATTTCAAATTAAATTTAAAAAATTGGCGCAAGGCTTAATCGTTTTTTCAAAATAAAATTTCTAAAGTTTAATTTGTGTATTCTTGATGCACGGTGTCAGCTGGGCATTACCTAATTGAAAGTTTCCGAGTTTCTATTGATTACGATTGTTTATTTACGTCCGAGCTTCTTGGAGTTTCTTCAAAAACAGCTTCAAAAAAGATATTTATTTTAGAACTTTCACACCTCTATTCTAGGAAATTTTGTTGATTTCTTAATTTGTATATCTATGGTCGAACCCGCTTCACTGTTACTACAAATCTGGAAGTGAGAAACATCAAAAAAGTTTATAATAAAAATTTTGATTGTACTTAACAAGATTAATATACCATTATATAACGTGATTAGATTACTAATGTGTCCTTCATTGTTTCAGAATATCCATTATCCTTATGTTCTGAGTGGTATTAAATTTATGTATTGATTTTAGTTATTGTTACTGATCGATCATAGCGTTTCTGATTCAGTTCATTGAATTTTTAGTAAAGTAGAGCACGCTTATAAGACTTCCATTTATAAAACTAATTGGGCTATAATATCAAATTTTTGCGCAATTGGTTTGAAACAATGTATTTAACATGGGGATTAATCGTTCTTTAAGCCCAAAGGATATAACACCGAAACGGGTATAAAACCCAAATTATTCTAACTTCATGTTTCTGCAGAATTTAACTTCTATACGAGCAAACCATGCGAGATCTCAAAATGTTTATTGACTCTTTTTTCTTCTTGAATCTTTTGCTAGTCTGCGTTTAGTGTCCTAATTATAAAATTCCTTTCTTTAGCTCCTCTTGTAACGTTTGTCAATTCAATTTTTCATTTTGCCAACGGTTTGATTTATTAATTGAATGGAACAAAGAAACAAAGTTTTTAATCGTTATCCGACAAAGTCAAAATAAATGATCTATCGAAAACTGGAAAAATACAAGAAGTTGCAGCTTAATATGAATTGAGTAGAGGTTAATGAAGCATTTCAGAAAGTTTACAATTTTTAGAATTTGGTTAATAATTGGGGCTGTATTTAAGCACCAGCATTAGACTCACTTTATAACCGAAAGTTTTCACACATGAGTTTAATCGGCTCGCACACGTTTTAAATCTGATTCGAGATTTAGCTGAAATAACACAGAGCACCTGACACAACTACCTAATACAGTGGAGCATGCTTATAAGATCCACCCGACATAAGACCAATTGGCTCACTTGGTTTGCAATAATGTATTTGGCGTGGGCAAATATCGCTCTATAAGACCAACGGGTATATGACTAAAACGGATATCAGAGCTGAATTCTAAACCCAAGTTCGTGCCGTTTGGCACTTAATATACGACCAAACGATGCGCAATCTCGAAATGTTCTTTACTCTTTTTTTAGAAGCTAAACTAGTGTCCGTGTATACTAATTCCTTTCCACAAACTTTTTTTTACTACTTTTCACATTTAAATTCTTCAATGCACAAAGCTTTTTTATTTGCTTTTATTTTTTACAAATTATTGATAAAAATGAATGTCAAGAAATTAAATTATTATTCGTTATCCTACAAAATAAAAATATTTGACCTGAAATCTGGAGAAATACTACAGATAGTTGCAACTGAACATGATGGATTAAGCATAGGTTATTTGAACCACTAATGCCTACATGATTCGCCTAAGGGAGTTGTTCAAGGTCAGCTTTGGCAACTTTACAGATACAAATTAAAGAATCAACAAAAATTTCTATAGATTCTTGAATTTGATTCTCTATATAGACAGCAATGTAATTTCACATTTTGTGATGTGTCAATCTGATATTCGTACTCATCCGCCTCTTAAACTCTCTTTAAAGTGCAAGTCTCAAAATTCCTGGACTTCAGATTTAAGATTCTCTTAAAGCTGGATCCTGAAGCTGAAACTAGAGTTGCCTTTCCCCCATCGTGCTTCGAGGAAAGTGCAGTGCATTTCTAAACATTCAGCACCTATTTGAATACAGTTGCCTTGGGAAAAAGTGATTGTGTCATTGAAATTTTGTAATCACACCGCACTTTCCCCGTGAGCACAGTCGGGGAAAGGCAACTATAGATCCAGCTTGAGTAAGAGGTTTCCTCATTACCTGCTCATGCCCTTTTCATTCGAATCTATTTTTACCGATCCAGAGTTTCCTTTCTCGTTACCACTTTATTCTCATAAGAATGCGCTAGGAACGTAGTGCGCTTGAGAAAAATATCCATTGCATTCTTTTCTCATTCCGCTCTCATTTGACTCCAATCCTTCTTTTCAAATGAGAACGTCGGAAGAAAATACTTCGAATGGTTTTGTGTTTACATAAAATAAATAAAATGAGTGCCCTGTAAACAACTTTAAACTTGAAAGTAAATTGATCGATGTAGTTTGGAACGAAAGTGCCTTTGAAACAAATAAGACACCAACTTCAAAAATTCAAAGGCGAAGGAAGCTAGCTGGAAGAGTGTGACAGAAAAGTTAGAAGCAGAAGGTGAAAAATAATAATATCTTGTTATTTTATCAGTCAACTAATTTAGAATCACCTTCACTTCTACTAGTAAAACAATGCAAGCCTCAATGGGCGAGTCTAAGAGCACAGTGCATGAAATTCTTCTTACGATTAAAGAAACCGCCTGCAAGTGATGGTAGACATGAACATGCTTTGCTGTTTTTGAAGAAAGATGTGGAGCCAGAAGAAAAGTATTTTTAATCGTTTTAACAACTTGATTGTTTATGGAAGAAACAATCCTGTTTTTATTTTCAGCAATTATTCTAATTTGACTAGTGATGAAAGTGCAATTTCTTCTCCAGAATTCGTAGACCTGGCCCAATACTAAGTACTGATACCTGATCCGTCAACGACTGAGGCTAGTACGGCAGGAGATGCTCCGATTGGGGGAAGTCACTCAAATTTTACAGGAATGGTTTGGCATAAAGTTACAGTGTGCTCCAAATTAAATTATTGAAGCTAGTTCAAGTCACAAAAGTACCGTTTGTACAGTACATATCACTTGAAAAAAGGCCGATGTTGAGGGACAAGACTAAAATGTTTACCAGTAAAATGCTCACTGACTAAAGGCTGACTAAGTTCCAAATAAAGGATAACACCCGCCAGCATTTTGTCAGTATTTCCGTGATGGCTCCCAAAATCGGGATCTTCTCTAGAGATATGGACTGTAGCAACGTTTAATTTCGAACTCACAAAGACAAATTGAATTTCACAAACTAAATACTCAATTAGCTCACATAGTTTTCCACTCTCCTTTTATCATTCCTTTCTCACTGTAATAGAATCAATTTATGCTAAACTGATTTCTCACTTTCCAATCTGCTGCAGAAGTGCTAACTTTTGCGTAATTTTAAGACTGGTATTACGAGCTCAGTTTTTTCGCCGAAACCATTGGTACAACTAGTGGTTTCGGCGATACTACCAAAAATGGTATTACGAGCTCAAATTGAAATTAAACCTATGATTATAATTAAACTAAGGTAACATATTTTATTAAAAATTTTACCATCCGAATGAGGTTGATTTCACGTCGAAACTATAGTTTGTAGGTTGTAGTGTTTTGGGTAAAATGAAACAAGTTGCAATAAAAGGGAGGAAATTTTGAATTGTATTTTTGAATTTTATTAAAGTGAGAAGAAGGTGTTTAGATTAAAAAAATTATTTTGTTTTACTGAAAACAGTTTTATAGTAGTAACATTTTTGAAAATTTTTGATTCCTTTTTCTTGACGATTTGTGGAGTAGCAGTAGCTATGTCGACTTGCCATTTTATTATTTTAGGAGTTAGCCAATCGGCTGGTGGATCAGAATTACGGTCTGCCTACCGTAGTCAAGCAATGCGGTGGCATCCGGGTGAGCATCAAAAATCCGAATGGAGTATTAGTTTGAAGTTGTCTGACATATATAAAGCACTCTTGCAGAATTAATTAATTGTTAATTTATCCCTGGTTTTCACAAAAAAATAATGGTAATATGAAATTGTCTACTTTGTTTACTTTAGATAAACTCCCCAGTGCTCTTATTTATGGAACAGAAAGAATGAAAGCCATAAACAAAGCGTATGAAGTCCTGCGAGATCAAACGCGTGAGTTTTGGCTTAATACAGCAAAAAATTAAATAAAATGAAGATAATTTCTCGTTTTGTAATTACGATTCATTGTCGAGGCCGGAAAGACCAATCGGTCCTGGGTACCACCTCCACCACTATTACCATCAACTTTCCTTGCGACTGGTTCAAGTTTAAGAAGAATGACTTGCATGTATTGCAACATTAACTGTCCTTGGAGGTACTTTGCACTTAACTTGTCAAAAAATTTTCGATTTTTAATTACGATGTTTCAATGCGTTTGTAGACAAACTCATCACGGCTCTAGGGCTCAGTGTAAGTCGAAGTGTGGTACAGATGGATGCCATAACTGCTCCGAATTCCAAAAGAATGAGAGACGGAGGATGGAAGATCCGATCGGATACAGTCGAAGAATGAAAAAAAATCCGGGATCAAAATTTTACTAAAATAAGTTGATGTAAACTTTGGAGTATGGCTTTTTATAAAATAACAATTCCATGCCCATGCCCAACTACGCGGATATGTATTTTCTCTAATTACCTAAGTATATTTTTATTCGTGTCAAATAAGCATTAAAGATGGACTGTTTAAATTTATCATTTGATCTTTTGAATACGTTATTGATAATTGATTCCTTGCGAAACGAATTACGATTTAAACATAATCCGTTGGGGGAATTGACAGACTGCCAAATATTCGTTAAGTTCTATTTTTCAATTCAAGGTATAGATTTTATTTACAATTTAATTTTAAAAGATTTCACCCGATCGGGTAACTGTCCCACTGATATTTTCTCGATTGTGCAACTTCTGACGGCACTCAGGTTTTTCGCAACAAGAAGCTTTCAGGATGTCATTGGGGACACTATAAATTTATCTCAGCCCGCGGTCAGCAGAATTGTGAAGGAGGTTAGTCGAGCAATTGCCATGAAAAGAGCTGAATTTATTCAATGGCCAATGCTCAAAACTTGTTTACGAATATTGTTGCTCGTTGGCCTGGGTCTACTCATGATTCCAGAATATTCGACAACTGTTACCTGAAATAACAATTAGAGAATGATGAAGCAGCTGGAATGATCCTTGGTGACTCCGGATACGCTTTGACTACTTATCTACTTACTCCACTCTTTCGTCCAATTACCCAAAAAGACAAAAAGTAATCTTCATTATCCGATTGGATTACTATGAATAGTCCGCTGACGTGATATTTTGGATTGTTTTAGTTATAACTACAGCCACATAAGAACCAGGAACCCAATACAGCGAGCGTTTGGGCAGTTGAAAAAAAATTTCCATGTTTGTTGGAATTTCTAAGGACAAAATTATCAACGACCCTGAATGTAATAGTCGCTTGCTTTGTACTCCATAACATTTCGAAGATGTTGCGTGAGGAAGATATTGCTGGACTATTACCTCCGGACGGAGACTCCAATTTCCAAACTATAGTGAATACTAGCAGTAGTACGACAGCAAAGGCAGACAGAAAAGCCCTAATAGATAGGCATTTCTAAAAACTATGAAATGAATCAATATACGCAATCTAAGTTGGAAAGATACAGAATTATATTATTATTTATATACTACTTGTTATTATTACTTATATTATTACATATTATTACTTACTACTATACCCAAGTTATCAAAGTTCATAATATTATGTTGCCTGAGACAAATAAATGAAAGACGATCGGCATTATTGGATTTAAAATTCGGATTTTTTCTTCAGCAATTCCAGTTCAAAACTTAATTTTTCGACTTCCATGTCCACTTTAACCTTTTTTGACTTCTGGATTTCTTCTTTGAGCTCTGCATTATAAAGCTCCTGCTCCAAGATCTTTTTCTTAACTCGATGCTCCTTCTCCGCTATTTGGATAATAATCTTTTGAGCTGATGTAACCTTTGACCAGTGGGAGAACTTTCTCTTGCAGCTAGATGAGGATTTATGTTACGGAGTTCTTGACAGACAACCGATCGGTTTATTACTATTGGTTGTTCTTCCAGTGGAGATGGTTGATGTGCTTCAACTCGGTATTTGTGAATCTTTCACAAAATCGTTTTTGTTCTCATTTCCCAGTTCGTCAGTGACTTCCGACAACGCAAAAACTGGTTCCAGTAAGCTTTCACCTAGTAATAAGCAATCAGGTAACACATGTTGAGGTAATTGAAACACGAATCGGCATAAAATTCACACCAGACTCACCAATCTCGTCGATAAACTCAGCGTCGCAGTCGATGGAGTTATTTTCCGGATACAACTGATGTTGCAATATACCTATAGCCGTTTCTATGTTGTTGGCGTTATCAACTTTTTCCTTAGGCCCACCACCAGTTTTCTTGTTGAGTTTCTGATCGGAAGCAATCTTTAAACAACAAATAGCTCTGCTGATGACTTAAAACAAAAAATTATAATATTTAGAAACGGACGTTACTACCTACTTCTTTGTATTCTTCTTTGTATTTCGCCACCAATTAAGCAGCTGCTCCGATGACCGTTTGTTGACTTCTGCTTCGCTGTTGAAGCACTCCGCAATTCTTCCCCAGGCCTCAATTTTCTTATTATTTGTCGACTTGACCGTAGCCTTTCTCTCCACAATGTCATTTTCTTTACTAATAAGCTCTAGTATCAGAGATTCTTCAAAACTTGTGATTCATTTTGATCTCATTTTTAAAATAAAACAATCCCAAACTGATTTGCTGACATAAATATTTAAACTCCACTTTCCCGCTCGGGAATTTGCAGTGTTGGCTATGTCAAACGGATAATAGCCAAACCAATGATTTGGATTATCAAAGGTTTAATAAATGGAATACCATATTTTTACGAATTGATCTGGCTATCATTGATTTCATCATGAAACAATAGATTTTATCCAAAAAGGTCGTAATACCAGCCTAAGAGTCAAAAGAAGTTAACTGACTTACTGACTTATTGTTTCAACAAAAAACCATGCAGTGCTTAAAAATACGAACCAATGTGTGAACAATAAGTCAACACTTGTAAGTTTATCCGTGAAATACTATTTAGAACAATTTAAGCAATATTTGAACAGAGTAAACAATCTCTCTAAGAAATGGAAGAAATTTAAAAAATCAAACTGCCAGAGGTTTTGAAAGAAGAAAAGTTATCGTTTAGCTCTACTTTTATAGAATTTTTTTGAAAAATTCTAGAGCATAATTTTAGTTTAGTTTTAACTAGAGCTAAGGTTAACAGATAATCTGTGAATAATAAGCCTTAAAATCACAAACAAATAGTGAGCATGAAGGCTTTCCAAAAGTTTACAGATTAGGTTTTTATTGTGAGCCATAACTTCTTCTTATGTCGTTTCGTGTCTAGCCACGGTAACGATAACAGTCCTAGTTAGAATAACATAATATAACATAAACATAAAAATCGATGTTTAAGCATTGTGTGTTAACACTTTTCAGTGGCGCTGTTTTTTCAAGGTGAGAAATTCTGCCAAATGTTCACCATATTAGATTACTTCTTCAATCTTCATTCTGCCAAATGTTATTCTTTTACTTTGTTAAAATATTTTTGGTGTAAATTAGGTTAATTTCCTAAATATAGGCTTCGTTGTAAATTGGAACGGTTTACATGCCTTGATTGATTGATATTATTTATTCGATTGACTGACCTAATTCAACAATCAAGGATCGCTGGTCTCCCCTAGGAGTCAATGTTAGTATTAATAAATCTACGTATTAAATTTAAAAAAGTTATGAAACCCAGACAGAGGTGCGAGCATCCACAAAATAATTAAATAGAATATCGTTGAATCTAGCACTAGAAATGTGATTGGAGGAGTTGTCATCAAATATTTGCCAAGATTTTGGGAATGAGTTCCATAGTTTAGTTCCTCGAAATTTCCATGATTTCTTCAGAAATTCGGTGTTGGCTCTGGATGTTTGTATGAGCGGTAAGGATCGTGATGAACGAAGGTTTGAGCTAAACGTGAAAGTAGCATTTAAACAAGGAATTGGTGAAAAGCTATATTTGAATACATTTTTTCCCAGAGCCTAGTTGGCGCGTTTAGAAATAGTTAGTAATTTACAATTGGTATAGATGTCTGAAAGATTTAATTTTTTTTAACGGAAATTAGATGGGATTTTTTTTTGGGTTTTAAAATTTTTTGACATAAAGTTGGAAAGTGACTCCATACTAAGAAGTTTTTAATTTTGGAGTCTAGGTATGAAATTTCTTGAACAGACTGAGTCGCTCAAATGTCTATGCAATAGTCATATATTGGTAGAATATATGCGTTGAACATGAGTTGAGCAACCTTCGTTGTCAATAGTCGACGTATGCTTCGAAGTTTTCCGAGTGCACCTGATAGCCGCGCGTCGCTTAGTCTAAAGTGTTTGCGGAACAAAAGAGTGTTGTCTAGGATGATTTCTAAGTATTTGAATTCGGTAGCTTGTTGGATTGTTTTATTGTTTAGTGATATAGAGGGTGGTGCAACAAAATTAGTGTCTTGTGGCTTATAAAAAATTATGAATTTCGTTTTTTCTTGGTTAGATTAGTTCTACACCATTCTTCAATTTTGTTGAGCTCTTTTGTTAAGATTTCAGAGATTTGAGCAGTGTCTGAGTGTGATGTAAAAATTACAAGATCATCGGCGTAAAAAGCGAACGGAACTGAGATGATAGTGGAAAGGTCATTGATATAAATTGAAAATAGTAGGGTCGCAAGACAGGATCCTTGAGGTACTCCGTTCGTGTCCATTTGTAATTTGAAATGTTCTTCGCCAATTTTGATTTTGTATAACCTGTTGGTAAGTAAGTTTTTAATTAATTCAGTTATTATGGGATTAGTTCTGAATTTTGTAATCATTTTATGAAGTAGAATATCATGGTTGACGGAATTAAAAGCTTTTTTCAGATCGATGAAAATTGCTCCTACTCTTTGAGATTTTAAGTCTAGGAGATTTTCTGGACGACAGAAGTAATAGCCGTGTGACAGGATCGTCCTATCCGAAAACCATGCTGATTGTCATTGAGGAATGATTCAATCAATGGTTGTAGTCGATTTAGTAGAACTTTTTCAAAAACTTTTGCAACAGATATGATGCTAACAATGGGGCGGTAGGATGAAGTATCTTTCTTGCTTCCTTTGCCTTTCTATAAAGGCAAAATTTCAACTGTTTTAATAGCTTAAGGGACCGAGCTTGTAATAAAGATGTGATTGAAAAGTTGTGAAAGAGAATCTGCGAAAGCGTGTTTGGTTTTTTTTGGCAGGATTGTTGGTATTTGGTAATTTTTGGGTCTTGAGTTCTTCTTCAAGCCGATTGCCGAGATTACTTCTTCTTTAGAAATAGCATTGAATTCGGTGAGTTCAGTGATTGCTCGATCACAATGAGAATGTATTGTATTTTTTAGATTTCGTTGCCTTCGCTTGGATGTAATAGGGATTTTTACAGTGAATTCGTCAGTAAAAGATTTGAAAATTTCATTCAACTCGTTTTCACTGTTGTTTCCTCTAAAGATGAAGTTGATTGGTTGACTTGATTTGTTTTTGTATGCGGTTATATCATCAATTGCTTTCCATATGTTTTGAGGTCGAATTTCTATCATTGTTTCAAATTTTGAATGGAAATAGCACTTTTTGGATTTTCGTATTTCAATATTAATGAAGTTTCGTAGCTTCTTGTATAGATTCCAATTAGATTGACTTCTAGTTCTTAGGAACGATTTATGAGCTAAATTGCGTTTTTTAATGTTTTCAAGTATTCTAGAGTTGAGCCAAGGTGTTGGTCGAGTTTTTACGAGTCGTCTTTTGAGCGGAAGGTCGGTGTCTAATGCCTGATCCAAACTTGCCTTTTTCTCATCGTGCTCTAGGGAAAATGCAGTATTATTATAAATATTCAGTAAATTGTAAATAGAGTTGTTATGGTAAAAAGTGATTGTATTGTTCAAAGTTTCTAATCGCACCGTATTTTCCCTAAGAGCACGATAGAAGAAAGGCAAGTTTGGATCAGGCATAAGATATCTACAGGAATCCGCAGAAATAAGTACACATTTAGAAAGTGAGTTAGATGTGAGTTAGCATGGAGTGAGATCGGGGGTTTCAACCCCCTAATTTTTTATTCATGCCTTTTGCAGTTAACACTTTCTACATGTGTACTTATTTCTGCGGACCCCTGTAGCATTTTTGAGTTATAACTGAAAACATTTTCAGATGAGCAACTTGACGGTATAAAGTTTACTTGGACTATCTGTTAGTTCAAGTCTGTCCAGTTACATTTTGCAAAGTTTCTATAGTGGATATGTCAGGGTTTGTATTTTAATTTGCAATGTTTTTTTGTTACGGAGATTATATCGTGATCTGAAGAGAAAACGTGCTTATGGTTGGCAGGGCTGTAATTGCTTGGATGTGAGACTATGATTAGGTCAAGTAAAGTGGATGATTAGCAACCACACGCGTAGGCTCTTGGACCAGTTGTTTAAGATCCAATTGTTTTAGAAGTTGGTCTTTGTATGGAGAAAGTGCGCAATTTTTGCATAAATAAATTGCTTACAATTTGGCGTTACAAATCTTTTTATTTTCGAGTATCTTTACTAGACTTGCTCAATAAGTATTAGGTTCACAGAGTTCCAAAATTTTGAGGAATTATTTCTTAAATAGTCGCAAAAACTTCCTTCTATCTGTGTGATGCAAGATTGCAATATGAGTCCTCATTATTCAAATTTGTTGAAACTTAAGAACTTTCAAACATTTCTAACCAGTGGGACTTATTTTGGAGATTGGACTTAAATAGATTGAGAAATATAGTAGATGTAAATTGAAAGAAAGTTACTCTATTGTGGCGGGGCTGACCC
>NIPM01000136.1:327977-339728 GCA_002738285.1 Holacanthella duospinosa | reverse complement strand
TCTGGTGGGGTATGATCCCACGTCTTGGGTATTCCGGACCCAACGCACTAACCATTTGTGCTACAGAGCCTAGTTGGGCAATACTGTTCTCAAACTAAATACAACTCCGAACTCTCCTTCCTGGTCATTCATTGCCAGGTAAGAAGTCTACTGTCTCATTTATGAGTACAGTAGTGGAGATTGAGTCTTATGCTCAAATCCCCACACTCTTTTGGTTCAATCTAACCGAGATTTTGGGTTAAAAAAAATTTTTTTTTAACAAGTTAAAACAAGTCTGGATAGTCTAAAAACTGTTTTGCCGTCATACCAAATTATGAATGTAATGTTGGACGTGTGAGACATTTATGCCAATCATCCTGTGTGAATTGGCGTGAGACCTGAACGTCATAGTTCAATTTCTCATTTAAGACCGTCAACAAAAGCGGCACTTTAATGATTGATGAATGATACTGATAAAACTAAGGTCACTTGTATTTTGTGTTTCACAAAAAATTATCGAAATGCGTTGTCAGTCCGTCTTGACACGTTGATCCTGTAACTGGAAAATGATTGAACGTAAAGACGGATTGAGTGAAATTGTTTTTTATTTAGATAACTTTTCTCTGCGTCACATAAAAACCTGTTAATTTGAATATGCACAGCTGACTCTCATTTTGAGACAGACAAGTGTGATAGATTTAGAAGCTTGGAGTTCCCCGTTGTTTCAATTATTTCTTGCCAACAAGTTTCTTCATTATTACAGTGGAGCCAAATGTCATTAAGTTGAAATGATTCAAATTGTCTCATTTCTAATTGCTTTAATACAGCCTGAATTCATAGAATGTTCAAATATCAGAACTTTCAATATCCTAAATGGAGCGCATTTGAGAGCAACGGGAATAAATATTTCGCCTCATTTTATTTACGATAAAAACAGTAAGAAATTTTCAGGTACTTATTGTGTACTCTTAACAGAAGCGTCACGCAAGTACAATTACACTGTAAATTGGACAGTATCGAAAGGTGGTTCAGGTGTTGTTGACAAAAATGGTAAAGTAAAAATGGTCAATGGGCGATGTTTATTACAATCAGACAGATCTCACAGTCACCGTTGCACATACTCTACCCCGACGGATATTTTTACAGTTTTCAAATCCAGTAGAAGAGGCCCAACTCATTTTTGTTACGTCATTACCAGTTGTCAACTTGAGTAGTAGTTCTGTATTTTCCTATTCCTTGACCGTAGTAGGTTGCATACTTACAACAATGTTGGTGTTGAGTGTAATTTACATATTACCTACTGATTATTTCTACTGATCACAAGCTACAACTGCATACAGTTCTGAGTTCCTTGTGTATTCCATACTCAGCGTTAATGGATCAGCCAATGGGAAGGATTCCAAGACCAATATATTCATTTGTTGGCGTAGTATTGGCATTTAATTTTTCATTGGTCATGGCTGCAAGTGCACTTTAGTATCAACTTTGTCTTTTAGTCAGTGATCAAATTTTCCTCGAACCTTTAATGAATTAGATCTTAAGAAAAATTATGCAGTTGGATTGAATTATTTGGGAGGAGCTAGTCATGCATTCTTCAACACAACTGAAAATAAAGTACTCCGACGTGTTGGAAGTAGAGTCAAAAGAAGCCAATCTCATCCCCAATGTGGTCGACTGTGTAACTACAGCTTTACTATGACCAATATTTGCATGTATCGGCTGGAGAGCTCCACTTACAATTTCAATTGCCAAAAATTGGACTCTTCAAGGTGGTTTTATTCCCCTCACATTATCACGTGATCACGCAACGACAGTTAACAGTGCTTTTGGTTTCCAAAAAGGTTCTATTTACACCGAGACATTCAACGATATCATTTCCAAAGTGAAGGATGCAGGTCTTGTGAGCAAATGGAACCAAGATGTCATTGACACTTGTCGAACTAACAGTATTCAATGGCTAGAAATGTCTGAGGACAAATACTTGTACACGAGACTTAAAGATTTGCGCAGAAGTTATATCCTACATGAGAGTTCTTTCAACATGGACAGCCTCTTAATAATTTTTTTAATTCAACGGTGTTTTGTGTAACTAGCTTTATTTTATTTATAACTGAGAGTTAGTAGCGTTTAACATCCAAGAATAATAAAAATTTAGGCATTTTCATTTCTTGTAATTTGGATTACAGAGTACGAACATTTACTATTAAATCACTTTGTTACCGAAAATTTTATTCATAAGGAATTTCAAACGAAAGGTGCGCTCAATTTACTTTCCATGTCTCTTAAAAACCAATTGGTAAATTTGTGGCTAAGTTGCGCAACTGGTCCGAGAGGTCACGGATTGATCTCTCACCAACTGCTCTGATTCTCCTCATACTTAACTGTAAATAAATAGAAACTGTATTCCGGTTATCAGTTGAGCATTTGCTAACAAATGGGAACTGAGATCAAATTAATTTGTCATTGTTGGACATACATAGGACTTGAGATAATGTTGGAATCAAATCATCTCTACAATCACTCAAAATACCATGATCTTAAAAACATTAATTGAAACTTATAAGGTCATCGTAGGTGACTGTGAACGGTAAATTTTAACTTTTGATTGAAGATGGTCTCAAACTTTTCCGGTACAACAAAAAATCAGCAAAATATACCATTAGAATCTTGTAAGGGTACTAATTTGTAATTGTACAATCGCTAAACTGAAAGTGTGCACTTTGAAATATTTTTAGCATTTTTAAAATTTTGAAACGCTGTTCACAGTGACACCAAAATGAGGTAATCGTGAACGCTATGCAGGTAACTGTGAAGTGACTTCGTTGCCGAATGCAACAATTTATTTTGCATTTAACAGGTGACAAAAATTGTTGACATCAATATTTTATTTTTTTAACTCCTGAGGGTTTTTGGGGAGATGCTTTATTTTCTTTGTCCGCATGTTTTTTGTATTTCCGCTTCGGCTTCTTCATAGCGTCCTCAATCTTCTTGTTTTTTTGAGCTTTTAGATACGACTCGGTAGTAATAATTTCTGCGTTGTTGATCCGGGTTTTTTTCACTGTAGGCGGGTTACAACCCGGTGATACGGTTTTCAGAAGCAAACTCTCAAACGACGTTTGGGGAGACGCCACAGTTATAAGCAGATCAGTGGTCATATTCATGGATGTTTCCATGAATATGGTGCAACGTTGACTGCCAAATCGGTTTGCGTTCCGCCAACCATTGGCTCGGGCTTAGCGTTGGATTCATAGTAGCGTTTCAATTTTTCTGGGTCGAAGTTTGAATATTGAATTTTCGTAGAATTCACAAGAAATGCTGAGTCCATGTCGTAGATTCCACACTTTTGAAACCCATTCTTCACCACCTCAGGGATAACACCGTTCCAAACCGTTTCAAAAATGTTGGCAAAGCTAGACTTGGGTAGGGGTTTTCCCATAATTGTGTCGTGCCCAATTAGTCAACTGTGAGTACCATTTGCATTTGACTCCTCTGAACACCGAAACATCAAGAGGCTGTAGAATGTGGGAAATATGTGGAGGTAGTTTTAGAATCGTGATTTGATTCTCTAATGCACATTCAATCAATTTGAGTCTGACGTGTGACAAGTGACCGTCGTAAATGAGTAGAGGCTGTCGTTCTTTCACTTTGACAAGGAAGCTAGTCTTGAACCAATTAAAGAAAACCTCTTCGGTCATCCAGCCATTCTTACTGACACTGTAGGTAGTCCCAGGATACTTCTTGTTTCCAATCATGTTGCTCCACAGTCGTTTCGCTTTGTGTAAAATTAGAGGCGCAAGTTTGCGTCCGGCAGCATTGAAGCAAGCCAGTACAGTAGTGGTTTTCCTTGCATTTCCACCAGTTACGCGTTTTGCAGCAGCGCCTCGTTCTGCAAAAACTTTGGTGGATGTTGGGTCACTGCAAAATCCAGATTCATCGCAGTTGTAAATATGGTCAGCCTTATCTTCTAGTTTCAAATTTTTTACAACTTCGGTTAGCTGCTTAAAAAAATCCTTGACGATAAACGGATTGTTGGATTGGCGTGACCTTGAACTTTCGAACAACTCTGGTTTCTTCACGCTTAAACGTTGTCGAAGAGCAAACAACCTGAACCATTCTCTTCCGGGGCAGTTTGATTTGAAATAGTTCTTCAGATTGTTTTCGGTGACATAATCTTGTACCACATTCAGAACCTCGGCCTTTGAAACCCCGAACCCCCATTTGCTCATCATCTTAAGTATGTTGGCCAGTTGTTCTTCTTGTTCAAATGAAATTGTTTGTTTTCTGCCACCTCCGTTGGTACAAGCTTCCGTGGAACTCCTTCCCTTCCATCCACGCACCTTAAAACCTAAATGTGGAACGTGGTACGCCGTACTGAATAGTCGCGTTGGTGTACGATAACCCATTTCGAACAGCATCCACAGCCTTAACTTTTCTCACCCTATCTGATCGACATTTTTGCCGGACGTTTTTTGTATCGCAAAATTTATGCCGCGTTTAAAGTTTCACCTTCACGTCACTTTCACGTCACCTGCATCACTATTCTATCACTGCTGCCAATTTATAGTCGAAAGTGAGGACAGTGAAGTGAAGGAAGTGATTCACTTCGTGTTCTCAAGTATATAGTCAAAGAGGAATCACTGCCATCACTTCACTCCCTTCACTTTTGTCGAGTTGAATTGGATTCAAGTTTTGGAAGAGGAGAGGAGTGATGAAATGTTGAAGTGGAAAGCTGAGACATTTACTGGCGGGAAAGTAAATATTTAAAATTTTCTTCAAATTAATAGGAGTACAAAAGTGAAACTATAAATGGCTTGTTGCGCAAAGTGATTCAAGTTTTAATAGTGAAGTGATGAGGAAGTGATCGCAGTGACACTATAAATTTGAAAGCTGAAAAAAAGAAGACCGTGATTCACTTTCACTTTCACGTCACGCCGTGAATGGAGTTATCACAGTGATACTCTAAACGCGGCATTAGCATTACGAACTAGAAGCTACATCTATGATATTTCACCATTATGTTCGCAATCGCATCTCCTATCCTAAAAATAGAGAATCGGGTCCAAAGATTGCACCACCTGGTCTCTAGTCACCTTGGAAAATCCAAGGTCATAAGGCTGTGTTGTCTTATTTTCTGGAATTATTCGGCTATGTGACCGACATTTTTGCCGGAAAATTGAGATGTTGTCGGAAGGACCTGGACGAAGGATAGGATCATCATCCAATGGAAAACAAAAATTCCATAAAATTTTATAAATTCCATGAATTCAGTTCAATATGCAATTATCTATGAATTTTATTTTGTACAATGTACTTATTAGGCTTCCTGCTCCGCTGATCAAATATAAATTATAAATTATAAATTATTGATTACAATTTTATAAATAAGAATGTATTCAGTGTAATAAAATTTATTTGCATAATCAATGTAAAGTCAATTGAATTCGAATACAGCCTCAGAAAATTGCCACATTTGTGAACTAGGTAACAGAATTGCAACAACGCAGCACCTCCGGCATAAATGTCTGTCAATTAGCCTAGTGGGTACGCTTCAAATTTACGTCCGGCAAAAATGTCGGTCAATTATGAGGATTATGGCACTTTTCCACTCTAAGGTGAGAAGCGTTAAGCATGTCCTCTTGTGACCATGAGCCTCCACAGCCTTTCGTGGTTTTTCTCACTTAGGTTCGAACCATATTTATGCCTAAAAATCAGAAATTACCAAAAATAACTATCGTTCACAGTTATCGACGCATTCCTATTCACAGTTACCCGCGTTTTGTGGATTAGTGTTGGTAATTGTGAACAGCCACAAAGATTTCTTGCCACACTGCACATTGAGACAATCGGCTCATAGAGGCTTAAATAGAGCGTTTTTAGTGTGAATTGTAATCATAGTAGTCTCTTAAGCTTAGTACACAACTCCTGGCATAAAGTTTCACTATGAAAAAGTATTATGTTAATGCGATTGACATAATTACTTTCAAAGTGAAAATCACTGGTAAATAATATTATGCCAATGAAATTTTTCTACCACAGTCCACAACTACTCACTGAAAAAAATTAATCAACTGACTGTAGAACCAATAGCGAAATGAATGACCTTGAATGCAAAACTGGAAAATCCTACAAATATACCACACCTTACATTGGTGGGAAGTTGTGTCATAGCGCCAAAGAGTATAATTTTCAGAAATTCATAGCAAGAGTCAAACCACCATAGACTGTTAAGTCCAGTCACCTCCGCATAACAACCACGACACAGCTTGACAAAGGGAACCTCTCGGAAACACAAAAACTTGTGTAAATTTAGCAAACCAACGAATGCTAAATTAAAACAAACAAACTTTATTACATGACAAATGGGAATAAATCTTTCCTTTATTCTGAGTTGAACACAAAGACTCCTAAACATTAGCACCTGCCGCAACATTGATGAGAAAATCTAGAAAAAATTGGCCTAAAAACCTTACGAGAGTAAGGAGAAGGACTGGATTATATGAACTAACAAAGTACGATTTTAAGCGCTCATACATGCGATTAAAAACTTGAAAAAGCGCTAAAAAGTAATACCCTTTTATAAATTTCAACGTAAAGGCATATAATTTTTTTTGTGCACGAAAAGCCTGAATATGCAAAAATATGCATAATAAGACTTGGTTATTTGGGTCATGGAAATCAGATCTGCTGAGATCCGAGAAGTCAGGCGTATCAAAAAATATGCATTTTGCATATAATCCGGTTAAGCTGTTCTACGTATGGTTTAAATATTTAGTAGAAATAATTAATTTTTAACATTTTATTTTAAATTCCGGATTTATCATGGCTTTACCACCACCACTTTACCTTTCTTCACCATCCCGCAATTACAGTTCTGTATGTTGTAGTTAAGTAATGTAATGAAAAGTCAATATAAATAATAATAATGAATAGGTATTTAATTTAATTAATCAGTGGAAATTTTCTAAAAGTAATCCAATATAAAAATATTTTACCGCACCGTGTCAACTTTTTAAAATCTTGCTGTTTCCCTCCTAGCAGAAAATTTTCACTGTGAGAAAGAATGCCAGAACCTATTATAATTTATCATCGTGAAAAAGAAAGGTTTTTTCTCACAACGATAATTTACCAGGATGATAAAATTTTGAGTTGTGTATTGCATCGACATAATCCATTGCGAAAATGGAAATTATGTCGATGACGAGCATTATCATGATGATAATGGCCTGTTGTGTACTAAGCTTTTATCTCAATTTGCAATCGTTAATCCGGAATTGGATAAAAAAGATTTGAGTTGGTTATTTGGTTTTTGTCAAAAAATTAAACAGTGTTTATACAGATTTTTGTCCCGCTTTTTCACAGAATGTAGGTTTAAGTCTCTTAAAGCAGATAGTAATTTTAGTCTAATTTAATTTTTTAATTTTTCGCGTAGTGTTATATATAACACTACGCGAAAAGTTCAAAGATACGGGACCTTTTCTGCAAAATCTCTCAAACCTCTGATTCACAGGTTTCCAAGGTAAATTTTGAAATGTAAAATTATCTTAAAACTTTTGTGAATTGATGGTTATTGCCTCCAACCGTTGTTTGGCATTTGTTTATCAACAAACTTCAGGTACAGAAAAGGTCCCGTATCTTTGAACTTTTCGCGTAATGTTATAGAGATGGGAATGTCTCCACCCTATAAAGCGAAGCGACAACAAACAACCTAAAATCACCTTGGCACTGAGCTCCTCAATTCTAAAAAAATAACAAACCTTCCCTTTTGTAAACAAATTTAATTTTTTTTTACTTTCAAATTTTAAATTATTAACAATTTCAAAAATATAATTTATTGAAAAATGTCGACCTGCATTATTAAATCTTGTCGAAATAATTTTTAGTGTTAATTAAAATACACTAATAAAAATTTAATCAGTAAAATTAATATTGAACTTTAAAAATTATGTCAGTAACATAGTTTGAAATTATACTGGCTGACGAAGCGTCAGCCAGGAAAAAAAAAATTAAAATTCAAAAAAAATAATAGTTATGGATTAACCTCTTGGAGGACTTTTGGATTTTATTCCTCATAGCAACCTTGATTTTGACCCTGTCATGAATTCGACAACTATTAGACTTTATATGGTTAGATAAATCAGGAGTTTCTAGTTACTTTCCATATATACATGGTTATATTTTAATCCTTTTATATTTTTACTTAACGAACATGTTCAAAGTACAAACTAAGTTCATATTATGAAATCCTAATTGAGCACAACGGTTTTGAACTCTAGCGTCATTTTTTGTAATTCGCTCAGCNAAGTTCATATTATGAAATCCTAATTGAGCACAACGGTTTTGAACTCTAGCGTCATTTTTTGTAATTCGCTCAGCTTCGAAACAATCTTCAGGTGTCAAAGTGGGTTGATTTCCGATAGGGACGTTGATAAATTTTTCAATTTCATCAATTTCCAAATTTACTAATACTTCACAAACTTTTCCAGTTCCAATTTCAATAATAATTGCAAATGCTTTTCGTTCTACTTCGAGTTCAGTTGGATTTTGTAGAAGATGTTCTTTTTTGGGTTCTTGCAATAAAATCGAATTGAAGATCCATTTTTGATTTGGATAGATTTTGCGAATTAGTTTTGAGGTTTTTGTTATTTCATTGGCAGTAAGTGGATCCAATGGGTGTAATTTGCAGGCCATTTTTTTGAAATTAAATGAAATTTTGACAGAATGAAGTGTTTTAATCTTTGATGAAAATTGTGAAATTTCNGCCATTTTTTTGAAATTAAATGAAATTTTGACAGAATGAAGTGTTTTAATCTTTGATGAAAATTGTGAAATTTCTACAGAGTAACGGTGTTTTTGATGAAATTTGTGAAATTTCTACTTTTTTTGCTCGATATACACATCTATGAAAATCCTTCAGTGCTGTTTCATTGCTTGAGCAACTCAAGATAGAACAGAAGTTAATAGAAGTTATTAAAAGTAAGATAATACAGGGATAACCAAATTAACCCGGACCGTAGAAAGTAGCTTCCATCAAAAAAAAATTGAGACAGCAAATAAATAGCGCGAATTTAAAAATTTGGAGGGCGTGAATTTGGTGGTTTGATTTAACCAAAAACTTAGCTCAAAAAAAAACTTGGAAAAATTTCAGAACCGTGTTATGTGTCCCTCTTGAGCGACCAAATGACCTCTACAAAAGTTGGTTAGAATGATTCAGTGACCAACTTTTCCTAATAAAATTTTTCTCTGTGACCACTTGAGGTCAAAGGTCAGGTCATTTCTGAAAACGTGTAAAATGACATCTACAAATGTTGTTTGGCATCAGCATGTGAACAACTTTTCTTAGTATAATTTTTCTCTCCGGTGACCTTAAGTGGTCACTAAGTCTTGGATCATGTACAATTTTTTTGACTTCTACCTGAAAATGACCTCTACAAAAGTCGTTCAATTCAATTACGCAAGTAACTTTTCCTTACAAACTTTTTCACTGCGGTGACCACACGACATGAGGGGTCAAGGTGACCAATTGTATTCCCTCATCCCTCAATTTTTTTTTGATTGAGACCGAACTGAAGGAAGTTAGGAAGAAGGGACCTCGGATTGTAAGTTGATTAAAAGGAATCTAATGTACCCTTCTCATTCCTTACTCCATTCAGGTCACTCACAGGAATATTTTAAAAATATAAAAAAAAATTTATCCACATTATTGGTCTGGGATCAATCGAAAAACCCCCATGTCATTGTTTTTCATTCCAAAATTTATTTGAATGATGACAAAATGCATGATTAGGATGATAGTATTTTTATTTTTCAATCATTATCAATTTGCATGAATGTGTATGTCTGTGTTTTTCATTGTTCAACTTGAACAAATAAATTGAAAAATTTATCGGCTAACTTCTTTTCCATTGTGTACCGGCTGCCCGAAGCCGTTTTTGGTGAAAGGCGAAGAAAGAAGGTCCGGGTTAATTTGGTTATCCCTGTACTATCACAAAAGGGAAAATTAAGCTTAAGCTGGCAGTATACGACGTAAGTTTCTACAAATAAGACATTATTTGGCTGACTTGTCGAAAAATCCTGACGTTGCCATACACCATACACCATACACCATATACAGTATGTTCCACATTAGTTTACTGTGCATTCTCCGCCTTTTCCCAAAAAATGACCAAGGTGGCTTGTGGTGTGAACTTAGCCAACACTAAATTTAATTTATTCTCGACTGAAGATAAAGGTGGTGTGAACTTAGCCAACACTGAATTTAACTTAAATTTAATTTATTCTCGACCCTGAAGATTTTTAATTTATTTTCGACTCTAAAGATAAAGGTGGTGTGAACTTAGCCAACACTAAATTTAATTTATTCTCCACGTGGTGTGAACTTAGCCAACTAAATTTAATTTATTCTCGACTCTGAAGATAAAGGTGGTGTGAACTTAGCCAACACTAAATTTAATTTATTCTCGACTCTGAAGATTTTTAATTTATTTTTGACTTTGAAGATAAAGGTGGTGTGAACTTAGCCAACACTAAATTTAATTTATTCTCCACGTGGTGTGAACTTAGCCAACACTAAATTTAATTTATTCTCCACTGAAGATAAAGGTGGTGTGAACTTAGCCAACACTAAATTTAATTTATTCTCGACTGAAGATTAGGTTATTAATGTAACTTTGTACTCAGAACTCACCACTGCAGGTTATGTGGACGTGAAGGACCATCACTGTCCTTGGGTAAGAATAAAGTTTGTAAGAACAATTTTAATGCACGCAACTCAGCAGTAACTTTTAAAACGCATGTACTCTTATGTAAACTTATTCCTACACAAGCACAGTGATACATATAATGCAGTGTTTCATGAATACACCAATTTTCAGTGTCCAGAACGAAATTAAATCCATAATCAGAAATTTATGAAAACGAAACTTCGGTGAGTTATTTTCAAGATCTTACTAGTTTTTGAGGTTAATCCAAATCCTCGTCAATTATCATCACTATGGATCAATCAATTAAATTTTGAAATAGTGATTAAATCAAATAAATACTGATTGCCCAATCTACTCCCTTAAGCTGAAACTAGAGTTGCCTTTCCCCCATCGTGCTTCGAGAAAAGTGCGGTGTGGTTAAAAACATTCAGTACCTATTTGAATGCAGTTGCCTTGGAAAAAACTGATTGTGTCATTGAAATTTTTTAACCACACCGCACTTTCCTCGAAGCACGGTCGGGGAAAGGCAACTATAGATCCAGCTTTAGCTTCTAAACTGTTGCCGATTTGATGCATGTTGGCTAAGTTCACACCACCTTTTGATTCAATTAAGCCGCCTTGGTTATTTTTTGGGAAAGGCGGAGAATACACAGTAAACTTTAATGTGGAACATACTGTACACCATACACCATACACCATACACCATACACCATACACCAAACACCATAAACCATACACCATACACCATACACGGTGTATGGTGTATGGTGTATGGTGTATGGTGTATGGTGTATGATGTATGGTGTATGGTGTATGGCAAAGTCAGGATTTTTCGACAAGTCAGCCCATTATTTTGACCAAGGTAGCTATGAGGAATAATCCAAAAGTCCTCTAAGAGGTTAGCCCATAACTATTATTTTTANACCATACACCATACACCATACATCATACACCATACACCATACACCATACACCATACACCATACACCATACACCAAACACCATAAACCATACACCATACACCATACACGGTGTATGGTGTATGGTGTATGGTGTATGGTGTATGGTGTAC
>NIPM01000136.1:249828-327928 GCA_002738285.1 Holacanthella duospinosa | reverse complement strand
TATTTTGACCAAGGTAGCTATGAGGAATAATCCAAAAGTCCTCTAAGAGGTTAGCCCATAACTATTATTTTTAGGGAAATTATCAATTGAAGAGCTCAGTGCAAGAAATGCCCTTGTTTACCTTGATTTTTCACAATTTCTGGTTTCCAGAGGAGATCAGTAAAACATGGCTATAAGTTGTTTGCTGTGTCACTAGAAGTTGAATAACATAAATGTCTCTAACTAGTCCTTGCGAAGTATCCAACTGATTTCAACAAGCAATTTGGTTTTTTCTATATTTTTTATTTAAGTTCACGGTACTTAAGTACAAAAATGAAATTTTCAAACAACAAAAATATAAGTTATCAGCTAAGTGTCGAGTATTAGGTTGAGCTGAAAATCAAATTTCACCTTGAGAATATGATTAACTTTCATGCTTTTGCATTTTTGGAAACAATAATTTTTATGCAATTTTTATTTTATTTTTCACATTCACAATTAATCTTATACTTTGGAACAGCATATTTTTTAAAGCTCTGTTGTAAATAAACTTCACTGCAAAATTGACTCTTGATAATCTTAAAATCAGATTAGAACATGGCTTTTAGATGAGTCTGCATCAATATACATTAAAAAAAAATTTATAAATTTATAATTTTTACTCAAATAAAAAGTCGCAAATAATCACTTAGAGACTTAGATAATAAAGTTTTGGCAAATACTTTGCAACGAAGCGCAAAACTTTCTCCTCTAATCATCGAAAACAATTTGCAAATCATATACTTCGAATCTACGCCGAAACTTCAATATTACTTTTCAAAAAATAAACGAAAAAAACAATCATCGCGTTCCAAAATCAAACCCTTATTTGATGGTAAATGCGAAAAGCTTAGTTACGATTTCGTATCATTGCAATAATACGGAATTAGTGCTCCCCAACTGTTAGTTAAACGAATTATTATTATTCAAGTATTGGAGCAACACAAACTGAAAATCTTATAACTAGGTAGAACTGATCTCCCATGGAAACCAGCGATTAGAGATGGGAATGTCTCCACCCTATAAAGCGAAGCGACAACAAACAACCTAAAATCACCCTGCTCAGTGCAAGAAATGCACTTGGGTTTGATTTTGAAACGCGATGATTGTTTTTTTCGTTTCTTTTTGAAAAGTAATATTGAAGTTTCGGCGTAGATTCAAAGTACAGTGAAACCTGTTTATAAGACCACCATTTGGGAGCCGTCCAAACTGTGTCTTTTAAGCAGGTGGTCTTATTCAAAGAGCCCTTTTATAAGACCACTCTGTCTTATAGAAAGTAAATGGAAAATTTATTTTGATTAAATCGTTTCTGCAGTAACTTAATGCAAGTGTTTTGAAACTAAATTGCACTGAAATATGCTGTAATTTTAGGTTGAACCACTTTTTGTTCCAATGCCGCTCTTTCCAAAACAGAAATATGAAAACAATCTTCACCTTACCTCGTGTCATCTCATTCTCCGATGCTAACTTGACTTTCCACTTCTGATTTGTGTAATTATATTAATTTTGTCTTTCAGATTATATGACTTACGGTTTTTGACGGATGTTGATTGTTATCCATTTTAAAAGAATTGACAATGACTTAAAAAATTTTGAAAAATTAAAGTTTGCAAATGATAAGTTTAAGTTTTGGCTCCAATTTTCGAGTAAGTGGTCTTATAAGTGAGGCATTTTCTTCGAGTTGCGTATAAATTTATGTCTTATAAGTAAGTGGTCTTATAAAAAGTGGTCTTACAGAGAGGTAACTTAACATTATAAACGCCATAAGACGCACAAAGTTTTCAAAAGTGTCTTATAGTTGTGTGGTCTTATATACACAGATCTTATAAATAGGTTTCACTGTATATGATTTGCAAATTGTTTTCGATGATTAGAGGAGAAAGTTTTGCGCTTCGTTGCAAAGTATTTGCCAAAANGTATATGATTTGCAAATTGTTTTCGATGATTAGAGGAGAAAGTTTTGCGCTTCGTTGCAAAGTATTTGCCAAAACTTTATTATCTAAGTCTCTAAGTGATTATTTGCGACTTTTTATTTGAGTAAAAATTATAAATTTATAAATTTTTTTTTAATGTATATTGATGCAGACTCATCTAAAAGCCATGTTCTAATCTGATTTTAAGATTATCAAGAGTCAATTTTGCAGTGAAGTTTATTTACAACAGAGCTTTAAAAAATATGCTGTTCCAAAGTATAAGATTAATTGTGAATGTGAAAAATAAAATAAAAATTGCATAAAAATTATTNAAAAATATGCTGTTCCAAAGTATAAGATTAATTGTGAATGTGAAAAATAAAATAAAAATTGCATAAAAATTATTGTTTCCAAAAATGCAAAAGCATGAAAGTTAATCATATTCTCAAGGTGAAATTTGATTTTCAGCTCAACCTAATACTCGACACTTAGCTGATAACTTATATTTTTGTTGTTTGAAAATTTCATTTTTGTACTTAAGTACCGTGAACTTAAATAAAAAATATAGAAAAAACCAAATTGCTTGTTGAAATCAGTTGGATACTTCGCAAGGACTAGTTAGAGACATTTATGTTATTCAACTTCTAGTGACACAGCAAACAACTTATAGCCATGTTTTACTGATCTCCTCTGGAAACCAGAAATTGTGAAAAATCAAGGTAAACAAGGGCATTTCTTGCACTGAGCTCTTCAATTGATAATTTCCCTAAAAATAATAGTTATGGGCTAACCTCTTAGAGGACTTTTGGATTATTCCTCATAGCTACCTTGGTCAAAATANCTAAAAATAATAGTTATGGGCTAACCTCTTAGAGGACTTTTGGATTATTCCTCATAGCTACCTTGGTCAAAATAGTGTCTTATTTGTAGAAACTTACGTCGTATACTGCCAGCTTAAGCTTAATTTTCCCTTTTGTGATAGTATTATCTTACTTTTAATAATTTCTATTAACATCTGTTCTATCTTGAGTTGCTCAAGCAATGAAACAGCACTGAAGGAAAAAGTATCTACACATATAGCTCGTTTAAAAGTAGAAATTTCACAAATTTCATCAAAAACACCGTTACTCTGTGTTGAAATTTCACAATTTTCATCAAAGATTAAAACACTTCATTCTGTCAAAATTTCATTTAATTTCAAAAAAATGGCCTGCAAATTACACCCATTGGATCCACTTACTGCCAATGAAATAACAAAAACCTCAAAACTAATTCGCAAAATCTATCCAAATCAAAAATGGATCTTCAATTCGATTTTATTGCAAGAACCCAAAAAAGAACATCTTCTACAAAATCCAACTGAACTCGAAGTAGAACGAAAAGCATTTGCAATTATTATTGAAATTGGAACTGGAAAAGTTTGTGAAGTATTAGTAAATTTAGAAATTGATGAAATTGAAAAATTTATCAACGTCCCTATCGGAAATCAACCCACTTTGACACCTGAAGATTGTTTCGAAGCTGAGCGAATTACAAAAAATGACGCTAGAGTTCAAAACCGTTGTGCTCAATTAGGATTTCATAATATGAACTTGGTTTCTGGTGATGCATGGTAAAAATTTTTTTTAATAATTATGCTTACAAAAAATTTTAAAATTGATAAAACCCTTGAGTGAATTTTAAGGTCAGTGGGATATTTAGATGACCGGCCTGAATTTTTAGGAATGCGATTAGTCCAATTATTCATTTATGGAAGAATTCATGAAAATGAAAATCACTATGCTCATCCATTCAATTTCGTCGTATGTAAGGAAGAATTATAAACCCGGGCATGAATTTTTTGAAAAGCTTTCCAAAATTTAATCACCTATTGTTTTGTATTGTTTTGTAATATTTTTTAAGTAACTGATTTGACAACTGGAAAAGTGGTTTCAATCGAAGACCTTCCAATTGGAACAGATACTTTGACTCATCCGGTCAAAATTCCAAGAAAATTTGGAAACTACCTCCATGAATTTTTAGATAATGAATTTTTTCGTACAGATTTGAAACCATTAGAAATTTCATCACCAGAAGGACCTAGTTTCACTGTCAATGGAAATTTCATAGAATGGCAAAAATTTAGTTTTCGTATCAGGTATTAAATACAAAACCAGTTTTCAATTCTTATGTTAATTCAATATTCCCACTTATTTTCACTCGTAGTTTTAACTACCGCGAAGGTCTAGTGTTACATAATGTCAATTACAAAGATGGTGACAATATTCGTACAATACTTCATAGAGTATCACTATGTGAAATGGCTGTACCGTACGGTGACCCTCGACCACCATTTCATAGAAAATGTGTGAGTTTTTTAAATATTTTTCTATCTAGAATTTTGAAATTTATACAAATTTTTTGAAAAATTGAAGGCCTTTGACGTAGCAGACTATGGATTGGGGTTTTGTACAAACTCTCTAGAAGTTGGATGTGATTGCGTAGGAACAATCAAATACTTTGACGCCATTTTGAACAATCACGATGGTCAACCGTATACCATTAAGAATGCTGTTTGTCTCCACGAAGAAGATGCTGGTAAAATTAGTACTATGAGTATGCCCTTCAAGTTGGTAAGAGTTTGTATTTGATAGTCTACCAACTTTTACCGAGTTTTACCACAGCGGCAGAAATCCGACTATTGAGAGGCGTTACTTTCAAATTTTTCACTCAAACTTTACCCAGCTCATGGACTTCTTTAATTGGTTTACCGAGTTCGGTAAGACTACTTCTCTCAATTTCCAAAGTCGTCGTACAAATCATCACTTGGTAAACCACATAATAATACCACCAATACACCAACCTAGGGTGGCCACACAACACATTTACTCATTGTGTCGTTCGGGTTAAGAAGTGTACTATGGTTGCCGGAATTGGATCGGTGCCATTCCTTGAGATAGACTAAACAATCTAGCAATGGTACAAGAGCTGTTTCTATTGGTTTTTCAGTCCTTAAGCACTTTGACTAGGCCTGGAGCCAGACTGCCTGTATCTTCGTTGTGGGGATTTGAGCATAAGACTCAATCCCCACTACTGTACTCATAAATGAGACAGTAGACTCCTTACCTGGCAATGAATGACCGAGAGTTTCGGAGTTGTATTGAGTTTGAGAACAGGATTGCCCAACTGGGCTCTGTAGCACAAATGATTAGTGCGTTGGGTCCGGAATACCCAAGACGTGGGATCATACCCCACCAGAGACCAAATTTTTGTGGCAATCCCTGTCTCAAACTCAAAGTGGCGTGTCAGCCCCGCCACATCGTGATTAGGAGTCTGGACGCATGCCATAAGATGCAAATTGCCAATATCAAGTTTTTTCGACAGAGTAAGATAAATGTCAATAGCTCATCTCCATTCAGCAGTTCAGTGGAAGTATGTGTAGAGGGATGTGGGGAAGCATCCAGATCTACTTCTTAGGGGGTTGGAGTTAGACCCCGTAAAAAGTTTTTGTCATGGGAACACATCTTCTCAGCAGAAAATACTGATAAAGCAGTCTCGGTGTCTCTTACCTTAGTTTTCTTCCCTTTTCTCTTAATAAAACGAAAGTCTAAGTCAATTGCACATTAAAAGAATACCACAATACCGACATTCATTTAACCAACAACTTTAGCTTGAGCATACCTCCACAAGTTAGTAAAAACTTGTCAAAACAAAAAAAAATTTTATCCAGAGAGTGAAATATTTAATATTTTTCAGGTTTCAAATTTTATTTTTTATTGTCAACTTTATAATTATTTTAAGATGCATATTGTTGTTTTTAGGGATACTTTTCAAACACACGGAATACAGAAACGGAAAGGTGAGAGTAACCCGGTCACGTTGTCTCATTCTTAGTTTTATTGTTACCGTAGTCAACTACGAATATTGTCTCTACTGGTCATTTTATCAAGATGGCTCAATTCAGTTTAATATAAAAGCAACAGGAGAGCTTAGTACCAACTTAATTGCCAACAACGCCTGCGCTATCTCAACTACCGCTACTAAACACGGAGTCATTGTGTCTCCCAATGTACTTGCCCAGTACCATCAACATCTTTTCGTAGTGAGATTGGACCCAATGATAGATGGTATTAATAATACAATATCTACATTGGATGTTCAACCTTTGGTTGCATCTGAAGAAAATCCATACCAACAAGGTTTCACTTTGCTTGAGACTCCACTCAAAACAACTTCTCAAGGAAAAACAAAAAGTTGTCCAGAATTATTCCGAACTTGGAAAATTTCAAATATATCATCATTAAATAGCATTACAGGAGAACCCGTTGCTTGGAAACTTATTCCAAATAATCCGTGTACACTTCTAGCCAATCCTGAGAGTTATATCTACAAAAAGGCGGAGTTTGCTGAAAATACTGTATGGATTACGCCATATGATGATACAAATTTCTTTCCGTCGGGATTCTATGTTCTTAATAAAGGATTAGCTACAAATGGTATCAATGAGTGGACTAGAGAAGAAAAAAATATTGAAGACACAGATGTCGTTCTTTGGCATGTTTTTGGGATGACACATTGTCCTAGAGTTGAAGACTATCCCATCATGTCTGTTGAGTAAGTTTGAGCTCAAAGGATGTTATGCAGAAAAGCATACCTCATTTTTTTCGCTCGGATATTCGGTTCAATTATTTCAAATAGTGCATTTCCTAATGCTACATTACCCCGTAAAAGGAAATTTCGAAAAAAAATTTTTCCGCTGAGTTATGTCATTTTTTCCAAAAAAAATTAACACATGAGGCATGGGGCGACTATGCGCAGATAATTTTAATTTTGGTCATGTTCCCATCTAGCTAATTTTTTCAAATTTTGCACATGACAAGTCTACTCATGTTTTTCCAATAAAGAAATTTAGCGGGGCTCTTCTACATTCCAAGCGCGCATGCGCAGAACTTAGAGTATGAAATTCCCAATATGCAAGGTTAAGGTGTTGACTATGGTTAGACTTGTGTTAAACTTGTGTTCACAAGTCCTCAAAGACTTGAGTTATTTACTCATTTAGATCACTATTAAGATAATTCAATGCGACTCTTAGGGCAAATTCCGTTTTGTAACTGCAAAGTCGCTGAGAGTTACACTAAAATACTTCTATAGACTAATAGTTCCATACTTTTAATGAAAATTTTTTATAACAGCTTCCTCTCAATAGTAAATTTACTTTATACCCGTCTCCAGCCTCTCGTGCACATATGCGCCCGGCTAATTTTTGAAAAATCTTAAAACGGTAATTAGGGCACCGGTTGACTTTTTTCGTTCATTTATCAAGCGATTCTGAATATCTTGTAGAAATTTCAGGATGACTCATATCTAATTAACGAATTCATAAATTCTAACAATTTGAAAACGTAGAAAAATCGATTACTTTATCGGTTTACATTCGGTTGGTCGCATATGTGACGCCAACGTTATAATATCGCTCGTCTAAATATGTGACAACGAGTTGCCAGGTAGTTTTAATTGCTTTGGAGTTTATCCTCAGTACAGCTAGCATGTAATAAGTAATGTGAGCACTTCTTGATGTTGAAATATTATTAGTAAAGTGTTTTGTGACCTAACTCACAACCGGGTCAATTGTGCACTTTCGGGTAGGGTACCAACAGGGACGGCAAGACTGCGGAAAGGGATGCATGGAGTATCAAAAATGATGCGGGGAGGGATTGCAGGAATGAAAGTAGACTCTGTAAGGATGAAGGGAGGATGGAACACACGAGGACGAGGAAGGAATGAATGCAGGGATAATGGGAACAATGAGGGGAGGGGTGGCATGAATGCAAATAGTTAAGGATAAGGGATGGACTCAACTTATGCGGGGAGGGTCGGAGGGGATGAAGCGAGTACCGAAAACGATGCTGGGTGGGGCGGAACTCATGCGGGGAGGGTCGGATGGGATGCAGCGAGAAACAAGATAGACGGAAATGTTGCGGCGGGACGAGAATCATACAGGAAGGAATAAGAGGAAGGACGGTAGAGATGCGGGAAAAGATGGAAGGAATGCATGGAGGGATTGACGTGATGCAAGAAGAGACGGAATCCGGAGTGGGACGGGATGATTGCGGGGTGTGTAGCAGGGACGGAAATGATGTGTAGAATAATGCAACTGAATCGGGATAGGACGAACGGCATGGAATTGGTTCGGCAAGGGTTGAGAAGAATGCGGGAAGAGATGGAAAGGATGAGGAGGGGGACGGACAAGATGAAAGAGATACGAGAAGTGATGTAGGGAGAAACGAAAGCGGAAGGGATGTGGGAAAGGACGGGAGAGATAAAGGGATGCGGGCTGGAACGTGATCGATGTAGAGAGGCACGGTAAATAAACGGGGAGAGACGGAAAGAATACTAAGGGGATGGAAAGAGATGTGTGGAGGGATATAGGGAGAGATGGAAGAGTCTGGGGAGCGACGTAAAGGAGGTGGAAAAGTATGGGAGAGATAAATTAATGAGGGCTAGAACTGAAGCGACGGGATGTATGCGGGGGGAGACAAAAATGTGAGTAGGGACGAGAAGGATGAGGAGAATGGCGGTACGCTTGCGGGAAGTTATTGGGGATACGGAAAACAGGGGATGCGTGGATGGACCTGGGAATGAGGGCAGGAATGAAAAAGATACGGGAAGGAGTGAAAAACTGCGGAATTATACGGCAGGGATGCGGGGAGGAGTGGTACGGAGAGGAGGAATGCGGTTAGTCGAAAAAGGTATTGAGATTGACAGGAAAAATGCGGACATTTTTGGTTACATTCTGAAATTTAATTTCGGTTTGATTCGTTAATTTCTTGCAAGGTTACAAGTTATCAGATTCTGAGTTTGGTAAATTGACATATGCAACTCAAGTAGATCATAATTTTGTTTGTTATATTCTATACTAAAGCTTGGTTTCATACCTTAAGTATTTTTAGCAACGTCATCAGTTTCCCGGTTTAAATGTTGGGCAATTAGACACATCCAAGCTGAATAGTATTACAGAAAGTGTGCTTTTTGCATTCTGAAATTAATTCTAATCCGGACCCCAGCTGGCATTCCTCCCACAAGTTCCGTCCCTCCCCTCATACTTCAAGTACCTATTTGTATTCAATACTTCCTTCTCCACATTATTTCCGTATCTACTTCTACTCGCTATCTTTCCGTCAATTGAACCAATTTTCCGTTGCGTCTTTAGTTCCCTTGTATTTCCCGGACTCTTCCGTCTCTCCTACATATCTCCACGCATCCCTCGAGGTTCTTGCTGTATTTAATGCATCCCTTTCGTCATTCTCCGTATCCTTTATATTCCCCTCCACATCATTTCTGTTTATCCCCCGTTTTATCTGTTTATTCCTCTTCACAATTTCCGTTTCTCACATCCCGATCTTTGTCGTATGTATTTACATTCTTCTCGTCCCTTCCCGCCTCCTTTCCATCTCTCTCCACATTCGTCCCCCTATCCTAATCGTCCCTCTATGCACATCTCCCGGCATCGTATCCGACCCTCTCCAGCTTTTTCCCGTCCTTTCCTGCATTCTTTTCAATACTACCGGCATCCCTTCCGTCCCTCCACGCATTCCCCGATATCATCCCGTCACTCCCCGTATCCCTATTATCCCTCCCCGCATTCTTTTAGACTTTCCCCACATCCCTTCCATCTTCCAATCCCTCCCCCACATATCCTCTGTCCTTCCCTGAATCCTCTCGACCTCTCCCAAAATTCTGGATTCCTTCCAATTCTTGTTTCTTTATTTCTTTTCCATCCCTTTCCGTTTTCCCGTCACTCCCTGAATTCGTTCTATTCGTCCCTGAAAACCTTCCTTTCCCCCCACCCCCAATTCCTCTCCCGCATCTCTTCCATTCATTCATTCCATCCCTGCAATTCTTATCGTCCCTATCACTTTCTGCATCTCTTCCGTCCCAATCTGCATCTCTTCCGTCCCTCTCTGCATCCCTCGTCCCTACCCGCATTACTCCAGTCACTCCTAGCATCCATTCCGTTTATACCGTTACTCCCTGCATCCTTTCCATTTCTCCCCATATGCCATCCGTCCATCTACGCATTCCTACATTGCCTCCCGCCCCTACCCGTATTATTCCATTCACTTCTAGCATCCATTCCGTTTATTCCGTCCCTTCCGGCATCTCTTCCGTCCCTCCCTGCATCCCTTCCATCTCTTCCCACTTCCATACCGACCCTCTCCTTATCTCTCACAGCATCACTCACCTGTATCCACTTCTACCCTTATAATCACCTCTATCCATCTTAATTATGAAAATCGCACAATTGGCAACACATTTGTCACACATGTGATCGAATTGTCTTATTATCTGCGCACGAGAGAATTAACCTTTATGACTTTCGAGCGAATGGAGATTGGTTAAGTGTTTCGATAGAATTTTGCATTATTTAAGTGCTTATTTCAAAGTCAATAGAACCCAAATGGAACCCCATAAATGGCTGGGTTTTATTGAATTACTTTTTTATTAAAACTTACCAAGTTAATAACAATTATTCAACATGCTTACTGGGTTCCATTATATAATTTTTAATAATTATTTAAACCCGAAATATAATTTTTCACGACTGAGAAATTTATAGCGAAATACCATTTTGCAAAATCTAACAGTTATAAACAGATTTCTATCCACTGGCTTAACGTTTCACCAACCTTAAAGTAAGTTTACTATTGAGAGGAAGCGTTTATAAAATTTTTTCGTTTTTTAGTCTATTGAAGTATTTTAGTGTAACTCTCAGCGACTTTGCAGGTGCAAAACGGAATTTGCCCTCAGAGTCGCATTGAATTATCTTAATAGTGATCTAAATGAGTAAATAACTCAAGTCTTTGGGGACTTGTGAACACAAGTTTAACACAAGTCTAACCATAGTCAACACCTTAACCTTGCATATTGGGAATTTCATACTCTAAGTTCTGCGCATGCGCGCTTGGAATGTAGAAGAGCCCCGCTAAATTTCTTTATTAGAAAAACATGGCCTGTTAGTAGACTTGTCATGTGCAAAATTTGAAAAAATTAGCTAAATGGGAACATGACCAAAATTAAAATTATCTGCGCATAGTCGCCCCATGCATCATGTGTTAATTTTTTTTGGAAAAAATGACATAACTCAGCGGAAAATTTTTTTTTCGAAATTTTCTTTTACGGGGTAATGTAGCATTAGGAAATGCACTATTTGAAATAATTGAACCGAATATCCGAGCGAAAAAAATGAGTTATGCTTTTCTGCATACCATCCTTTGTTCTAAATATGAAAGGAAATTATAAAAACTAAATAGAATAGTAAATTTCATAATTCGAATTTTGTATTCCAGAACTGCTGGGTTCACACTCAAACCTTATAATTTTTTTGATCAAAACCCTGGACTTGATGTGCCATCACAAAATCGCAATACCAAAAGTAAATGTGTTGAGAAGGAACAGTTTAGACGACAGTAATGATCGAATACCAAGTTTCACTATTCTATTATTTGGATTATTAGGTTTACGAATTATGCTAATGTCGGTTATAATATTCAGAAAAACAAATTTGCCGTAGTTACTTACTAAATAAGCTTAATTTGGAATAGTGACACAAGCTTTCTGTAGGAAATATATTTTTGTGAAATTTTACCTTTACATGTAAATCCACTTCTCCGCCTGCCAAAACTCTGAAGTTCAAGTTGTTTCTCGAAAATATTAAAATTCTTCCTTTAGCCAAAAATGTGTCAAATTTTCTGTCATGATTTCAACGCTTTTGTGATAAAGTTACATCGTAGCTGTTTGACCTTAAATTTTCGATATTGTTAACTTAAATTTGAATACATTCCTATTCGAATGGATTGAGACTTGGGTCGTAGTCATCCTCTTCCTCAAATGGATTCTTAGCTTTCACTGACCCAGTATCCATAAATGGATTCTGCTCATTTTCATCCTCAAATGGATTTTTAGATTTTATTGGATCTGATGGAGGTTTTCCTCCGCCCTGTTGTCCTCTCCTTCCGGATGTTCCAGGAATTCCTATCTGAAGTGGAGGAATGTATGATCCTTTCCCAGAACTTGAGGAATACTTTCCATCCAAGGTAAGTGGTACAATAGGAACTGATTTAGTTGACTCTTTCATTGCATCTAAAAGAGAGTCCATCGGTGCTGACTGACGGCTTTCTCTCATCTGATTTCTATCACTCAATTTTGTTCCTTCGTTCAGTCGTAGTCGAGCTTCAGTCACATTATCTAAAATTCAAAACAATACGATCAGCTAATTGATCTTGAGATACTTGCATACGATCAAGTAATTTATAATGTCGATGTGTTATTTTACCCATAACCGAATGAATGCTTACAGCTCCACGTACTTTCTCTACATTTTTCTTCTGGTGTGCTAAGTCATTTGCATGGTCAAATTCCGAGGAGAAAATTCCCTTGGCAAAGAAATCTGCGACCACAGAAAATGAATTTGACTTGGCTGTGCTCAACTTCAGTGCAAAATCAGCATCAACGACAGCTCTGGAAGATTTGTTCTGTATTTTGAAACAAAAAAAAAGCGTTGGTTTTAGTATAGACGAGGCTCGAAGTAGTTTAGTCAAATTTAATTTCCGCTTTCTATAACTATACCTTGAGCTCCACTCCTAGAAGATCCTTGTTTTTGCTCAGACAGATTGGACAATCCCTCTCATTTTCCGCATAGCTTTCAAAACAACTGCAAAAGATTAAAATGGTTTAGAGCATCAACAGCTGTGATCATTGTTTTGGAGTTAATATTTCCATAATCACCCAAATCAAAAAGGCGGCCTGTGTCGATGATGCCCAATTCGAACGAATTTTTTTATATAAGTAGTACAAGGTCCACGAATCTTGATTTCATCCAAGATCGTAGGAAAAAATGCGCATGCGCAGTACTGGTGGCGCCCCCATCAGCCATTTTGACTACTTTAAGCCCATTCATATCTGGCGAACCAAACCGTCTATGAAGGTGGGACCGGTGGCAAAATGACCCTTATACATTTCCCCATCAGGCATTTTGAGGTCAATTGTAGTTGACCTCTAATGACCTTTGGGTGGCGAAAGGTCAAAGTGGTGTTTTTTTTTACACCAGGCATGTGGCATATCCTTTGAAAAGATTTTATGTGGGGATGAAGTTTTTTTGTTGTTCCCTCCCCCCTCTCTCTACCTCTGGACTTTTCCCCTCTCTCCTCCCTCTGCCTAACGGGTGCAGCGGAAAAAAAGGGACTGAGGTAAATTGAGAATTTACTGTTACTAATCGCGCGAATTTCATATTAGTAGTATTTTTATCGGATTAAGCGGGATTTTGTAGTGTGGAAAACGGGTTTCCTAATTTCCCTAGTAATACAACTGAGGAAATGGCAGCATCACAACAAGAAGTTCTTAGAATTCGTATCGGACGACTGATTGAATCCAACCCGGGTATTACGAAATTGGAGGTTGTTAAACATTTTCAACTGGAAAATATCCGTAAGCAAACAATTTATAGGATAATCAAAAGGGTTGAAAATGGAATCCCAATGGAAAGAAAAGTGAGAAAGTCCGTAAACTGGAAAAGCTTTTTGAAGGAAGCGACAAAATTAGTCAACGGGACGCAGCAAAAAAATTCAAATGCAGTCATCGACATATTCTGCGGACACTACAAGACAAGACCAACGTCAAATGTTTCAGAAAAATTCGATCCCCAGAGTACACGGAAGAGCAAATTCTCAAAGTGAAAACTCAGTGCCGAAGATTATGCAGAAATTCTCAAAAAAAAAGTTCATCATTGACGACGAACATTACTTCCCCTTAAGCAAAGCTCTTATTCCTGGAAACAGTAAATATTACTCCACAGACAGGCAGAGTACTAGTCCAGAGGTAAAACTAAAATTTAGACACAAGTTTGAAAAAAAAATTATGATTTGGATTGCACTTTCACCGGATGGAATCAGTACTCCTTACTTCATCCCATCAGGCCTCGCCATTAATCAGAATATTTATAAAACTCAGTGTCTTGCAAAGAGACTCATCCCATTCATCGAAAAATATCATTCGGACGGCAATTACATCTTCTGGCCAGACAAAGCATCTTCTCATTACGCAAAATCCGTGATTGACTTTCTCCAAGAGAAAGTCGTTCATTTTGTACCAAAGGAAGAAAATCCAACCAACTTACCCCAGGCCCGTCCAATAGAAGATTTTTTTGGTTATTTAGATCAACTAGTGTACAGAGGTGGTTGGAAAGCCACTGACACTACTGCTTTAATGAAAAGAGTAAAGTATTGCTTGAAAAAAGTGGACATGTCAGTCGTCCGAAAGAGTATGGAGAAAGTTCGCAAACTATTGCGCGCCTGTGCCGAAAATGGACCATACTCTATCAACCATTAGTGGAACCGTAAGGCAAATATTATGCTCTATCGAATGGAATTACATTCGGAATTTTATATTTGCAGGAACTTGGTCAAAATATGAAATTTACATCAGTCCCTTTTTTTCCGCTGCACCCGCTATATACACTTTTTCTCTCAGTGTTCTCCAGCATTTCGCACAGGTAAGTTACTAGTAAGTTTTTTAAAAGGTTAATTCTTGTGTAGAGGCTTCGAATTAATTAAATACCCTTACTTTTTGATTATTTTTAAGTTTTCATATTCATTACAATAAATCCTTTCAAACGATATACTACAATTGACCTCAAAATGCCTGATGGGGAAATGTATAAGGGTCATTTTGCCACCGGTCGCACCTTCGTAGGCGGTTTGGTTCGCGAGATATGAATGGGCTTAAAGTAGTCAAAATGTCTGATTAGAGAGCCTCCAGTACTGCGCATGCGCATTATTTAAAAAAAATTTGGTTTTTCTGGACCACTGGAGTATGCGAAAAATATATTCCATTTTAAAATCCGACATTTCGAAAGTCGATACTTTGGTCGAGGAGGTTATGGAAATATTAACTCTTTGGTGATTTTGAAGATTCGTCACTAAACTATTCTACTATACACAAAATTAACGAACTTGCTAATGTTCGACTACGAGTAACTTCCGAAAATTCAATGACTTTTTTTTTTGTAAAACGTTACACTTGCTCATTTTGTTTAGGACAGCGTACATGTTAATCCGAATTTTTTTTTAATATTCTAGTTATCTTACTGCTGATGGAATGAGTGAAGACAGAGAAAATGAACTGAAGGGAACTCTAGTTTCTGCATACAGGCGTTACATCTCGATCCTTGAAAAACAGATGGTTTGGTCCGAATGTTTTCGGTGTGTCGTCGAATGGCCCGTGTTTCCTCTTGAAGTTTCTTTGCTTCCATCTCTGCCTCTTCCATTTCTCTCCGATCCAGGACTCGGGTGAGAAAAGAACGAACACTTCCGAGTCTGAGTTTTGTCTGACAAAGCTTGTCCAAAATAGGTAGAGGTTCCAGAAGACCCTCTTCTAGTAATTTATCCAAGATCTCTTCAACGATAAACTGCGGTGTCTCAGTTTCCCCTGGTGACGTTATGAGATAGAAAGCGTCCTTCCAAAGGGATGGTTTACTTTTAGCGTACTTCCTACATGTTTCGATAAAATTTGGCCATAAAGAGTCTGAGTTTTGGGCAGCAGAGAATCTAATTCCCAAGAGGTCACTATGGAGTCCGAGTTTCTCGTATGCAATTATTTCACCTTCGCTGAATCCAAACTAAAAATAAATCAACATCAGCCCAACGCTGCATTTTAGTTGCTTAATTATCGGAATGTAACTTGTACAGCATTAGCATACCTTTCGGAAGACCATGTCATAGCTATAAAATTTTCAAAAATCGATTCATCATAAATAAAACTTTCTAAAATAAAATTATGTTCATAAATTTGCTAGAGGATACTAAAATTCTTTTACCTTCATGAACCAATCTTTCAAATAATGTCTAACAAATGATGTCAAATTAATTGTTGAAAATCCTGCTACTACGACATGATAATTTGAAAGTTATGACAATGCTGTATTGAAATAATTATGAAACTGTTCTACTTTTTTGCAAGCAAATAGGGCTCGAGCCCAGTCCCAACTACGACATTCAGGAGCCTTAGTGAGAAGAGCCAGAATTTTCTCGTGTGTTGGAAACTCCTCTGTCACCCATTGGTCAAGGTAGGTTTCCAACAGAAGATTCATAAGTGGTCCATCATGAGGCTCGAATTCAAGGCAAATATTCTCTAACAGCGGTACCAGGATATCTTTGTTTGCTATAAACATATCTACCAACTCCCTCTTGGACGGAGACTCGCAGAGCAATCGCACAATTTTCTTTGAACCATCTGCAGCAGAATCATGTTCTCATTAAAAAAAATTCCTTATATAAATGCATTAACTCACCTGCAGATTTCATATCAATTTGACAGAGGTGAGAGACTAGAGCGTGTCCATAGCGTTTCAGTACCACTTCAGCCTCTTCCCCTTGAATCGCTTTTTCCAACGCATTGTACAAATCCTCCCTTGAAGGGTCACGGACGTCTTCTAAAAGAATCTGGAGAGCACTTCCGTAAAGCTCGTGTTTCTGAGCCAATTGATACGCATGTTTGAACATTCCACCACGACGAAACACTTTTATCGCAGTTTCTGGCTCCAAAAAATCACAAGATGGGTCCCCCACGTATTTCTCTATCTTCTCATTCAGCTTCAACTTGGTGAGGCAGTTGAGCAGTAGACTCGTAAGGTCAGGAGTTGCATGGCCGGTTTTATGTACAACTTCCAGATACTCCAAAAGGTTCAACACTCGAGATGCATCGATATACTGTTGACAAAATAAACCCAATTAACTGCAATTGTAATGTGCTTACTAAAATCTAATAAGTCACTTTAAGTCAGGGTATATTTGGTTTTACAGCAATTTGAATACCTTCCGAACAACATAGGATGCTTCTAGTTTTCCTACAGTCTTGCAGTACTGACGAATGGCACCGTCCAAATCCCCCTTGGAATACAAATGGTCCCCATGCTTTCGGAAGACATCTGCCATAGAATCCCCGTCGAAGTTGTTGCTTTTGGCAACCTTTATGGCGAGGTCGTAGTGATTCTTTTTGTAAAAAACGCCCATTTTCGTTTGTAAGTCTTTCTCTTTGAGCTGCCAGAGAGTGCCATCAGATGTGATGAGAAAAAAACAACCCCACTCTCCAATGGCAACGCGAATCGGCAGAGACGTCACGAGGGATGAAGAGAACCCAACATACTTATTTCCACAATCAAAAACTATTATATTGTAACTGCGCTTGTGTAAAAGACAATATTAGAAAAATCATATAACAGACCAGAAGAGTATTCTTATTGTAAGGAACTCACGACTCAGTAGTTAGCTTTGATATGATTAGCAAGTGACCACGAAAGTAAGTGAGAAATTGCTTCTCACCGTCGAATCCGTAACAAGGACCTCTTCCCTCGTGTGTATAGCAGTAAACAGCCTAGAAAGAAGTAGCATAAAAAGTCGACCTCTGTTCACCTGAATAAAATAAACCGTAGCAACGATTGAACCATTAGCAGACTAAACCAAAAAGTGGTACTGAGATACTTGCGGCAGTTAAAAAGAGCATCAGAAACGGCGCCTTAGTTTGACATAAACTCCTAAGTTACTTTGTAGAAACAAAATCTCTATACACCGCATCAAACCATCACTTTCTTCATAGACCGAAACCTACCTACTCCTATGGCAGGTCCCAAAGTCAACATTTTGGCGAAGAAATAGGGATCCCTAAATTTTTGTGGTAATTTAGCACACATAAATTGGCGAAAACATGTTTTAGGCCAAATGGTAGACCTTGTATCAGGCAAAACTTGTAAGTGTAACATTATTTCATATTGAGATTCAAAAGTCATGTTGGTTAAACCAAATCAATTTCGCATTGTACCTAGAAATAGGAGTGTGTCGCGGGCAGACGCACAGAATGACAAACCTACAGACATGTCTAATGCAACGACTACTAAAAGTAGTCTAATAAAGTACTTACATCATTTCTACCGACCATATAGTGATCCTCGCTTGTATTGTCAGTGTAGCAGCTGCAGTTAAATTCACAGCCTGCTTTGTCTGTTTGAAGCTGCAACATGAGAATTCAAATTCAAAAAAAAAAGTTGACTATGAAAAAAAAAAAAATTGGAAAATTCGTGCACTACACTACCTTGGTTTCTTTATCTTTCTGTGAGACATCAAACGTGAAGAATGAATGCTTTGCTGAGACAAAGAGTATTATAGATGTGTTTATAGATCTGAATGCAAGCCCTGTGATTCTGTCGTTGTCATCTTCCAACAGGAGCGTTTTCGGTTTGATATTTTTCTCTCTTCTATACTCACCTAATGAAAAAATTGAAGTTAAACAAGGTTTAATTCAAAATTCTTCAGAAAATATAATATATTTTCTGAATTTTCTGAATGAGCAATAAAATTAATATTATTAATTTTATTGCTCATTACCTCTATAGAGTTGCAAAAATCCGTCAGAATATCCAATAGCGAGAAGATTGAGATTCTCGTGAGCAATGAAGAAAGTTGGAGGTTTTTGACGAGTCAGCTTGAGAGTTCGCTTGAGAAAGAACTGTGTCTTATTTGAATCTGGATCTAACGACAGCTCATTCCAAACTTTGATAGAGTAAATAGCGGGCTCATCCATCTGATAATAAAAATAGAATAAAGTTAACTTGCTCAGAATTTCTCTGGTTGATAATAAAAGTGTGATAGAAATTAATAAGTTTACACCAAGAGTAAGCAGATATGGTGATTGTCGGAGTTGTTGAATTAGAATAATACCCTTTGGATGTGCCTCTGACACTTTCCGTGACTCGAGTTGCCGTGAAATGCAGTGGAGAAAACCTTCAGAGTCACCGAGAATAATGTGTCCACGACCACTCGTCCCACAAGCAACTTCGCATCCCTGTAATCACAGTAAAAATCGAATTAGTAGCCCATGATGCTAGTCGATGTCATAGTTCCCCATGCATACCAGCAAAGTACTTCCTAAAAACGCGGCGGAAAAAGCTAATTTTACGCATCCACGGTTCTTAGGAATTTATCCTATAAGTTGTAGAAAAATGTATGGAAAATGAAAATATTTGTTACAAGAGTCCGTTATTTACTCATTAGAATGTTATGACTAGCGCCGAAGGAGTGAAACGATCTACAAGGGCTTGGATACACCCACCGTGAGCTTTGGGAGGTGGAAATTTAGCTTTTAAACCCATTTAATTGTATTTTCCCAGCATCCTTACACTATAAATGAATGGTCACAGGCAAGGTCCTTACTTTTAAGTTCTCCTTAACTGTGATGTCAACATCCACCTTCTCAAGATCAAAGAACTGAAATCGACGGCACTGAAAGAATTACAACAAAATATCATCAAATTAATGGACTCGATCGTTTGCCATTTTATTTCCAATAAACGGTGCAAATTTGATATCTAATACCTTTATTCCCAAAGAAAATACTAAACTAATTAATACCCTCGGTAAAAGCCTCACTTACATTTTGCACCACTGAACCATAAACTTTGTTTTACCTGAAACATGGTCATCATGTACGTTTATTCTTGATGCCAGCAACGCAGTGAGAATGATATTGAAATAACTCTCATCAGATTCGACCGATCGATGACTGATTCATTAAATTACTAAAACTTAAAACAATCATGATTCAATTATTAACTTGATTCTTGATTGCACAGAAGATGTGTTTGTGGCCAGTGATGGGCACCCAGTCCAGTTATTCCAGTTAATTGGACTGAACTTAACTTGATGGAATTTGAAAAACTATTAAGGCCAATTTAGACTCTTACGCAAGCGTACCGACACGTCAAAATTNGCACCCAGTCCAGTTATTCCAGTTAATTGGACTGAACTTAACTTGATGGAATTTGAAAAACTATTAAGGCCAATTAAGACTCTTACGCAAGCGTACCGACACGTCAAAATTCATCCGACACGTCATTTTGTCTAAACGGAATTTATTCCGCAACACCTCTTTTGTAAGTAGATTTGGCGGATGTCAATTTATATGTCGGGTCAAGTTCCAGTCGTTAAGTCGATTTGTCGTGACGGAACACTTGTTGTATTGAGTATATATTGGCCTTTAACGACTGGAACTTGTCGGGACGGTAGGTAATTTATACTCTTACAACACTTCAAAAATTTGTCGTTCCTCCTTTCCGTCCCGACAAAAAACTCTTCCGCCAAATATTAAACATGTTTAATATTTGACGGATTGGTCATTCGTCAAATTTCTTTGCCCAAAGGCGCGAATCATTTTCATTTAAAATTTGAAATCTTAAATTATTAAAACTAAAAAAATTATTACCATTTGAGAGTTTTTAATTTGTAAAATTATTTGTAATAACTTAATAAATTTGTAAAAGAATAATTTGTAATTCAAAATGCACAAAAACTAAATCTTTGCTAATAAACTCGGAATGTATTTTAAATTCTGTTTACCCTCTTAATTTTTTACCAAAAACATCAGCGGTTTGTTGTCGGTAGAGTATAAATTGACATCCGTCAAATCTACTTACAAAAGAGGTGTTGCGGAATAAATTCCGTTTAGACAAAATGACGTGTCGGATGCATTTTGACGTGTCGGTACGCTTACGTAAGAATCTAAATTGGCCTTAAGTCGATTTGTCGTGACGGATCACTTTTTGTATTGAGTATAAATTGGCCTTTATAGATAGACCCAACTAAACTTTACGGTGCTTGTGCGTAATTTTTTTCGGGCGACTAAAAAGCTTACCGCTATTGCTGGCCCAACTGACTTACCATGACTCACTCTGGTAAGTTTTTTAGTCGCCCCGAAAAAAATTACGCACACGCACCGTAAAATTTAGTTGGGTTTATAATAGAACATAACTTAAGTCAACTGGATGGGTTTTTAAAAAATCATGAACTGGACTGGACTTAACTGGATGGGTTTTGAAATACAAGTTAACCAGTTAACTTGTAGTTCAGAGAAATTTGAGTGGGTGGGAATGAAATTGGATAGAAAAAAGCTGGCTGGATGAGAAAAAGGGAAACTCCTGAGCGAATTTCAGAAACGGAATCAACATCCACTAACGCTTTATTTTATAAGAGGTTATACAGTATGTTCCACATTAAAGTTTAATGTGCTTTCTTCGCCTTTCCCCAAAATATACCAAGGTGAGTTAATACGCACGTAGAATCAAAAAGTGGAGGGAACTTAGCCAACTTGCAACAAATCAACAACAGCTGAAAAGTTAGGGAGCGGGTTGGGCAATCAGTATTTATTTCATGTAATCACTAGGTTAACCATTGATTGATTGATCATAGTGATAAGTAAGTTGATTAGGATTTGAATTGACCTCAAAACTTAATAAGATCTTGAAAATAACTCACCTAAGAATCGATTTCATAAATTTCTGATGAATTTAATTTGTTCTGGACTGAAGATTAGTGTATTCGTGAAACTCCTTATATTCAGAACTCAACACTGCAGTTTATGTATCACTGTCCTTGGGTAAGAATAAGTTTACATAAAGAGTGCAACCGTTTCAAAATTAGTGCTGAGCGCTGAGTTCAAGTTACAAACTTTATTCTTAGCCAAGGACAGTGATGGTCTATCACGTCCTCTTAGTCTGCAGTAGTGAGTTCTGAAAAAAAACTTACATTAATAACCTAATCTTCAGAGTCCAAAATTAATTAAATTCATTATCAGAAAATTATGAAAACGAACCTTCGGTGAGTTATTTCCTAGATCTTATTAAGTTTTGGGGTTAATCCAAATCCTGGTCAATTTAGTTACAGTTAAGTGCAAGATCTTAGGCACATGACTTCTTGTTTAAATAATTCTTGAATCAAACCATGGGATACCTGAGTATACTAACAGCAATAATGCTTGAAGTGTCTCGCAAATGTGCTGAAAGTTTCAAATTTTANATGGGATACCTGAGTATACTAACAGCAATAATGCTTGAAGTGTCTCGCAAATGTGCTGAAAGTTTCAAATTTTAATTCTTAAAGTGGGCGGAATTAGAGCATAAAAATTAAATTTGGGCTGGAGAAAGCGGGTGCAAATCTTTAGGCGCACGACAGATTTATTGCTTTGCAGCAGAATAAAGTGGTAGACTCCGATGGGAAAAGGTGCCTAACACTTACCTGAGCATCCCTTAACAATAATTGTTTAGAAAATTCCCACCATATTGTGAAAGTGGCAATTTCTGGGATAACTTTCTCCAATTCAACTTTCACCAAGGTTTTGAGTTCCTTAATATTTTCATTTTGTTTTCTACCAATATATTCTGCACGAGATATAGTTCGCGCAAGATTTCCAATTGGATTTAAGCCAAAAATGTAAAATGGCAAAGTCATAGTAATTATATTTCGTTGGTAAATCTCTGTAACACTTAAGGCAGAGTACATTATCTACCACGAAAATGTCTTGACCTTAAGCATACTTGACTAAATACAAGACCAAATGTATGCAAAAATGTTCCTGGTACACGATAGGGTTCTACCGAGGACTGGGGAAAGCTGACGGGCTCTTTACAGACCAAGTGAAAGTGGACAAAATCATAAGGAATACACCATTTGAATGTGTCTTGGAAATTGTGTGTTTTTAATTTCATAAGTGTTCCAGATGCAATGCAAATCATTTTAAGTTTGCGCAAGGAATAAAACTAAATGATATTGATGAATTTTTAGCTCATTCACACTACTTATGGAGGTAGGGAAAAAATTTTTTTCGAGAGACAATTTTGCGGGGCATCCCGGGTACTTAGGTGCACTTTCACTTGCCATGTAGAGAGTCAGTGAGCTTTCCCCAGTAATTGGTAGAACACTACCGTGTACCAGGAACATTTTTGCATACATTTGGTCTTCTATTTGCTCAAGTATGCTTAAGGTCAAGACATTTTCGTGGTAGATAATGTACTCTGCCTTAAGTGTTACAGAGATTTACCAACGAAATATAATTACTATGACTTTGCCATTTTACATTTTTGGCTTAAATCCAATTGGAAATCTTGCGCGAACTATATCTCGTGCAGAATATATTGGTAGAAAACAAAATGAAAATATTAAGGAACTCAAAACCTTGGTGAAAGTTGAATTGGAGAAAGTTATCCCAGAAATTGCCACTTTCACAATATGGTGGGAATTTTCTAAACAATTATTGTTAAGGGATGCTCAGGTAAGTGTTAGGCACCTTTTCCCATCGGAGTCTACCACTTTATTCTGCTGCAAAGCAATAAATCTGTCGTGCGCCTAAAGATTTGCACCCGCTTTCTCCAGCCCAAATTTAATTTTTATGCTCTAATTCCGCCCACTTTAAGAATTAAAATTTGAAACTTTCAGCACATTTGCGAGACACTTCAAGCATTATTGCTGTTAGTATACTCAGGTATCCCATTGTTTGATTCAAGAATTATTTAAACAAGAAGTCAAGCGCCTAAGATCTTGCACTTAACTGTATCACTATGGATCAATCAATCAATGGTTGACCTAGTGATTACATGAAATAAATACTGATTGCCCAACCAGCTCCCTAACTTTTCAGCTGTTGTCGATTTGTTGCATGTTGGCTAAGTTCTCTTCACTTTTTGATTCTACCCGTGCATTAAGTCACCTTGGTCAATTTAGGGAAAGGCGAAGAAAGCACAGTAAACTTTAATGTGGAACGTACTCTAAGAAAACGGGGTTCTTCTACCCTAAATCCTCGTGTCTGAACCGCAAGAACCGCAAAAAATGGTGGAGCGGGTATAATCGAGGAGGGATTATCTATACATTTAATTTAATTAGAAAATAATTAAAAATATAAGAGAATATTTAAATAATATTTACACAAAAGAATATTTAAATAAAAGTTAATCCAAATTAATTCCATTATCCCATCCGTCGATCTCTTCGCCTAACATCAGATCCTGAGTCACTCTGAATTTCTATTGCTTCCATAGACACCTCCTCTTGATCTACTTCCATTGGCTCAGTATCTGAAATGTCAGACTCGTTACCTGTCAAATCGTTCAATTTTCTCTGATTTAAACCTTGATTTTCTTCGTGTGCTAATTGCTATATTATTCGAATAATACACGAGGAATTAGGGTACCTATAAGAAGGTGGGTTTTGTACTGAACTTAACTGGTTGACTTGTACAAATATGGAAAACATAACTTAACTGGTTGACCTTCATAAAAAGTGAAAAAATGAAATTAACTCGATTTTTTTCTCAATTTTCAATAACTGGATTTAACTTAACTGGGAGATTTTGAAAATTTTGAACGCCACAACTTAACTTAACTGGTCACTCTCATGCCCATCACCGTTGTGGCAGAGTTGCCAAGTATCGATATCGGGACGATATCCGAGGTTTCAGCCCGATACCGATACATTTTGCCAACAAACGCCCGATTATCTTATGCCGATACTTTTTGCAAATGGAACCCGCCATCTATACCTATATCTAGGTATTGCAATTTAAGACCGTCCCCGATCAGGGAATCGGGGATTTCGGGGAAATAGATTTCCTTGGAACGCCGGGGATCCCCGATCGGGGAAAATAACATCAACATAATAGATTTAATTTGTTTCTTTTTTTTCTTATTTGTTCTAAAAAAAATTTTCATAATTAATCTTTTGAAATATTTATCAATTTGAAATTATTTAATTCTAACATTATCAATTAATTTTATTAATTGCCAATTTTCGTTTTGTATACTATTAAATTAGTACAGTATATGAATATTTAATATTATAAAGTTATAAAAAAAGTTGCATATATTCTGGATTCAGAGGAGAAGACAAATAGGAAAACATCATATACACCAAGTAAGTTTTTAATATCTTTGTATCCAACTACCTTCCCTTCGGTCGTAATATGTTAAGGAACTGATTAGGATAGAAGTGAAGGCAATGGGGTAATTGACTTACAAATGAAGTCACCTATCCCACTCGCTTGAGTTCAACCCTAATCCATTTTTTTTTTCAGATTTTGACCAAGTGTCGGGAGTGACAGACTTCTGAAAACTACAAATTGTAAGTTTTATAGTACGTGGTACGCTAGCAGTCCGCCATTCCCTTCTCTTCGGTCTACGGGGGTATTCGGTGACAAAAATTACATATTTTACAAGGGGAGTGACGGGAAGTTTGCGAAGATGGACGTGAGATAAGCGGAGAAAGACGCGAACTATGCGAAGAGAGACGGGAAGTTGAAGGGAGAAACAGAAAGTATACGAGAATGATCGAAATATATGCATGGAAGGACGGATAAGTGTGCGGGTAGGGACATAAAGTATATGGGAAAGGACTGTAGATATGCGAGGAAGAACGAATGTATGCGGGAAGGAACAGAAAGTATGCGAGGATGGATGGTAGATACACGATTAAGGACGCGAGATATGCGGGTAGGGACGGGTGTATAAAATATAGTATTTTATATTCTAGATTACATTGTTAAGGGACAAATTAGGATAAAATTGAATGAAGTGGGAAAGATTTATTCATTTGAATCAGCGTTTATTTCTGCCAGTCCATGTATATAAATGTATAATTTTTATTAATAAATAAGTTGTATTATCAAAGGTTATCATGGAAGAAGGTAAAGTTTTACAATTCAATCCTTACACTAAGGCCTCTGCAGTACGGGAATACTATTTAAGACGAGAAGATGGGCTGTATGCAAAATGCACAATTTGTATTCATGATAAAATTTTTAAAACGAATGGTAGATCGACTAAAACCTTGCATGGGCATCTTGTTAAATGTCACAATATTACAATTGTTAAGCATAATACAATTTCTAATATTTGTGAAGGTATTTGTAAATATAAATTTATAAATAGAAAATTGATATTAGTAAATATTTAACTAGCCTAGCTATAATTCTCGTCTAAATTTCTTTTGTAGGAAAACTATCCAAAAATCTAATCGAAATTCTCGCGAGGCTAATTGCATTGGACGGTTTACCTATGTCAGTGATTTGTACCTCTTCAGAGCTGCGAGATAGAATTATGACAAGAGGTTATAAAGATATTCCACGTTCTGCTAACACTGTTAGAAAATTAATAATGCAATTTGGAAAAAGCGTTCGGGTAGATATCAAAAATATCATAGTAGATTTGAAATCAAATAGAAAAAAATTTTCAACAGACGAATGGACTTCTTTGAGAAATCGACGATATGTACATGGCATGGGTAATCGAATTTGGGATCTTGGACTCATTAGAGTCAACGGTTCTCTTCCAGCTGAAAAATGTTTGGAGCTTATGGAAGCTAAGTTGAATCAGTTTGGGCTGTGTTTGAAGGAAGACATAGTTTCTATTGTTTCTGATGGTGCTTCGGGTAAATGAATTTGTTTTGACATTGAAACTTTTTATGATTTTAAATTTAAATTGTTTTCAGTACTGGTTAAACTAGGAAAGTTGTCGCCTACAGAACACCAGCTTTGCTTAGTTCATGGGATTCATTTAGCTGTAATGGATGTGTTTTGCTTGTATCCAAAGTGAACACAAAGTAATAGGAAAGGATTCAGGTAAGGAACAGGTCAGGAACAGGTCAGGAACAGGTCAGGAACAGGTCAGGAACAGGTCAGGAACAGGAACAGATCAGGAACAAATGTTTAATAATGATGACAGAAACAGGTCAGGAACAGGAACAGATCAGGAACAAATGTTTGACACGAACAGAAGTTAACAGGAATTGATTCAAGAATTATCCACTTAATAGATGCACTAAAGTGATAATAAACTTTGAAAACAATTAAAACTGTTAATAAAAATAATTACAATTAAATTAGTAATGAATGTAATTAGAAAATAAGAGAGCGAAAATTCGAGTGACCTTCCTCCTTGAATTCTAATTGAACACTGATTTAATTTAAAGGAAAATGGGCGCTTATGAATTGCATAAATAATATTTATAAAAGAATAAATAAATTTCACTAGGTATTGTTTCGTTGGCAACGCGCACTGAACATACTCTCCGCCTTGAAATACTCATTTTAAATTAAAAAAAGCGTCAACCCAAGTCTAAACATATCGCAAAGAGAACACTAGGATTTGTTACATTTTATAATGGGAACTGTTTAGTAGTTTAGTACCGGGTCCCGCACTTGCAAGTCAAAAGAACTGTTTAGTGGGTTAACACCGGGTCTCGCACTTGCAAGTTAAATAAAAACAAAATCGCTAAATGAAAACCAGGGACAGTTAGAAAGGGAAACTATGGTAGTTTTATAGGGTGGGAGTAATCGGGGTTGGTTGGTCAATCGGCAACAAACATAACTTGTCGATAGGTCTTTTTATCAATCCACTGGATGCGCACAAGGTAACCACTCGAACATGGCCGTTTTGATCAGGATGAATTTCGACAACACAAGCGAGAGGCCATTTAGTAGTAGGAACTGCGTCAGTCTTCACGAGAACCAAATCATTAATTTCGATATTTTCCTTAGAATTCATCCATTTCGGTTTTTCCTGGAGTCTGGTGAGAAACTCTTGAGACCATCACTTCCAGAAACACTGTACTAATTGCTGAACATATTGCCATCGTCCCAATCTGTTTGTTACAGCTTCAGAGTAGTCTGGTTCTTCGATTGATAAGAGCGATCCGCCGATGAGAAAATCAGCTGGAGTTAATGCTTGTAAGTCTTCAGGGTTTGTTGAGATTAGAGTCAATGGTATGGAATTGAGACAGGCTTCTATCTGGGTAATGATTGTTGAAAATTTTTCGTAAGTTAACTTAGTATGACCCACTACTCGGTAGAGGTGATGCTTAACACTCTCCACTCCTGCTTCCCAAAGTCCGCCAAAATGAGGTGCTGATAGTGGATTGAATTTCCATTTTATTCCTTTGTTTGATAAATGATCGCCAACGATTTGTTTGTGATTATTCGATTTAGTAAATTCCATAAATTCTCTCAATTGAGATGCTGCACCGACGAAATTAGTACCATTGTCACTAAACATTTCGGCAGGTCGTCCTCTACGAGACATGAACCTGTTGAAGGCTGCTGGAAATGCTTCAGAAGAGAGACTTGATACAATTTCCAAATGTATTGCTCGAGTTGAGAAACAAATAAATAAAGCAAAATATGCTTTATAAGTGAACTTGCTGCGGGGTGGAACTGCTTTTAAGGTGAATGATCCAGCGTAATCAACACCTGTTGAAGTGAATGGTCAAGATGGATTCACACGAGCAGTTGGCAAATTTTCCATCAATTTAGTCATTGTTAATGCTCGTCGCTTGGCACAGATGACACATCTTTTGATTCGAGTCTCGAGCAGGTACGATCCAATAATTTTCTGATAAAATTCCATGTACCAGCTGAGGTCCTCCATGGAATGATCTGACATGAGCATCTTGAATTAAGACATTAGTCGAATGATGTTGTCTAGGAATCAGTATAGGATGTTTTTTGTCGACAGAAACAGCTGCGTGTAACAGTCGGCCTCCTACTCGTAAAATTCCGCAATTATCTAAAAATGGATATAAAGGGATTAATTTGCTTGTTGACGGCAATAGCTTATTTTTCTTTAAGCTTGAAGCTTCCGGGCCAAAAATGTCACGCTGAGCCACGTGTATACAAGCTTTCAATGCGAAGTCTAGTTCAATTGATGAAATAGTGTCAGTGGTCAGTGGTGTTGCTTTCATTTTTGCTCGACAATTCGTTACAAATCGGAATAAACAGTTGATTATTCTTTTCAATCGATTGAGTGAAGAAAAGTCTTGAATAACATCAGTAGAAATTTTAACTGTTCCCACAAATAGTGACTGCCTTTCTTCGAGAAAATGAGAAGGTGAAGTGCCTTCAATGGGATAGAAAGTTCGAGGTTCGTCATCAGTGAGCCATAAAGGTGCATTCCACCATAATGGATGGTGAATGAGTTCCTCTGGAGAAATTCCTCGGGATGCACAGTCTGCTGGATTCTCTGAGCTTTTTACGTAGTTCCAAGGTTATCTAGGTAGTATTTCTTGAATCTTAGCTACTCGATTACCAACAAAGGTCTTCCATTTCAAAAGTGTTGATCTTAACCAATCTAAAACTATCTTAGAGTCAGTCCATGCTTGAACCGTGGAAAATCTTAGTTGTAGGGAATCTTGAACGGTTTTCAAGAGTTCTGCCAGGAGTAACGCTCCAGAAAGTTCCAATCGAGGGAGGGAAACAGTTTTTACTGGAGCGGCCATTGTTTTATGAAGTTATGAGTGATGTATAGACGTTTCCATTATGAGTATATATTTTCTGATGCATCACAGAATCCATACAATTCAATAATAACTGTCCAAGCTGGTTATAAACTTCTTTTCAGTCTCATTACTTCGAGAGTAGACAATGACTCCTTGATAGATTTCCACTTGTCTAAGATGACTTTTGGAGGAACTTCAACCCATTCAGTTTCTTCCTTCCAAAGTTGTTGCATTAAAATCTTCGTAGATATGATGACTGGAGCGAGCCAACCCATTGGATCAAATAAGCGGGATACTACAGAAAGCATTTCTCTCTTGGTGAGTTGAGCATCCTTTTGATAAGGTTGAGCCTTGAAGAAGAATTCATCCTTCGAAGTATTCCAATGTAATCCGAGGGTTTTCACAACAGAGTCATCATCCATCGATAATTCAGGGTTCGATTCATGTGATTCTGGAGGAACATCGATCAGAGCTGATATTTCATTTGCAGCTTCATCAATTCTGATTTCCACTGAATTTACTCGGACTGTTGGTGCTGGACAATTAGTACTGCCGCCGATGATCCAGCCAACCTTTGTTTCCACAGCGTATGGACTGTCTGGTGGTCCCTTAATTTTTCTGGAACCTACGAGAGAGAAGAACACATCGACACCCAATAATATATCAATTTCACCAGGTACATCGAATTGTCGATCAGCCAGCTGAAGTCCTCGAATGTGAGACCAACCAGAACGATCGCGTGCGTGTTGTGGAAGCTTGTCTGTGATTTTCTGCACTATGAAAGCCTTGCAATTGAATATGAAGTCAGAGGAAAAGTATGGTTTTATTACTAGGCTTGCAAATCCCCTCGTTCTTCCAGTTGATGTGGATCCAAATCCAGTTATTGGTACATTAAATGGGGTTCTTGAGAGACTAAGTTGCTTTAATCCTCTTTAAGTTAAGAACTGCCCATGAGAACGGCTGTCCATGAAAGCTCGGAGGTTGATCCAATGTCCCATCTTATTTTGAACAGAGACAAGCACGGTAGCAAGAATAGAAGAGAAGTTTGCAGAGATATGATGAACCTGTTGTCTAGCAATTTCTAAGTGTAGGATGGTGTGGTGCTTCTCCTTGCTTTTGTTGCATCTTCTCTCACTCGAGCAATTGGAAGCGAAATGTCCATGTCGAAGACAGTTGAAGCAAAGTCCAGCCTTCTGAACAGTTGCGAATCTTTCTTAAGGTGATTTTGCTAACAATGTTCGGCATTTGTAATGTGGATGCTTCTCTGTGCATAATTTTCACTGAGATAAATGGCTAGAATCTTGTGATGAATTTCCAGTTGTATGGAAAGACTCAAAGTTTCCATGATGAGATTGAAAAGAGCGTTGTGGTTTTCTTGGATCATGTATTGTCTCTGACTTCGGTTTGGTGCCGCTTGCCATAAGAGATCGAGCACGTTGTTCCAAGAAATCCAGTAATTCTCTGCATGATGGGACGGAAGTGTCCTTCAGACTCATCTCCCAAAATTCACGAGATACTGGATCCAATTTCTGAGATACTAGAAAAACCAAAACTGCATCTCATCTGTCTTAAATTGTGATTGCATCTAAGGCTCTTTCACATTCCATTGTTGAATCAATCAAAGACCGGATAGTCCTTGGATTGTCTGAATGGATGACCGACGAACTCGCGCATGATATTAAGAAATAGTTCTCGCTCATTCTGGAATCGGTTCTGAATAATAAGCCACGCAATCTCGTAGTTGGCATCGGTAATGCTGAATGACTTGGTAAGCTTCGCTGCAGATCCTGTCAGACTTGACTGAAGGTATGTCAACTTCTGTGCATCGGATAGGGAAGCGTTGTTGTGGATTGTGGTGATGAACATATCGCGGAAGGAGACCCAATCGTTCACGTGACCCGAGAATGTTGGGAGATAAATCCTCGGAAGTCGAATGTCAGATGCTGGAGCATTCTTGAAGTTTGACACTTGAGGAATTGTAGCATCCGTTGTGTCAGGTTTGGGAAGAATGGCGCGAATCTTCTGAAATCCGATGACAACTCGGTCAGTGAGATCAAAGATTTCGTCCATCTCTTCATCTTGAGCATCTAATTCTTCTGGAGTGCAGATTGTCATAATTCTGTCGTGGAGATTGTTGATTCCCTGAGACAGGTCATCAGTTTCCTTGAGGTATAGGTTGATGTCAATTACATCCAGCGGCTTGTTCGCGTTCTCCTGGATAAGCTTTTCAAACTTCAGCAGCCTCTTCACCTTATTCTTCCTATCTCTTTTTAGCTTCTCAAACTCGGAAAGGACCATTGTGATTCGCTAACTAGTGAGAATAGAAAAGAGAGTACCTTGTATCCAAATGGAATTCTACGATCGTGAGTGCGCCAGGTAGATGTTGAATATCCGGCTCGAAGGACCAATGTTTTGCTCGTATCTAAAGTGAACACAAAGTAATAGGAAAGGATTCAGGTCAGAAACAGGTCAGGAACAGGTCAGGAACAGGAACAGATCAGGAACAAATGTTTAATAATGATGACAGAAACTGGTCAGGAACAGGAACAGATCAGAAACAAATGTTTGACACGAACAGAAGTTAACAGGAATTGATTCAAGAATTATCCACTTAGATGCACTAAAGTGATAATAAACTTGGAAAACAATTAAAACTGTTAATAAAAATAATTACAATTAAATTAGCAATGAATATAATTAGAAAATAAGAGAGCGAAAATTTGAGTGACCTTCCTCCTTGAATTCTAATTGAACACTGATTTAATTTAAAGGAAAATGGGCGCTTATGAATTGCACAAATAATATTTATAAAAGAATAAATAAATTTCACGAGGTATTGTTTAGTTGGCAACGCGCACTGAACAGGATATATTGTACAAATCAATGACACAAACACTTGACGATGATACCAATACAGATAATGAATCAGATGACGAATGAGAAGACGAAGACTACCGATTTGAAGTTGAGCATCTTCAGCAACCAATGAAAGCACTTCTCCATACTGACTACGGCCCATTGCTAAACAAAGTGCGTCAAGGTATTAAAATATTCAAAAAATCTCCAGTTAAGAATGACAACATCCTTTAACCTTACGTCGTCGCTAAGTTCAATGAGGAGATGAAGTTGCTTCAGGATTGTAAAACACGTAGGAGTAGTATAACAACGATGCTTGATAGATTCCTTATGCTTAAAACTTGTATCCAGAAGGCATTACTTGATATACAATCTACACTAACGATAACGGAAGTTGAGTTTACCAAACTCGAAAAGATCCTTGATTGCCTTCAGCCTATCAAGTTGACTGTCCAAACCATATGTCGAAGAGATACTACTCTTGTTACAGCAGATGCGGCTATCACTTTCTTGATAGACCAACTTAAGAGTTTGAATTGTACCATTGCTTACGAATTAACCGCTAGATTGACTGTACGCATGTTCGAGAGACGTAATGGTTTATCATTGTTAATGGTATATCTTCATAACCCTGCCCGAATCAAAGTAAGTGATACTAATTTCATTAAAAATAATGAAATTAAATATATATTTCAAATTGTTTTTAGAATAACTTATTTGAATCTTTAAGTTTAAACAAAATAGAAGTTATTAATTTAATAAAAAATATGTCAACCGGTTTGGTCTGGGCAATATTGAAGACAATGATGATTGTAGTCAAGAATTAGGCAATGAACCATTACCAAAACGAAGCAAACTAGAATCATTGAAGGACATTTTGGAAAAGAAACTTGGATCTTGTCATCCAAGTGCGTCTCCGCAACACATCCTTGGAAATAAGAAAATTGCGTCAATTATAAGGCAGCAGCTTAGTCTACATTAAGCAGGTTATTCAAAAGGATATTATTTACAATAAGTCTGCGAATATTCTTTGACGATTCCTCCAACAAGTGTTGAATCCGAAAGAGCTTTTTTATCTGCTGGAAACATCTGCACTCATTTAAGATCAAGATTGAACGGTGAAACTATCGATAAGCTATGCTTCCTTAGGTCATATTTCCAAATGCAACTAAAAACCTAAACCTCTTCTTGGCAAGTCTACATTCCTATATTATCATAATTCATAACAATAATTTTTTAGTTAATCATGAGTTATAGGTCATCAACCTTTTGCTACGTGAGATGTAAAAAACTATTACATCATTTCAATTTTTTTATAAATTTTATTTAAATTTTTATTCTAGTGTCCTACTTGATTTTGTTATCCTCCCTTTTGATTGATTCTTGAGTTTATTTTTCCAGTAAATTTATCAGGTGAGTATATTTGATTTATTCAGTTCATTTTATTTAATATGCATAAATACATATTTTTTAGTGCAACATGGTAGATCCAACACCTACATATACGGAATTAGCGGTGAAATATGAAGTTGTCATAGAGGACGAGATGGAGAAAAATATAATTAATGAAGGCAGTAGTGAAGATTCAGATTCTGATGGCAGCATTTATAATTACTAAAAAATTCAGAACTCTTAATATTTAAACACGTTCATTATTTTAGTTTAAATAAGTTGATAAATATGTTATAATATATATATGTAGAAATGTTTCATAAGTACAAGATAGTTATAGAGGTCATTCACATTTTTTTGACAATAAGTTTCGAGTAAACGATGAAATGTAAAATTAAGGAAAAACAAAATTCGGGGGACCGTCGGAGAAAACGACTTTTTCCCCGTCCCCGTTGTCGGAACAATTTCCCCGCCAATTGCAATCTCTATCTATACTCATACTTTTTCAAAAAAATATCCCGATACTTATACCTATACCGATACTTTTTCCAAAAAAAGATATAATTGTAGCAAACGGGCACCTAACGGATTTTAATACGGTGTATGTCATTTTCAAGAATTTTTCATCCTGACTCCGAATATTATATTGAGTTTTGGAACAACGTCCCATAAATGTCTCAAGTGAAGGGTCAAAGTTTTGAATAATACCCATATTGCGACAGCATGGGTATTGATTTATTTACGATCTAAGGGTTTAGATTAGTAGGCTCTTAGGTTTATAAGGTTAGTGTTTAGGTTCATAGGGTTTAGATTTTCAAATTTCAAATTTCAAAAACAAAGTTTAAGTTTGCTTGTTAGGGTTAGGTTCAGTTGTGAGGTTTTGTTTTATTGTACGTTTAGGTTGTTAGATTAGGCTTATTTAAGATTGTTAAGTTATTAGGTTAGATTTATTTTAGATTGTTTAGTTATTAGGTTAGATTTGTTTTAGATTGTTAGGTGTTTAGGTTTAGGTGCTTAAATTTGTGTTCCTAGGTTTAGATTATTACTTTCAGAATTTTCTGTTTAGGTCCAAATGTTAGGGCTAGATTCTCAGGTCTAGGTTTTTAGGTTAGATTTATTTTAAACTTTCAAGCTAACTTTACTGTACACTAGTCGTACTATAACTTTAACCCACTCGCTAATAAATACACGTTAGCGTGGTGATTCAAAATTGTAATTTGCATTTGGGAGGCGACTGGGCAATTGAGAGGGCAATGAGCATTAGGCACTTACTAAGCTTCACGTCAACGTCCACTATGCACGTACAATGCACAACTATAATGCTTGCGTTTAATGGAAGGTATGGAATGGAATATAATGGAATATAATGCGTATGGTGGAATATATGGAATGGGATATAATGCGTATGGTGGAAGAGCTTGATGCGTGGGCTATCCCATAGTGAAAATTCCATTCCGATGCATCAATCAGTTTTCTAAATATTCGACATTATTTCACATGTAAAATCCCATAAAGAGAAAATTGGAGTCTCGGGAAATAATAAATATTAAAAACTAATTTAGAGTTAACGAATATAGCTCATCTTCGAACTTCTCCATTCATATTGCATGACTGTTATTGCTATTGTTGTTATTTGAATAGCCATTCAAAACCTGCAAGTATCGGCGATAGCATCGGCGATAGCCACTAAAATCACGATACTTTGGCCAAAATATCGGTATAGGTATCGGCTATACACATCCTGATATTGGTATCGGGATAGCAACTCTGGTTGTTGGCGCACCGCACCCACACCTAGCCGCAAAATTCAGATCCGCATCAAACCCACTCCGCTCTTCTAATTTTTGTAAGAAGCAGAGACCACAATATTGTCAAAGCTAGTTGTAAGAAGACACGATATAGCAACAAGCCTATTATCACAACACAAAAATTGCCTCTTGTTGACATTAAAGATGTCGGTTATAACAACATCAACTTCAAAAAAATACCGCTGAAACAGTGAATTTTAATAAAAGTTTTGGACTTCTCTGCGATATAACAATATAACGAATAAGGTTGGATTCGACCAAAGTTTTTTAACGTTATATTCCCCATCTCGATATTTTTCCAAGTTTTTCTCCATAAGGATGTGTACAAAAATTTTTTCTAAGTACCAGACATTTTTATGTTTCTACATGAGCGATAAAATGATCTATAAAAGTTGCTCAGTAAGTTAAGCTGGGCAACTTTAACCTGTGTCAAATTTTTTTGTGATGACCTCCTGAGGTCACAGGTCAAGGTCAAACCCCGGCTACCCCGTAACCCTAGAAAATGACCCATACAAAAGTTGCTCAGTATGTTAAGCTGAGTAAGTTTTGCCTGTAACATTTTTCTATGATGACCTCTTGAGCTCACAGGAGGTCACCCTCGACAAGTCAATGACCTTTGTATTTAAGGTTAACGACATGTGTATGTCGTAATGATGAGAGCCAAAGCTGTCCACTTGGGAATTCTGAGTTGATATGTATATAATTTTATTTTATTTACAAAAATTGTGCCAAAGGAATGTCATATGGCACTACCCGTGTTCTATTTAATATCAGGACAATGCAAACTTAAGTCGCGGATTAATTTGGCCCAATTAAAAAGTTTTACTATAAAATTTTTTTTTTAATAAAGTAATACAAATTAGTAAGCGGTAAGAGTCATATTTAGTAACAGGAAAATACAAAATATAATCGCGGATTAATTTGGCCCCAGAAAAAATTTTTTTTTGGAAATGTTAGGAATATATTCAAATCCGTTGCTTAGAGTTTAACATCATATTTGTTACCAGGAAAATGCCAAATTTAATCGCGGATTAATTATGTCCCAGAAACCTTTTTTTTTTTAATTTAAAAAGTAAGGGCAACACAGTTGTTCATAGTTTGAAATGCAAAATATAATCGCGGATTAAATCGGCCCCAGGGGAAAACTTTTTTTGGAAATGTAAGTATTATCTCAAATCCGTTGCTCATAGTTTAACATCAAATTTGGTACCAGGAAAATGCCAAATTTAATCGCGGATTAATTATGCCACCAAAAAAATATATTTTTTTTAATTTAAAAAGTAAACGCACCGCATTTGCTCATAGTTTGAAATGCAAAACATAATCGCTAATTAATATGGCCCCAGCAAAAAAAATTTTTTGTAGATGTTAAAAATAAACTCAACTCCGATGCAAAGAGTTTAACATCATATTTGGTACCAGAGAAATGCCAAATGAAAACGCGGATTAATTAGTCCGCAGAAAAATGAAATTTTTTTTTGAAAAATTTGAAAAGTAAACGCAACGCAGTTGCTCGTAGAGTGAAATGCAAAATATAATCGCGAATTAATTAGGCCCCAGAAAAAAAATTTTGTTTGGGAATGTTAAAAATAAACTCAAATCCGATGCTCAGAGTTTAACATCATATTTGGTACCAGGTAAATGCAAAATTTAATCGCGGATTAAATAGGCCCCAGAATTTTTTTTTAAGTAAACGCAACGCAGTTCCTAATAGTTATAAATGCAAAATATAATCGCGAATTAATTTTGCCCCAGCGAAAACTATGTTTTGCATTTAAAATTATTAGAAACTGCGTTGCGTTTACTTTTCAAATTTTTCTCAAAAATAAATTAAAATCTTCTGCGGACTAATTCATCCGCGATTAAATTTGGCATTTACCTGGTACCAATTATGATGTTAAACTCTGAGCATCGAATTTGAGTTTATTTCTAACATTTGCACAATAATTTTTTTTCCTGGGGCCATATTAATTAGCGATTATGTTTTACATTTCAAACTATGAGCAAATGCGGTGCGTTTACTTTTTAAATTAAAAAAAAATATTTTTTTGGGGGCATAATTAATCCGCGATTAAATTTTGCATTTTCCTGGTACCAAATATGATGTTAAACTATGAGGAACGGATTTGAGTTAATACTTACATTTCCAAAAAAAGTTTTTCTCTGGGGCTGATTTAATCCGCGATTATATTTTGCATTTCAAACTATGAGCAACTGTGTTGCGCTTACTTTTTAAATTTTAAAAGAAAAAAAAATTTTTTTCTGGGACATAATTAATCCGCGATTAAATTTGGCATTTTCCTGGTACCAAATATGATGTTAAACTATGAGCAACGGATTTGAGTTAATACTTACATTTCCAAAAAAAGTTTTTCTCTGGGGCCGATTTAATCCTCGATTATATTTTGCATTTCAAACTATGAGCAACTGTGTTGCGCTTACTTTTTAAATTTTAAAAGAAAAAAATTTTTTTCTGGGACATAATTAATCCGCGATTAAATTTGGCATTTTGCTGGTAACAAATATGATGTTAAACTCTAAGCAACGGATTTGAATATATTCCTAACATTTCTAAAAAAAATTTTTTTATTGGGGCCAAATTAATCCGCGATTATATTTTGCATTTTCCTGTTACTAAATATGACTCTTACCGCTTACTAATTTGTATTACTTTATTAAAAAAAAAATTTTTAGTAAAACTTTTTTATGGGGCCAAATTAATCCGCGACTTAATTTTGCATAGTCCTGATATTAACTAGAAAACGGATAGTGCCATATGACATTCCTTTGGCACAATTTTTGTAAATAAAATAAAATTATATACATATCAACTCAGAATTCCCAAGTGGACAGCTTTGGCTCTCATCATTACGACATACACATGTCGTTAACCTTAAATACAAAGGTCATTGACTTGTCGAGGGTCGGGTGGAGAATAGATTCAACAAAATTTCCCGTCATGTAGGGAGTATCAATGTTTATACTGTTGGGTACTCCCTACCCGACAGCGCTGTCGGGTAGGGAGTAGATTTGACCCGACAACTGTCGGGTGTCGGGAAGGGAGTACCTTATGTCGGGTGGCGGGTGCCGGGTAGGGAGTACATACGACCCGACAACTGTTGGGTGTCGGGTAGGGAGTATCCACCCATCAGGAAACTAAAACTTTTGTCCATATTCTACATGGTTCCCATAATAATTCTTGTAACAACCTAATACATTTATATCTGATATAACAAAATGTTGTTATATCTGATATAACAACCAAACAGAATAAACTTTAGTGGAAATAAAACCATATATAAAGTGAATCAGGACTAGAAGACGAGGCAGAATTTTAAGCTTGTTTTTTATCGTAAGGTACACGCGATTTTACGGTAGTGTGCTTATGATTTCTAGAATTTTTATTTTGAAAAAAAATTTTTATTTTGAAAAAAAAAAATTTTTTTTCTGGAAAACTCTTAACATTTTCAGTGAAAGCATGCAAAATAAGATGCGATTTAAAAAAGTCAAGACTCTACGATAACTGGAACAGAAGTTATGATTTTTTGAATATTGAAATTTTTGGATGTTATATGTTGAAACGTCAATCTCGCATCGTTTCCAAATAACATACAAAAATTTCAATTTTCAAAAAATCATATATTTCAGTTACACAGATCGTATAGACTTGAGTTTTTCCAAATCGTATGTTGCTGCCAAAATCTGGTAGCTGGGTCTTGACCCGCATGTAACTTTGCCACAACAATAGGATATGGTGCTGCATCCGTAATCATAAAAGCTATCCAGCAGTGCTATGTGTAGAAATCTGGAGATTAATCGTTCAAAGTGCGGTGATTCTAGAAATTCTGAAAAAATGCGCTTCTAAGAACAGTTATTTCGAAGTATGTATACCCATAATTATTGCAAACACCCGTAGTGCTGTTTGTAGGAACAATTGTGTAAACCGAACCAAATCTGCTACATCCATAATACAGTAGTAGAAACCGAAAAGGAGTTAGGTTTGTTGACACCTTTCGCAGTGCCGTTTGTACAAACAATTGTATGATCCGAACAAACAGGGATGCACAATTTAAACCTAACTGAGGCACCTGTTATTTCCACAAATGACCTATCTCATCATGTTGGAAATGACCGCTAACTACAACTTTTCTCATGGCACTACCTCTGTGAAAACTGATCCTTGACTCAGCAACTTGTAGACTGAGATCCTGAGTAATGTTTGAATGGGGTTCAACCTCGTAAAAATTGATACGTTACCTCAAGAAGTCACAAAAATGAAAATGCGTTCAAGTAAGGCATCTGTTCAATTGAGTTGAAATTCAGCAGCCTTGTTGATTGTCCTAAGCAATGTTTAAATGGAGCACAACCTACTAAAAATTGACGCGCGACTTCTAGAGGTCACAAACGCTAACATGGAGTTAAGAGACGCACATTTCCGATTGAGCTTCAATTAGCAACCTTATACTTTATGACGTCCTGAGCAATGTAATCAGTAGATTGCGCATCAATTTCTAGAAATGGAGTCCCATTCAAACATTACTCAGGAGCTCATAATCTACAACTTTTCTGAATGTCAGCTCAATTAAACAGATGCCTCACTCGACCTCAATGTTAACTTTGGTGACATCTAGACGTCACAGATCAATTTGTAGATAGTTACACCCCATTCAAACATTACCCAGGAGCTCATAATCTACAAGTTTGCTGAATTTCAGCTCAATCGAACAGATGCCTCACTTGAACACATGTTAACTTTGGTGAGCTCTGGAGGTCAAGGATCAATTTTCAGAGGTTATGCCACTAGCAAAGTTGTTTTTCGGCACATTTTCAAACATGACGACATAGGTTGTTTGTGGAAATAACAAGTGCCTCAGTTAGGCTTAATTTGTGCATCCTCCTTTGCGCTGGCATTTATGGCTACAAATATACCAATAAAACTGTCCGACAATGTTTCGAGACAGGCGGACAGAAAGACGCGACGAGTAAAATACACTGCTATGCTCATGTGGTATAAAGTCATAATAACTAGATGAGTTGTAACAAATATTCCTTAAGCTGAAAACTACTTTTGGTCGGCCTGATTATTAATTGGAAGTACCAATAATCAATTCCACCTTAATTTAGTAACATGTACTACTTCCTCCTTGCTTTATTAATCATGCAGATTAATAAGCCGCCTCTTCGTAATTAAAAAGGTAGAATATTCGATATTCGATCCTGTGATATTCAGCAGTCTTCCTGTCACAAGTGAAAGTCAAAATGATAAATAAGTACACGTTAGCGGCTATTGATGTCGCCCTCGTTGTATGTTGCTTTTTTAAAGCTATCCCTTACAATTGGAATTACAGGAAGCATATTTTGGAACCAGATAATCTCCAAAGAACAAAAATACTTTTTAATTTTTCAACATTTTTAGTTGTATTTCACTCGTTATATGCTACTATTAGAACTCTGCAAACTGCATTTGTCATCGGAACAGTGACAGCACCTTTGCTTTTGCTCCAACTGGCCCTTCTTGCTGTGTTACATCTATCCTTGGTAATACAGCTAAACAACTACTTCGGATGGGAAGAAATGCCTGCTTTTGTGAACAAATTTCTACAATTCGAGATGCGACTTACAGGTTTGTAGAAAAATCTTTGTATCGAATCATTACACGCTTAAAACAACAGTTGCAGTGTTACGTAATTTGTTGGTCTGTCTGTCAAACTGTTTGCCTGTCTGTCATAACCAGTTTGTCATACGTTCAAAACGTTACCACCTATAATTTTAATTATCCGCCTGAAATTGTGGTAATATGGTTGACCTCCATACTTACCTGTTGGTTTGTTATGTAAATGGTTCCGATTTTATATGGTTTTTATGGATAGATTCAGTATATGGAAACAGCTGCACAGCATACGTTTTTTTATTAAGCTAACTAAAACCAGTATGGTTGAATTGTTATGGCAAATGATTATGTAACGTTTTTAACCTCGAAAAGGGAAGTTTTGATAGAATTTCTCCAATTGACATTCTGTCTATCTGTTTGTCTGTTTGTGCATTCGTCGATTACATATCGTTTTATAACTTATGTACACTAATTACAAGAAAACAAATTTTAATAAGATCAATTAATGTTGCGTTATACTACAATTACAACCTATTAGACCTTGACGTAGGAAACCTTTCATTTTCTTTAATGTATTATCGGTACTTGTTTGAATGTCGAAATTTCAGTGCGCTACTCTCAGACAATTTGTAATTGCATGTATGTAAGTGCCATTGTAATTCTTTTGCAATAACTACCAACCAAACTGTGCTGTTGCCACGATTAGGACAAATGTTTATCTGCTTTACCTACACTTCACTTTTAGATGCTACTCTAAATATAGCCTTCTGTAGGCCCACCCAAACTATTGGTTCCTGGTGACTAGAGGGCATAATATCCATAAACTTATAAGGTTATGGATGCACTTTTCCTGATTTGATTTATAAAAAGTTATTACCAACGTCACTTCAGGCGATTTCTGTTGTTGTACCTTAGTCATTTAATGTTTTAGAAATGGCACCAGTTGTTAGCAACAAATACCTCTCTTGTCATTAGCAATACAACTTCAACTGAAACCTGAGCTACAAACGGTTAATTCCTGGGTGCCGATGGCTAAATATCTCAAGCTTTAGTTTGTCTATGCCTTCACGGTTTTGGTTAATATGTGGGTGGAACAAACTTTGCCACGTTTTAACCTTGTCCGCAGACGCCGGAGTTGCATAAATGAGTTCACACGATTGATCCATGCATCTATTTGATTCACTCATGACGAAAATTATACATAACTTATTTTATTCTTGTAGAAGAATTTCAAATCACTCAGCCATTCGACATCGGAGCCGTGTTCTGTTGGTTGTCATTTCCAACTGTGACAGTTCTAACAATTGGGATCATGTTCACATACTGGAATCTACCAACGATGAGTTTATTCTACTTATCCTCACTACCTCTCGAAGAGCATTGGAAGTATATCCTTACTCCCTTGGAAATGTTTTCGTTTGTTTACCTTTGGATTGGAGGTTTACACTACATGCATTGTGCAATACCATTCTTTTCGTGTGTAAAGTTTTGGATTGATCAGTTGAATGTGTCCAAGAAGGGACAAAAATATTCACATGACTCCATACGTTCAGAATTAATTGTCATGAGAGTATACCAATGCATCCAATTGATGATGAACAGATTCAACTACTTCATTAACATCATTGCAATGCCTGGTCACAAACTACCGAATCTCATGATGTCCAGCATTAGCATTTATGGAAAAGTCAGATTTCGAGGAACCATGCCTCTGTATTCCTACATTACCTTTCCAGCAATTGTCCTTCAATCAATGTATTTCTCAAAATTGACATACAGTAAAGGTAGGATAATCAATGGAGCGGAAAACGATATGCGGATATCGTGGAGTCTTAGAAAGTTTTTACCAATGGAATTTAATTCATTAAATATTCACGAAAACTTTCCAGGTTGGAAAAATTACAATGTCGTAAACGGGAAAAGAAAAATTGAGGGAATAGGTCCTGTATTTATACAAGAAGGTGGTAAAATAGAATATCAAGAAAAAATAATATCTTTGTACAGGTCTTCTTTCATTAAATCATGTAGGGATCCAAAAGTCAAATTTGGTGACTTTTATAATTTTGAACGTTCAACTCCGGTAACTTATACATCTAAGCTACTTGAATATTCAATTTCACTAATGTTGGCATTTTAGAACATATTTTTGAATCTGTGAAAGTATTCAAGAGTTTATCTCATTCTATCAGCAATGTTGTTCATAATAAGTTTGATCACATTAGTTTTGATTTTCAGTTGTTTATAAAATTTTCAGGAAAATATTAGTTTATGCCGTGACGCTGCTTTATCCTAAGGTGACCTTAACTTTCACTTTCGAAATTATTAATGACCAAGTAATAGATTTTTAAAGTTTCCTTAGGTTAAGCTCAGATTGGCCAAACAAGTTGTTCCGAATTAACGGAAACAATATTGCCATGGCTGGTCTTCGAAATAGCAATGACCCAGTCATCATCTAAAGTATGAATTTTTAAATTTTCTAAATTACAACTATCGTCCTTACTGCTCTAGATAAAACAGAAGACTGATTGAAAATAATTAATCGGTCTTGAATACCAGCAAAAATTGAATTAAACAAAAAGCATAAAAAGTTTAAAAAGTCCTTACTCGCTTTCTGAAAACATGTTTGGGCAGCTGTATAGAAGGTTGTTTAGGGAAGCGTTGCATGAGTATTTTTTTTCTCTCATCCCACTTATTCAATTAAAACGAAAATTAGAGAAAATGTTTTTGAGCATCTTTTCACCCGCTCTATTTCAAGAGGCAAAATAAATTTAGAAGAGCTAAAGTGAAAGATTCCACGTTCACTTTAGGTTTTGAAATGGTGCAAAACTGGATAAAGTAACTGTACTCTTGTAGCTTTAAATGTAAGTTCTCAAGGCCGCTTGTATATAAGCTTCGAGCGGTTTTTATGAGCGTCGAACGTCTACCTTCACGTGTTGAGATTCCGAGTTTCGTAGTCCCCAGCAGAAACAATTCTCATGAAAGATCAAGCAAAAATCGAGATACTGTCTCGACCATCTGATCCTATTTTATTTCTCCTTTATTTCTTAGTTCATCAAACTATGGATTTAACGTACAAAATTCGACTACTAAAATTACTGAGTATTGGAATTGGGTTACAGCCCAATCTTCCCTTGGGTTCCCACAGCCCTCCCAGGTGTTACCATAGCCCTCCCTAACTTAGGTTGAACTAGGTTCTTATCAACACATGCTTGTTGGTATAATCGTACAACCTTACTTGACAACGCCGATCGAGTGATGGTCAAAAATGCCATCGCACGGGGTATTAAAAAAACAGCGATGTCCTGAAATGGGCATCACTTGGGAATTCTTAGTACTTTTGACCCATGGTAAATGCCGAGTTAAAAAGTGGAGAATAGTGGTATGTGTGGAAATGGATGCTCTCATTTCGGTATCTAAATAATTAAATTTTTGGTCAACATTGAGCGGGCTCAAAAAAATTATTCACATGGAATTACCCTTCATCAACTCATCGCAAATTTATAGATCGATTCTTATGCAGACGTTCTAAATATCTGTGAATTCGCATATACCGAACACTCCAAGCTCATGTAGGAGCGGCCATGAGAACTTGCCTTAACACTCATGCAGTTATATGCTTCTCACAACGTATTCTTTGTAATAGGCTGAATAGGTTACAATAATCAAGCCGTCCACACCTAAAACAGCGAACTACATTGGTAACCAAATTTTCTCTGATGGAAAACAAAAGAGAAAGATAATCTCCACAGGAAGAAAATTGAACAAGGTCGTGATAGATTTGTTGGATATCTAAATGACTAATTTTCATATTCTTAACCATCAAGTCTTTGCTATTTTTGTTATAAAGAGAATAGTGTTCCAGAAACGTGGAATTTTCGATATATTATATAGAGATGGGAGTTTTATCACCTTGAAAAACGGATCGATAACAAACAATGCAATATCACCTTGTAGAAACCCTTCCGGAAAAGTTCTCAAAATGATAATGTTATAGAGAGAGTGCCGCCATCTTATAAAAGTGCTGTGGAGAAGACCCTCACCTTCATGTGATGAACGGGACTGGACCTCCCGCTCACCACACACAACAACAACACAGCTGCTGTTGTGTTCTTCTTCTCTTCTTCCTTTCCATTTCATTACCCTCCCTAGATATAGATTATTATTATTATTATTATTATTATCCCTACCTATATGTATATGCTTACCTGTGTAGAGTCTATCCCTGTGGATAGACTCAGATATCATTTAACCGTTGAATAAAACGGATCTCCTTTTGTTCTTCCATTTTGGAAAAATTAATAATTATTTTATTTATTATTAATTCTTTAATTAATTATTATTTAATTATTATTTAATAATTTATTAATTATTATTTTATTGATTTTCGGTAATTTGGTGACCCGAACTCCACAGGACTTGGATTTAGGACCCTTAAAGGATCCCAAATCCCTTCAGTGCAGCGACAGTAAACAATGTAAAATAACCTTGGTGTAAACTATGTTCGGTTTAAGGCAATGTAACTATATATTTAATTTCACAATAAATAATCTTCGATATCTGTCCACCTGTTATCAGGTTTTGGAGAATCCATCACTTCAAATAGACCTACAATTTCAGAACCTAATAACTTAAAAAGTTGAGTTGCTTTATTTGAAATTAGGGATTCATTTGTTGCAGCTAAAACTCATGTGTGGATTAGATTTTGAGACTTGTAAATTTATCATTTTTTTCCTTGACCTTTTCGATAATTTATAGAAGATCATTGATAATTCTTATTTTGAAAAATAGAAAATAGTAAGTTAGCCAGATATACAATGTGGCTTATATAAAGCATTCCTATAACAGAGAAAAAGAATGCGACTACTCACACCTCCTAGTGGAAAAGATCTGTGAAAGGAATAAAACTAACTATTCTTCCTACAACAATAATTCTAATTAGAATTTAAGCCAATAGATAAAGTTTGCATTTTCCACGTAAAGAGATACCTTCTGCGATTATAAAATACTCCACATGCACTCAGTCGCATTCGTGCAAAAGAGGCATACACTTCTCCTATTGGATCTCAACAAAACACTTCTCATTAGCATTAGGGGTTTCATTTCTTTCATTTATTTGTTTAACTACAACATGCAAAATACGAAGTGTAAGTATATAGCCGTTACCTCTTCCCCAGAAATTTGACACTTTAGATAAACCACGAGGACTGAGGGATACATTTGATGATGAGTTTACCCTGAGATTTTCTATCGCTAAATACGGTGTAGTATTGGCTCGTTAGTATAAATAGTTTTATCGTAATATGTAAAAAAAATATGGAACAGTGCATGCTTTGGAGGTATTTTTGAATCATATGTTTGCTATTTGAGTAGTAGATTTTTATTATTTAATCATAAATGTGACCATTACATGATTAAAATGTCAAGGACATCTAAATATCATGAACTCTGACTACACTAGTGAACTACACGATATTGATCTCATCGTCTCCAATTTAAGGTCACTAGGTCAGAGCGCAAAAGAGCACAAGAAAATCATAGTTCAGCTTTCGCCATATTTATATACATGTTCAACTTCCTATATTTCTCAACTCTTATAAATAAATACAGATTGTAACCGGGCAACTTGCCGAAATAAAATTCGTCTCATCTCAAACTTGTTCTTTAATATTCTTGTTTTAAAGAACACTGATCCTGCAATAATTTGCTCATTCCATAATGCATTCACATTTCCCATTCATTGACGAATGGGAAATGTGAGCAACGTACTTTCAATTAAAAATTCCACGAAAAAATAATAGAAGTTACAAATTGACTGAATAATGAGATTTAGTAGGCTTGGTCTATAACTATCTACATTGTTGCAACTAGCGTTACGGATTAAATAACAATAATAATTATTTAATTTAAACAAGGGAGCTTTAATTTTTTTAATACAAATTTAGTTCTTTAAACAAATCCCTTGCGCAATACCGATTTGGCGTCATTCTAGAAGCTTCATCCATTCGTCGAGTACTTCAAAAGTATCTGGATTACTGATTTTCAAATTAAAATACCTGCAAAATTTTAAAACAATCAAAATTATTTTCCGGTTATAAAATTTATTTACAAAATATTTAAAAAATACTGAAGCTACTCGTTTAAAAATTGTCTGTGGCAAACTACCTCATGATAAGTAAGAACGAAACTGCTTACTCCAGCAGTTTGTTGTGAAGGAAATCAGACCGGTGGAGCTGTGGCGGAAAGAGACATTAAGTATTAAGTGCCTTAGACTTTTGGATGACAGGATTGAAGGACTTTTTCTTGTTTCGATGATTTTGCTGCGGATAATATGCCCGTGGCATTCTGGCACAAGATATTGACGTAACCTGTGGCAAGAATGTCGTTAACAGACAGTTGTTCTTTAGAACGATTTTTTGTCAGTTTTGCTTCCTGCAGTAGTGTTTGATATAATCGACACTCTATTTGACTTATTTTTGTAGAAAATAATACCTTGGAAGTTGCAATAGAGAGACGAGTTCAGTCATGAAAACCAGTGAGAGAACTATATGGCATGGTAAATGGTAATGAGTTGTTCGACGAGATTATCTTGCGGTGTAGGACCAGCCTGACTTTTCATGGAACGAGTTGTGTGGGACTAGTTGGAAATGGGACGAGTTTGGATTCGATGAGTTTCCCTAAATTCAATACAAATCTAAGGTTCTCACTTCCAAAAGGAATTAGTAGTAAATTGAAATTTTTGTGGAAGAGTTACATAAAATTGAGTGTTGTAAAATAAAATGAGTCTTCGTAAAACAACGTATTTGAGCCAACCATCAGAAAATATACCAGCAATTAAAGAGGAACCAGCAGCTTCAAGTTCTCAAAGACAAAAGCGATCCCCTTCAAGGTCTCAAAGTTTCACGGGAATTTCAAGCGACGAAATTGGAGATGTGACATCTCCCAGTGAAGATTCAGATTCAGACTGTGAACCACTTTTTAAAGAGCAACTTGTTCCATATGCACCTGTAAGGTTACACATCCACGTAGAGATTGCAATTTAAGACCGTCCCCGATCAGGGAATCGGGGATTTCGGGGAAATAGATTCCCTGGAAACGCCGGGGATCCCCGATCGGGGAAAATAACATCAACAAAATAGAATTAATTTTTTTTCTTTATCTTACTTGTTATAAAAAAAAATTTGCACAATTAATCATTTGATAATATTTATCAATTTCAAATTATTTTAATTAGATATTTTAGTCAATTTTCGTTTGATATTTTATTCCCAAGCAGCATTAATTTAGTTGGTAGTTAGTCCTTAATCAGGTGATTAAAAATGCCTTGATTTGGTTTTTAATTGACCCTAACGTAAGAACTGTGTTAAAAATATCCAATGCGTGAAAATAACAAAAATATTAAAAATATCAAAAATATCAAAATATCCGATATTTTTGATATTTTTGAAAATATCAGGATATTTTCGAACTCTGTCAAAAAATATATGGGAATAAAGGTTTTTCCTAAAAAATTTTTTGACAAAATTTATTCAAAATAATGGTAAAATATAAAATAAAAAAAAAAGTACGGGGGACCGTCGGGGAAAACGGGGTTTTCCCCGTCCCCGTTGCCGCGGCAATTTCCCCGCCAATTGCAATCTCTACATCCACGCCATCCTTCAATTAAATTAATCAAAAATACATGAAGCGTATTAAGCTAAAATTACATCATGTAACTTAAGTGTAAAATTTAATGGAGATTTCCGGTGAAAGTATGCATGTGCTCGTTGGTCAGTTGGGTTGTCAAAATGATTTCTGTTTCATAATCCTACTTGACGAAAATTGCAACCAGGCGTAATTTCTCATATTTTGCGCAAGATAATTTCCATCTCTAGATGGCTACATTCTGGATTGTCACGTTAAGCATATGTACTAATAGTAAAGCAGGCTGTATTGCAGGAAACAAAATTTAAGAACAAAATATAGTTTCGGAAAGGTTTTATCAACATTCACTTACAAACGAAATTTTTATAAAACCTTGCGCAAGTTTAAAATGGTTACAACTGTCTTAACACTATCGTACAGCTTTCACTATCGTAACCTTCTTAAACATTAATAGATTTGCATGCTCAAAAAAAAAATAATAATAATTGTGTTTGAAACTAATTTCAAGTTAAAAATCTAACAACCTTAGATTAGTTTCTTCACTTGTCTGTTTCTAGTTCCTTGCTTGTCAAAAACTTTAAAAATGCATTCCAACATGTATGTACTACGGTAAATAGTAATGATTCGTTTGCATAGGATGGAGGATATGGTTGGGTTGTCGTGTTTGCAGCGTTTTTGTCAAACTTTGTCTTGGATGGAATCAGCGTCAGCCAGAGTATCCTGATGGAAGATATACGCAAGGCAAGTGGACTTGTGAATATAACTGGAAAAGAAGCATGTTTGGAATTACAAGTGTCACGTAACTGCACGCCCACCGGTTAGTCATTACTCGGATTTTTACCAAACTATTATAAAACATCCAAAAAAATTATAAACCGTGGCATATTTAAACCAAAGCACACCGTCCACCAAATATCACTGCAATGGCGAAAGGTCTAGAGTAAAAAGTGATGAGAAAAAAACGCGAGTTGTTGCATCAGCTATCCGATTTTGGACGGAGTATGATTCTGAGTGGTGTTTGTGTTGGTAGAACTTTCTCCATTGCGTAGTGATATTTGGTGGACGGTGTATTATTCATCTTCAACTCGCTGAAGTTTGTTGAAAATAAACTGTAGCAACGATAGAAATATCTATAGGCTTGACCAAGGTTTCTCGACTCTAACGCCGGATTTAGACATTGGCTTTCCCCACCTCTCATCCTGATTATCGTCCAGAGAATCGTATTTTCTAAATTTTCACTTTGGCCAAGCGTTGGCATGGCGTCAGCCTTGCCGAAGTTTCAGACGAAGAATTATATTTACACTTTATCTGCTCATCAGGTTGTCGTTGGCTATTTGAAAGTTGAAATGATTGAACTTTTTCATAGCTCATTTGTTGCTGAAATTACTTAATTCAATTAAATAACTTAATTATTCAATTTCTTAAACTTTGTTTACTAAATAATCTTTAACTCATCATTCAGTAATTAACTTTTGGATTTAATTAAGCAAAGTCAACTTAAGAAGCAAATTCAAGTTTTCTCTTCCCATTGCCAAAAATTTTCAATTTACACTTTCTACACTCAATTATCCAGCCGAAGAATGGACGACGAGCAATTGGAAGAAATTGGCCTTTGCCTAAGGCAAAGTGTAAATACTGTAATAAGCCTAGGCTGATGCCATGCCAACGCTCATCCTATGGGTGGCGAATGTCTAAATCCGGCGTAAGAAACAAACGGCTGTTGATAATCAAGAGCCGTTTTTTCTGTTGTCAAGGAACCTTGGGCTTGACTGTATGTTTCCCTGCAACCGGTCGGCTTTAGTCAGTAGGGAATGTGACTTGATCATATGAAAATGAGATATTTGGGGTGACTAAACCATAAGCTTCAAAGGTACATGCGATGGTAAAATCGTTAACTGAGGTAACCAGTGTAGTCAAGCTATGTAGTGCAGCTGTATTCGACAATACCTTGGGTTACTTCGTGACAAATTTGTAGATAATTTCCCCTCTTTTCTTGTACTAAAACTAGTGGCTGCATGATAAATTGGAAGCCAGTATAGAAGCAGAATCGTTTATTTAGCAACCAACAGCATGAGACAAATTTGAAATTAGTATCCATTCCTAATTTGAATATAGTACAGGAAGTTTTTAACAAAGAATAAATTATCTCAGTAATCCATAATTAAGCATATACAGAGAGTTATTTTAGTGACACAAATTATTTCTCCATTCAAACTTCAAAAACCTTTAGAAGCACCGGCGGAAAATTGCGAGTTTCAACTAAATTTTCATTTAATCAGACAAAAATTTTTTACAAATCCCTCAACAAAAGTAATCTAATGGAGCAAAATCAGGTTTTTTTTAAATTATAAACCATTACTTGTAATGTTTAGTTCAAAAGCTTACATGGTCAATTCCTTCAACTTAAGCCAATTCTGTAGTCATTTGAACAAGTAAACCAGTGAATTATATTTTCTTAAAGTTAATAGCATTTTGAGAGTAAGAATAACCGTTAGATTTGTATGTCGCGTAAGTTGAGGGCAGAAAACTTAGTTATGTACCGATCAGGTTTTATTAAGTTCACGAGCTTTCTGCGCATACACCAAATATATATCAAAACTGCGAATTTTGAGTCTTTATTTTGCTGCTCTGCCGCACCACTTTTAAATTTGCTAATGGGGCTTTAACAGGTAAAAAATGGTTTCAATTAATAACTATTATTTTGGTGAAATTTCTCGGATCAATTAGAACTTTTGCTTGAGTGTGCAGAAACGCATTTTGAGAATGAAAAAAAAATTTATTATTATTTTCTAATTAGGGCTCGGCCGATACCGATATACATATCGGCATATCGGCATATCGGCTATATCGGCAAGGTTTCAGCATATCGGTTATATATTTGCCGATATATATCGTACATTTTTTTACATTTAAAAATAATTTTCAACAAAATTTAAAGTCTTTGACTAACTTTATTCTACGTACGAAAATTATTTCCCCAAAATGCCACACTTTGAATTAACTACACAGTCAAGCTTTGAAAATAATTAGTATTGAAAGTTAAGTTTTGCTAGATTATGGTGTGTGCTATTTGGCTTACGTCTCCTGCCTTGACCTCAATTTTCTTAAAATACTGCCAATATAAACTTATAACGAGAAGTAGCCATGATTTCAGTTAATTATATAACAAACTTTTACTTGAATGATGTTACAATGAATTAACAATGATCTCTTGTTTTTAAAACAAGAGATCCCGCGATTTTATATCGGTCGCCGATATATCGGTATCGGCTGAGAAAAGTTTCATATCGGCCTATATCGGTATCGGTCAAAATTTCCATATCGGCCGACCCCTATTTCTAATGGTGTTGGACTTAATTAGCACTAGGCATTCTATCAAATATTCTAGGATTAATTTAAAATTTAGAAAGTGTATGCTTGAACTCATTTTGGGAACATATTTTTCGATGTTCTCGAAATCATTTCAAAATTTATTTTACACATTGGTGTCCTGAACTCGTCATTGCATCATTTGTCGTCGGCTAAATTTCTACTTTCGTATTGATCGTATTTTGAAAAGGTATTTTTGCAGGTTTTAGAAAATACTTTAATATAAATATTTAAGACTGTCTGAAAAAAAATATAATTAAAATTTTATTTCGAAAACATCCTAACTACGTTCCCAAAATGAGTGTAAGCACATATTGTTGGTGGAAAGCTAACTTCTTTTTTTCTTCGTCTTGCCGACAATTTGGATACCCCATAGATAAAATGGGCGAACGTCCAATTCCACCCTCAGAGTTGGGCATCATTTGGAATTTCGAAAATGTAAACTAGCAACTGCATTTTAGGACTTAAGTGTTCTCCATGACTCCCAGTTTGGTATGAGTCAACCACTGACTCTAGGAGTCATGACCATGAAACATTAATAGCCAAAACCCTAACGGTTATTTCCCGCTGTTTCGAGAGTGAGAGTAATAATATAAGTGTAAACTTAAATAATAATATTGGCCTTCAGTGGAGTGAAACAATTTATTTTTGCTTTTTCGCAAATTAAAAAAAAAAGTATTCGGTATCAAAATTTGATCAGGATTTTTGAAAAATTTTTTAATTATGCAAATATCCGAACCCGGATATTATCAAAATTCCGGGTTACAAGTTAAAGTTGAATAATTGAGATGAAAATAATTACGAATGGCTGGTACATTTTGTCAGGAATTATGGGGAAAAAAATTCAATTTAGAAAATACCCGAAATCAGGTATTTATAAAAATTTTCGGCATAGAAACTAAACTTCACCAATTTGGATGGGAAAAATTATGATTGGGTGCTAAATTACGTCAGAAATTTTGGAAAATACCCGAATCCGAGTAATATAAAATTCTCCGGGTTAGAAACTAAACTTACCCAATTTGGATCCTATTTGAAATTTACATTTACAATATGTTGCAATAAATATTAAAAATTGTCCTTAAACTCTTAGTCTATAACCCTGTATGTTTACAGTGCCTGGATTCGGGTATTTTCCAAAATAATTAATTTTCCATTATTTCCTGACGTAATTTAGTACCCGATCAAAAATTTTCCATCCAAATTGGTGAAGTTTAGTTTCTAACACGAAAATTTTAATAAATACCCGAATTCGGATATTTCACAAATTCAATTTTTTCAAAATCCGACAAAAAAGTCAACTTTACTTTGTAAACGGGAACTTTGATAATGCCCGGGTTCGGCTATTTCCTAAATTAACAAATTTTTCAAAAATCCTGATCAAATTTTGACACCGAATACTTATTTTTAATTTCCGAAAAAGCAAAAATAAATTGTTTCACTCCACTGAAGGTCAATATTATTATTTGAGTTTACACTATATTATTACTCTCACTCTCGAAACAGCTGGAAATAAACGTTGGGGTTTCGGCTAGTAATGTTTTGTGGTCATGACTCCTAGAGTCAGTGATTGACTCATACCAAACTGGGAGTCATGGAGAACACTTAGTCCTAAAATGCAGTTGCTAGTTTACATTTTCGAAATTCGCAAATGATGCCCAACTCTGAGGGTGGAATTGGACGTTCGCCCATTTTATCTACGGGGTATCCAAATTGTCGGCAAGACGAAGAAAAAAAGAAGTTAGCTTTCCACCAACAATACTTCCTAAATTTCAAATTAGTCCTAGAATATTTGACGGAATACCAAGTGTTAATTTAGTTTCCCACCATTAGAAACTAATAGAAAAAAAATTTTTTTTACTCATTCAGTCAAAACGATTTTTATGAATATTTTCAAAAATCATGGAAGATGCATTCTCAAAATGCCTTCTGCGCAGCCTAGCTAAAGTGCAAATTGATTCGAGAAGTTTTGACGAAATAAAAGTTATTAATTGAAACCCATTTTTTGCGTGTTACCATTCTATAATTTGGATGTGGTGCAGCAGAGCGGCAAAATAGAAACTCAAAATTCACAGTTTTGATATATATTTCGAAGATGCGTAGAAAGCTCGTGGACTTAATAAAACCTGATCGGCAGTTGAGTGTTTGAGCACAGCACAAGTAAACGACGCTGTGTCAATCTTATGAGTATAAAAACCTACTTATTTAAATAACACTTTGTAGAAGCGTTTGATGTGCCATTTGCAGAAATCAACGAACAAATCAAGTGAAACATTTCAATCATATCTAGATACTTATCTATCCATCAGTACAACCAAACCAAATATGTTTGGCGATTGAAGGACAACAGACAGATAGACAGGTTGATAACAATGTCCTACAACCACATTAGTAATTTATGAGTTATAGAGTACTAGCGCCCTACCATCTTAACTTAAGGCACAGGGACGCTCCACATTGTATTTTTCTTCTCTTTATGCATTCAATACTAATCAATCATTTATATCCCAGTTATAAAAGATTTCTCGAACAACTTTACTGAATTGCATTATGACGCTATTTGATGTGAAACTTACCCAAGTTGACGGGGCTGACCCGCCACTTTGAGTTTGATACAGGGATTGCCACAAAAATTTGGTCTCTGGTGGGGTATGATCCCACGTCTTGGGTATTCCGGACCCAACGCACTAACCATTTGTGCTACAGAGCCTAGTTGGGCAATCCTGTTCTCAAACTCAATACAACTCCGAACTCTCCTTCCTGGTCATTCATTGCCAGGTAAGAAGTCTACTGTCTCATTTATGAGTACAGTAGTGGAGATTGAGTCTTATGCTCAAATCCCCACACTTTCCCGCCGCTAAGAGCGCCCCCTCGGCCTTCGGGAACCGAAGACTACCGGCCCTCCGCCCCTTAATAAGAGGAAGGTCGCGGATGGTCGCCATGTGTGGCGGGGCTGACCCGCCACTTTGAGTTTGATACAGGGATTGCCACAAAAATTTGGTCTCTGGTGGGGTATGATCCCACGTCTTGGGTATTCCGGACCCAACGCACTAACCATTTGTGCTACAGAGCCTAGTTGGGCAATCCTGTTCTCAAACTCAATACAACTCCGAACTCTCCTTCCTGGTCATTCATTGCCAGGTAAGAAGTCTACTGTCTCATTTATGAGTACAGTAGTGGAGATTGAGTCTTATGCTCAAATCCCCACAAAGTCTTTATGTTTCCCTTCCTCCAATCACTTTATTAACTGAATTTACTGAAGACCACACATGGCGAAGGTTTTTTGAGTGAGGAATTTATTTATGTTCAATGAATGCATGTTCGCAAACAAACCAAATAAAAAATATTCTTTTCAGCTTTGTTTCAAACATAGTTAGGAGAATTACATGTTCAGTAGAAATTTGTTTCCAACAATCAGTCTTCTTTTCTGATCACTTTCAACATTTGAGTTTGTAATAAAGAACCTTTAACTTGTTTTATTTTCCGATCATCTTTAATACTTCAATTTTAAACCAGACTTGCCCAAAGTTAAAAAATTTTTTTGTAAAAACTACAAGGCTGTATGTTTTTGTGTCACGGATGTTACCGAAAAACTTAGTCGCTATTTTAACCCTGGCCTCACTTCCCTCTGAATTATAATTCACTTCCTCTTCTATATACTGGAGAAGGAAACACAATAGTATGGTTAATAATTTTTAACGGTTATCCCGTTTGGTATTTAATGTGAAAAACGACTTGTACCAAGATAAAATAAATTATGTTGTAGTCCAATTATTTGTTTGGTTTGTTTTGTACAGTAGCAAAAGGAATTGTAGAAAGAAGCGGATGGCGATCATTTTTCAAAAGTAAATAAAAGTAACGTAAGTCTTGTATCATTAATGCATAAAAAGTGCAAAAAAAAACTTGATAAGGCGATGTTCCCCAAGTTAGGATGGTACTGATATGGCCATTTCGAACGGACAAAAATAGTTTACTACTTAACAGCTGACTCATGCTATGTAGTGAAAGGAAACTTTTTTTTTGCCCTTTCGTAGTGGTGATTATGAGTAGTTAGTAAATACCGTATTTCTCGATTTAATTCCCCACCTCGAAATAATTCTTCCCCCGAAATAATTCTCCATCTTTTGGCTAGTTTGAAATAATAATTCCCCACCTCGAAATAAATCCCCATGAGGAATTATTAAAAGTCTCATCAGGCGCGAAATTAGAAACAATTTTATGTAAAATTACCTGAAAAAAGGAAAATTAAAAATTTAGAAGGCGACAAAAATGTCAAAACGACAAAAAAGCCAATAAAGTATCAGATATCCCTGACATGGATAAGAAAAAAACATTATAATTTTGTACTTTTTTACCTCTTATAAGAAGTAAACAACTATAAAAGAAGCAAAATTTTCACTTCCAATTAATAATTCCCCACCTCGAAATAATTCTCCCCTCGAAATAATTCCCCCCTCGAAATAATTCCCCACCTTTTGCCCGGTTTGAAATAATAATTCCCCAGGGGATTTAAACCGAGAAATACGGTATTTGAAAATTCTACCATTATCTTGCTCTTAAATATGATAATGACACGAGTAATCTTAAATGTGTAAATTAAAACTACCCTATTCCATCCCTGATTATCTCCCCCCCCCCCCCCCCCCCCCCCCCCCCCCCCCCCCCCNATAACTCGAATTTTCGATACGCAAACAATTCAAATTTTAGTAATTACTGCCGATTGAACAGCTTCAAAGCTTTTTCACAAATTGCAACAACAAACTTTCTTGGTCCTGTGTGAATTGGTTACAAACAGAAAGGCTTTACCGCGGAAGCTAAGATTAAGGTTCAGATATTATGTCAAATCAATTATCTTCATTAGACTCCGGACGTAACATATGTATCGAATGTTAATTACATTAAAAAAAAACAAAAAATTTTTTTAACAGTGATGAAAAAGTATTTTAAACAGATTTTATCCACCCACGTCTCATTGCTTTAATAATTATGATTATCATTTATATGTGAGGACGAGGTGGAGGCCTTCGGGCAACCACTCGAACCATTACCTCACCTGTTAAAAATTCAGGTGTAAAGCTTAGTATACAACCGGTCATTATCATCATGATAACGCTCGTCATTGACATAATTTCCATTTTCGCAATGGATTATGTCGATGCAATACACAACTCAAAATTTTATCATCGTGATAAATTATCATTGTGAAAAAAAAACTTTCTTTTTCACGATGATAAATTATAATAGGCTCAGGCTTTCTTTCTCACAGTGAGAATTTTCTGCTAGGAGGGAAAAGCAAGATTTAAGCTTAGGGCAAAGTTAGCATAAAGCAACAGTCGCTGGAAGATGAAACATTTGGGTAACTACATTTCCTTTTGTGCTCCAATCACATCATAAACTTCTTGCGCAAAATTTTATTTAATTTTTAGTGAACATAATTACGTGCGTACAGTTTTAGGGGAACCAAATTCTCGGCGGGGACTGTACATTAGCATTAAGATGATAATTCAAAATGCAACCATGTTCGGATGGAGGTATCTTGGGAAAGATGATCAAGTCATGAAATTTGTATACGGACACTCATAAATAATGGATACACTATCGCGTCTACCAAAAAATTTCATCAAGTCAATACTTGTGCAAGAAGTTGCACGATTTAGTTAAAGCAATAAGTACAACGACGGATTGCTAGTAACTTTAACACTTTGTTTTATAATTTGAAATTGCAGTATTAGTTTTTGAAACCAACAAAAAAATAATATTTGAAAAAAAAAAAAACTATTTTAGAATTTGATTCCATGTATAAAAAATTCCAAAGTAATCAAAAATTGTAATCATATTTGCTTTATATTATGATTACTGATTACAGATTACTAATATATGATTATGATTACCCCAAAATGTAATCATAATCATGATTAGTAATCGATTACGCATTTTTGACTAATCATGTAATCAGTAATCTGATTACATTTTTTCTGTAATCAAACCTGCTCTGAGAATAATCAACACAGGGGAGAAGAACCGGAAATAGGCTGAGTAGATTAATTTTTTGCAGTAACTAGTTGTGGACTGGGATAGAAAAATTTCATTGGCATAACTTTAGTTACCAGTGATTTTTACTATGAAAGTAATTATGTCAATCGCATTAACATAATACTTTTTCATAGTGAAAGTTTATGCCAGGAGTTGTGTACTAAGCTTAAGAGCAGAAAAAACCACAGACACTTGGAGACTAGCAGTGGAAAGAGAAACGCTAGATAGTGAATATATTATAAATATTATTATAAATATTATTATTTATAATAATATTTATTATTATAAATAATTATTTATTATTTATAATAATAAATAATTATTATTTTGAATAAAAAGGATTACAAAAGTGAACTGAATTAAAAGATGATTTAATTCTACAAGTGAAGTTATGACACTTAAGCTACAACGAGACTTCGGGCTTTATCCAGAATTCTTTAGCCTTTATCCCAAAAATCGAGGGAAATGTCACCATACTTCGTCTTTCTCCTTCGGGCTTTGGCTTTGGGCTTTATCATTTAGTTTTTCTGTGCGGTATTTTTGAATTTCGCTCACATTCGGCCTTTTGTAGACTTTCACCGCGTCGGGTGAAAATTTCGGGCTTTAGCCTTCGGCCTTTGGCCTTTTGCTACCATCCTTGCTTCTTTATCCCAAATTCTTTAGCCTTTATCTCAAAAGGATGAAATTCTGGTCTTTTGTGAAGTTTCAAATATTTGAAAAATTGGATAAAGGAGAAAGGAGCACGGTTTCATCATTCCCCAAAATCCTGTCCAAAAACAAATTACCGCGAAATATTTCAGTATAAAAAACTTGTTAGAAACAATATTCGAGGTAAAAATGTCCACCGGTATATCCCTAGACGAAGAGGTCGCTTCCAGGTCAGGGTATGTGGGTTATGAGGGGTCACGAATAACGGTCGCGAACTGATGAAGCTTCTCAATTCATTGCCGTTTCTTCATATCCAATAGCAACCGCTAAAGTTGCGAATTAAAAAAAATTATCAACTCATCTCATTAAAAAACAATTTCAAATTAGTCCATGAGTTATTAATTAATTACTTATAGTAACATGTGCAAATAACTAACTGGCAGCAGTACGAGAGAAAGGACACTCAGTCTTTTTGTCTTTTATTACAGCTTTTTACACTTACACCTGTCTGATGGATCGAATTTGAATGTTGATTTAGTTCTTTGAATATCGAAAGGAGGAACAAAATTACGATCTTGAAGATTACGCTTCAATTGGAATAAATTCATTGTGACTCTTGCATCAGTTATAGCTGAGTGAGATTCCAATTGATATGACGTCTATGGTTGCCTTTCTCCAGTTAAGTTGTAATGACGAGTGAGATCTTTCAAACGGTACCCTTGCCGTTCTTTATGTCATGTGTCGGGATTGATAACATCGCCGTTGTAAAAAGAGTGGATATTCACAATTTTATGACCGCTCAAGTCAAAATGCAAATTCTCTTTTCTCATGTCTGCACCCACAATTGTGTTTCCATGAGCTATCAGTTTTAGCAATTCTTCAACCTAGTGTATAATTAATTGGGTTGATAACAAAATATATTTCAATAACATATAAACTTACAATTTTAAAATTGACTCCATCGCAAATTTTGTTTTGATCTAGCCTCGTAAGTTTTGTGAAGTACTGGCATACCATTGACTCATCCCATTTGATAAAAGCCCAAAGTATTAGTAACCCACTCTCATTTACTACTGACACGGTAGCTGGAACCTGGGTGTGTTTAGAGACAGATTTAAACAAGCCTCGGATTCCAAGTTGACCAACTTCAGCTCCGAGTTTTAGGCTAACCATTTCCGTGTCAATTTCAACAGCTTTGCCAATTGGAACCAAATTTCCGCGGAAAATTAGTGGTGTCTATTTAACCAAAAAATGCGAACATTCTATTCATGATAATTTGAGTGGAAATTATGAATTCAAATACCTTCCATGCAGAAATCGATGGAAGTATCATCACATTTGTCGTTGAATTTGGAAGACGGGATGGGATGCTGCTGTACTTTGAACATCACTGCTTCCAGTTGCCATTTCTTGCACCTTTGCTTGTTTCTTTGTTTTATTTAATTTATTAATGATTGGGGAAAACAAGTTGGGATAAAGATTGGTTTTAGCTAACCTATCAAAAACATATAACAATTGTTCCTCACTTAATTGTAAAATTTCGGAAAACACCTTGTCTTTGTTATCCATTGTTGTGTAAATCAAACAAAAAATGTAAACACTCAGCTAAAAATATTTCAATAAAATTCATAATGTTATGTTCCCGCATTGTCAGCAAGGTTTGGGGAATGTGAAACAAACTACTAAGGTAAAGGGGAAAGGGTGAAGGGAAAAAGCGAAAGGCCGAAGTATGGTAATACAAAATTGGTTTCGGCGAATAAATAATATTTTTGCACCTTTTTCTAGCCAAAATAAGTCCGAAGTATAGTAGTCCAAGTGATTTTTGTAAATGCTTAAGCAGAAAGCCTAAAGTCTAAAGCCCAAAGAATTTTGACTAAAGCCCGAAGTCTTGTTGTAGCTTTAGATCTTCAGTGGAAAACCACATTGGAATTAGAATAATAGGAATCCTAAGACAGATGAATAGGCTACTGCCTATTCATAATGAGAAGTTAGAATTTGTGACCATTCAGTATGGTGTTACGAATGACCACGAGGGGTGCAAGTGATAGAACTAAACTCCTAACGCGTCATGTTTGTAATACATGTCAAACGAGTTCGATGCGGCTAGCAAGTTACAAACGTTTGTACCAAAGGTTCTGCATTTGCTTTTGCTTATCGGAAAAATATGAAAACCGAAATCTAGAAGTAATGACAATGTAGATCACTTAGACATCGTGCCACGGCTCATCGTGTTCGAACGTGGTTGATAACCAAGTTTTTAATAAAAGTGTGTAACACTGCAGCAAGCATGATTTTTATAATACATAATAACCTTCCCTCTAGTATAATCCGCAGAATAATTTGAGTGAAATACATTGTATAACACGCGGGAAATACCTTGCCAATGGAATACGGTAATTATTTCCGTTGAATAGCTCAAGAAATTTGTGTTAGCTATTTACTAGCTAGAAAGTATTAGCTAGAAAGTGCAACTAATTTTTTTACTGAACCATTTATACATAGAAGCTTATGATCTACAGAAGGTTCGTTCAATTAATATTTTATTTCAATTCATTATCTTTAATTTTAGCACCTGTTTATGAAATCACAGTCGCAATGTATGGTCTCATATCATCCGTTTTGCTCTGTGTCACTTTGGCTGGCGGTAATAATGACAGGCCTTCATTTAAGCTTTCTTCAAAGATTATAACATACAGTTGATATCTATTTTTTAGGACCTTTCATTTCTTTATTCACTGATAGTTTCGGCTTTCGAAAAGTTGGAGTATGTGGCTCAATTCTTGCTTCACTTGGAATATTTTTATCTTGGCTAGCTTCTCGAAATAAGCCAAATATTTGGGCTATCATCACATGCTTCGGAGGTATCACAGGTTTAGGGTTTGGAATGATGTTCCAACCATCGGTGATAATCGTTGGGATTTACTTTGACAAATGGAGACCTCTAGCAACAGGGATTGCAATGATGGGAACTGGTGCTGGAACTATAATTTTTCCGCCATTACTAGCAATGATTTCAAAAACATGGAGTTGGCATGAAGCTTATCTCTTTCAGGCAGTTGTTGCTCTTATTTCAGCAACTTTTGCACTTCTCTACATCCCACTACCGACAAAAAGTAATATCGTAGACTTTCAGTTCGATTTATATTTCTCGTTATGTAAAATTATATCTATTTTTATCCAGGAGTGAAAACAAATGTTCGTAAATCTGAAGCAGATGGTTCAAATTTGCCAGTTGCAATAGAACCAGAAACATTAGGATTGTCGTCAATTACAAAGTCCATGGGATCTCTTATGACCTCACCTACTTTTTTACTAATCTCAATATCCGGAACAATCACTTTGTTAGGACTCTTCGCACCATATGCCTTTCTTGTCGGTAAATTTAACTCTAAATCCATTCTATTTTTTGAATTTTTTAAACAATTTTTATTTTATATTTATAAGACAAAGCGATGAAAGAAATTGGTGTAGATGAGAAATCTGCAACTTTTCTCTTGTCAATCATTGGTATTTCAAATACTTGCGGTCGATTAATTTTTGGATTAATCTCGTGTCACCCTTGGGTCAATTGCCTCAAACTAACCAATGGAGGCTTGACAATTGCTGGAATCGCAACTATGCTCATCCCATTTACAAATGCTTATTATCAGTTGGTTATATACTGTGTCATATTTGGATTTGGATTGGGTAACCTGGTTCTTATGTACTTGTTCAACATAAAATTGAAAATTGTATGTTTTTTAAATATTTTTTTGCAGCAATTTTTACAATTCTCAGATCAACCATTGTTGTGAAGTTGATGGGAATGAATAAGTTTAACAGTGCTTTTGGACTCTCATTATTCTTTATGGGGTTTGGGACTCTTTTGGGGAATCCTCTTGGAGGTTAGTTGGAAGAGTGTATCGCGTATGCGTATAGTGATCAAGTAGTTTGCACATGTTCTTTTCGTACAAATTAGGTTGGTTGAAGGATACCACAGGGACGTATAACATTTCATTTTATGCTGCTGGAGCATACCTCTTACTGTCAGCCATAATGTGCTACCCGTTACAATCAATACGAGACTGGGAGAACAGAGGGACCATCACGGTACCATCGATAATAACTCCAGACAGTATAGAACAAGAACACTATGCCCAAAGAAGATACTCCCTATCTGTATCACTTCATATATAAACTTTTCAACTTCACATTTCGTATACTACTTTTTAAGAGATTTAGTGTAAAATAAATCAATAGTCAACTAATACATGGTATATAAATGTTATTGTATAAATTATCCACTAACTTGACAATTATTGAAGACATAAGGATCCTGGAACATCCTGAGCTGAATTTTTATACTTCATTATTGAATAGTTTGTACATCGTAGTGATGTTAACTAATTATAATTAATAATAGACAATCTTTAAAAAGTTGTTTTACTTAAAATATTATTATTACCTTAAGGTCATTCACACCAATGAATTCTTCCTCATTTTCTGCTGACAGTATTTAAGAATCTTGAATATTTTTTTGTACCTTTACACCGTAGGTTCGTAAGAATCTGCAAAATAAACCCACGCCGGCTAAAATTTTTTAACATTACGTAGTAGGACAGAAATGATAAATCATCTTGAGAGCAGTGCAAATAAAACCTAATGATATCTCCTGTAGAAGAATTGAGTGAAGATCTTAAGAATATTGTATCTAGCTAAACCACTACCTACCTGGTAAAAATATATTGTTCACAATCACCATTTAGCCAATTTTATTTCTCAGAAGCTAATAACAATTTTCTGTTATTGAAATGTTAATGAGCAAGGACACCGTTTCTATATATTTGCATAGTCGCAGCGAAGCAGCACTAATTTATGATTTTTATTGGGATAATTTTTATTTGTCGAACATAATTTACAAATTTTAATTCGAAAATAGTGTTAAATCTAGCAATATTTGGGTCTAATTCTTTGTCGGGGATACTAAATTCTTAAAACTCATGTCTCTAATTCAACTAATATTCGATAAAGGAAAGCCAAATTCTGAGAATCCATTCAGAAAAAACTCTACCTACGTTGCCTATATATCGGTAATCAATAAACTAGATTATACGTCAATACATTAAATGTTTACAATGATTTTCATCGCGAAGTTAGGAATCCATGATTCCCTACACAGGAAATCCAAAAACTGATTGATTATATAACTCCTAATTATGCTAATTAATACTCAGTAAGTTTCATTAGTCATCCATACCCGTTAATTTTTTTAGGAAAAATGTTGCGGGATATAACCACTTCCGTCCATTTTCAGTTGCCAAATATTTCTTTTGGTTTCATTAGGATGGAAATTAATATTGAGATTTTCCTGAATGTTTTTCTAATCGCAATTTATAGCTGAATTCGACCTAAGCTTTTTTTTTCCTTCTGGTCCATTCCGCATTTACGAGATTTTGCATCGATGCCACGAGACCGTTTAGCGTCGTTAAGACAGGTAAACTTTCATATTTGGTTAAGGTTTCTATTCATTTTTACTTAACTCTCGGATGTTCAACTACTAGATTGTCCAAAGACAGAAAAGCAGGAGCTTCAGATTTAGAAGCCGAACGGGGAGACATGCGCAGTCCCATACGTCTTTCGTCGCATCTTGTGATGGGGATGCAATCTTGGATATGGAAACTATGGATCCAAATTTAGCAGAATTTCTTACAGAGGTAATTCAATATAAATGCTACTCCTCTAAATTTTATACTTATAACATAAGAAGTACAAGTAGTCGACGGTTATAATACCATCCGTTATAACACCACTTTGGTTATAAGACCCGATGTTTTATGACTTGGTTTGATCATTTAGGANAACTTATAACATATAATACCATCCGTTATAACACCACTTTGGTTATAAGACCCGATGTTTTATGACTTGGTTTGATCATTTAGGACGGGAAAATAATTTGTTATAAGGTTCAAGGATACAAAACCAAAATGGATATAAGACCATGCTTTTGGCCTTGATAATTTTGCCCAATATTAAATTCAATAACCCAATATCTCCATGGGCCCTACTCTAACCCAAACTTATTTGAAATCCAAAAATAACAGTAAAAGCCATTAATTAAGTCGCAATATTCTTTTATTGCAACAAAATTTTATTAAACTTAACGCCCAAACTTATTCAGTTTTGATGACAGCAATTGAAATTGCTACAAATCCAAACCATTCGTCATTTTCTAATTGTTAATAATTAACATTAACATGTCCTAGTATCGAATTTTACGGCTACCAATGGTATCGATGTCATTTGAAACACAATGCAAAGTTTCTGATAATTAATTAAATGATAATTATGGATGTAAATATGACTACAAAATCACAATTACACATGTGCTCACACAATATTTACGCTACTCGAGTATCAGCAATATCGTAAATAAAATGCAAATATCGTCGAAATTAATTCAAAGTGGTGTGGTTGTAAAGTAAATTGCAAAATTTCAGTTGAAAATATGATAACACAATATAACAATATATTTCCGCTACTTGAGTATCGGTAATATCGCTATTAAAATTTAAAATTTGTAATATTCAATTCAAACCGGTTTGGATGAAAAGCAATTTGCAAACTAACGATTAAGAATGAGAATGTGATTATTATTTCCGCTAATTCAATATGGATCTTAGCGGTCAGTTGAATAGTAGTTTCTCATTTACCAATTTAAAATGGTTTAATCAGTTTGCATTAATTACGAATACTTTTAAATTCTGCAAGGGATACTAATGTTGTTGAAATAATGGAACAAACACATGCTTAATCTTTACGTATCAATTTATTTTCCATCTTTGAATTGATTGAGGTGAATTTGTAATTTACTAACGATATTTCCGATACTCGTTAGCGGAAATATTGTGTGCTATCAAATGATTAATTACTATTTTACCATTTACTTTCCAACCAATCCGCTTTGCATTGATTACAGATAATTTTGCATTTTACCACTGATATAGCCGATACTCATGTAGCGAAATATTTGTGTTAGCACATGCTCGACTGCTATTTTGCCATTTACTTTCCTTCCACACCACTTTAAATTTAAGAGAGTGAATTTTGTACTTTGCTAACGATATACTTAAGAGTAGTGTTCTCCATGACTCCGACTCCGGAGTCGGAGTCGGAGTCGACTCCTTGACTCCGACTCCGGAGTCACCCGTGGTTTGCTATGGAGTCGGAGTCGATGATTCCGGAGCAGGCATATGCAAACAAGGAGTCGGAGTCAATGACTCCGGAGTCGACTCCACACAATTGGAGTCAGCTCCAAAAAATGTCATGCGCAGAACTCATATTGCATTACATCACAAACAGAATACACGTATATCAGTAAGGTATGATACACTAAATACTAAATATGATACTGCAGCTCTGCTGCTATATATAGGGGCTGCTTTAATTAACACGAGAAGAAGAATTATATCACATCGACAAATATATAGTTGCTTTGCTCCTACTTTTAGGAGCATTTTAAAATTCAAATATTTTAAATAATGGAGACATGCCGACGAAGAATCCGAGAACTCAAAATTAAAAATTGTTTACTAATTTTTAAGACTAATACGTAAACAAGTGCCGGGACAAATGTCGGCAAGTCTTTCACAAATTAGTTTCAATTCATTGACCTCTTTCATCATAACTTCCTAACTTAATTTACTTTTTTTAGAGACTTTTGTCCTTAATTTGCCGACTTTTAGATGAATTTTGATTTTTTTAAACGGAATTCCCTTGACAACTGCCCCACCTCCACACAAAAAGAACCATGTGCATAATATGTATTTGCGAAATCTAAGTAAATGTGAATTTTGACTCCGGAGTCGACTACGGAGTCAGTGCTCCGACTCCGGAGTCACTCTTTATTTTCAAGGAGTCGGAGTCAATGACTCCGGAGCCACTCCAAAATTTTCTTGGAGTCGGAGTCAGTGACTCCGACTCCGGCTAAACCCGGAGTCATGGAGAACACTACTTAAGAGAAATGTTGTGCTGCATACGCATTATTGTGATTTTGTAATTTACTTTACATCCAAACCGACTTCAATTGATTACCACAAATTATGCATTATGCTGTCAATATTATCCATATTCAAGTTTTTGAAACATTTGACTTGATCGCCTATAATTGACAATAAATCCGTAATGTATGTGGGATTTCTACTCGAGTGATGCATAACTTACCACAATTCACAAAGGAAATGTTTGTCTTAAATTGTTCTGTAATTTATAAAAATATCCCCAACCACGATTGATGGTGTTGTGGGCTTTCTTGTAATGTCTGCTCAGATGCTGCGCACAAACTGTATAATTTTTTGCGACTTTGCTTTCAAATTTACAGTATGTATTTCTGATAAGGTGGATGAAATTCGTGAATTGTTGAAAGATTTAAATGGTGACATTCATCATGCTAAAAACCTTCAAGAAGAGTCCTTATCTTCGCCAAATTATGCCGCTAGTGATCGTAAATTTCTATCTATCATTACTACTTACAAATTAATATACATTCACTCGTCGGATAATATTTATTTTGTGTATTACTTAGCCAGGCGGAAAGAGCTGAATGATCTATATGGAAAAATAAAGGTGAAATCAGTTATTATTAAATCTAGATTAAAAGGTAATAATCATACAATCAGTCTGATTGAAATCACGAAAATAAATCAAACATATTGTTTCAGGTATTGAAGAAGAACCAGTAGCTGAAGGTGGCACCGCTGGAGGGACTTCATCTGCAGCGGAACTTCGCATCAAGCGAACACAGCACCATGTGTTGCTCAAATTATTTGCAGAAGCAATTCAACGCCATCAGTCGGACCAAGCTAAATATCGTGACAACTGCAAGAAGCGCATTAAGCGGCAGCTGGAAATTAGTGGGACAGTCCTCAATGATGCAGAGGTTGAGGAGCGTCTAGAACAAGGGAACTGGGCTACATTTACACAGGGAGTAAGTGCTAATTTTTTGTTCAAAGGTTAGAATAGAATTCTCTGGTGAAGATGAGAATATAACGCAAAATTTCCATAACTGGCGTGATTATACGCAAAGATGTAGCTATATTAGATCTAGCTTGGAAGCCTCAGGTATTTGAGACATCGAAATTTACCAAATAATGTCCTTAATTGGCATGAGTATATGCAAGTATTTAGCTATATTAGACTCAATTTATAAGACTTAATTTCAATATGACATATCCAATATGGTATCCCATAGGAAAATTTTGGGAAGATCTAGGTCGGAAATATAATATTTTTGAAATATCGAAATAACACAAAGTATATTGTTAACTGGCATGAGTATACGAAATTATGTAGCTATGTTAGACTCAAATTTAGAACTTGATTTTAGAATAATATACCTATCTATATAGTATTCTAAGGAAAAATTTTTCGAAAAATTTAGCTAATGATCTAAAATCTAGATAATGACGGAGACGGCGGATGCAAAGAAGTTAATGGAAGGGATAGAAGCTCGACATGATGACATATTGCGCCTAGAAAAATCAATCAAAGAACTCCATGATCTTTTCTGTGATCTTTCATTGCTTGTAATCGAACAGGTAAAATACTAAACTATCATAAGAGCAAATGTCAGAGGAAAGCAGTGCCATCTAATTCTTCTTTTAGGCCTACTATTTAGTAAATATAGGAAGCATTTTGGGGGATTTTCAAACGTAACTTGGTTGGAATTTACCCAGATTGATTTGGCGATCGTTGCTGTAATTGAACCAGAAATTGGTTCATAGTCATACGGCAAAAGACAATGATTTTGAGAAAGTTTTGAGAAAAATGGTATTTATGAACTGTCAAGGGATTTGATGCGTTGTTCGTAGTTTCAAATTTTAGGACAAGTAGCCTACCTACCTTATTCTGGTAAGGTAAGTCATCATGATTCCTAACTTCTGAAATTAGAAATGCTGCATAAGGTATAATTAAATACAACCAGGGGACCCCTGTGTGTGTTTCCACTTCACTCAACAGAGAAACTGTCGACCCTTCTCTTTGCTTGTCTGCTTGTTCTATTACTTTACATTAAAACCATTTGCTTCACAAACAGAGCTGCGTACGGACCATTAAGTAGTCTTCACTTTTTATCTCGATTGAATTCAAAAAGTGAACACTACTTAAAAACCAGATGGGAGAATGGGACTCATTTTTTATTTCAATCGCAATCGTAGCTGATGACATGTGAAAATACGCAACTACTCAGAATTTAACATTAGTTTCATAAGAATTTAAGAAGAGGCCGGAAAGAAAAATTCTGAAAAACGATTTAATTAAAAAGTTGTCATCTCTCATACTAATACAGAAAGTTGCTGAAATGTGACAAATTACTTTCTCCAACCCAACTTCAAAAAAGTGCCAACGAGAGTGAGAAACTTAGTGGTATGCGCAGGCGGAATATTACAAGTTTCCACTAATTTTAAAAATAATCAGTCTAATTTTTTCTCATAAACCACCAAAAGAACATTATCTATTGGAGCAAAACCAGGTTCTCATTTTATAAAAAAAGCATACTTGAAATGTTTAGTCCAAAATCTTAGCTAGTCACGTCCTTAATTTCTTGCAGTTTATTTTGAAGGTGTAAACCAGTGAATAAGATTTAGTTATAGCTATGTTTTTGGAAGTAAGAGTGAGCGTTACATTTGTATGCCGCTCATTTTCTGGATGCAAAACATAGTTCTGCAGTTTAGTGCTTGAGGACAGTACAAGCATACCCACGCTATGTCACTTTTATGAGTATAAAACGCGACTTATTTAACTGTAAAATTGCCCCCTGTGGGTTAGACAAGACCACGCTAGTTCTAGTCCAAATTACAAAAGCAAATACTCAACCTCCGTCTTCGGAAGTTAACATTTATGTTCCCGATCAAAGTCTTTGTGCAAATTGATTCATGGTTACACCACAGGGCTTTCCTTTGACGCATGGGACACTATTCAAGCTCAAGTTCTATATGTACATTTGCTAAGTAATTCGTGCATCAAATTTCTTGCCTGTAGATCGACTCTGCCCACCGCAGCCAATAGTTTTCGCCTGTGAGTCACACCACGACTTCTGCTTTGTTGCCAATGATTTATTATTATTTTTTATTTATTTATTTTTTTAAATAATTTATTTACGTGTTAGTAACATCATTTTACAAGAAAATGGTAATATGAAAAGACACGCCTACATATGTAGGTGTAAGATTAGAGTGTAATTCTTATTGTTAATTTAGCCTAATTAACCTAATTAACCTAGTAGACTTATTTAGTAGTTTTGAGTGGTACTAGCACTTCGGTTTGTTTTAATTTTTTTTTGGATGGTTTATTACCGAATTTTTGGGATGAACTGTTCTATTCCAAAAGATATATGTTGTGAAAATATCAGATCTATGACTCTTTACCCATTCTTTCACATTCTTTTTAAATTTGCTTAAGGAAGGTTCAACTTCTCCTTTGGTAAAAGAAACATACCTATTCCATAAATTAATGGCTCTTGCGACGAAAGATTTTTCAAATGACTTTGAATTCCTTGTTAGATTTTAAGTAAGAGTTGAGATCTGCAATGTTCTGTAAAAAGATAAGTTTGTATGTTTCGATAAGTGTTGTTTGATCTAACCTCTCTTTAAGACTTAGAATATTGCACGAGTCATAAAGGTTGTAATGGTCCTTATTTTCGAAATTGAATTTTGAGTTGTAGTAAATTTTTGATCTAGTGTATTTCTTCTTATTGGGGAAAGGTAGAAGTATTGAATTAGACTATTGTTAACTTTATTTTGTATGGAAAGAAGTTTAATAGGCGCATCTGCCCAATTACTGAAGCAGTAGTTTATGTGCGATAATACGTAGGCGTTTAATACGATTTTGTATAAATGTGGAGTGAGTGCTCTATTTATTATCCTGATCCTTCCACATCCGCTTGCTACTTTGTTTTCTACGTGCAAGGTATGTTTTTCGAATGATAGTGTCTCATCTAAAAAAACACCTAAATATTTGAATTGATCTACCCTTGCGATTTGGAAGTCATTGAATTTAAGATGTTCAATCGGTACTACATGATAATCTCTAGATAATTTAATTATATGATTATTGCCGAATTTGACTTTTTAAAACATCAATTTAGATACACCTAGAAAATTCTTCGATTTTGTTACTATAATATCATCCATTCAATTATTTTGCTGAATATCCCATAGAATATTAACACACCTGAAACAGAATTCATGTAAGCAATTTGTTATCATAATTACTCATTTAAATCAAGATATAAATCTCATTAACTAATGAGTTCTCATTAGTAATGAGATTTATATCTTGATTTATGCTATATAACAACCCTGAGTTGTCAATTACTTGGCACTTGAGATAACTCTCTGTATAAGTTTTATGGCCTTCTTGTCTACGTAAAGGTTAAATAGTATCAACGTACTTTAACATAGTGGCTTCTAAAGCCTTAGCTTCTTGCTCGAAGAATTACTTCGACATAAGAATTTCCATTCATAGTGTCACATTTTCCGTGTTCATGGAAAAATCCACTGACGCAAATAAAAATTCCATGCGGAGTTATTTTGAACAGAATTTTTCAGGAAGGCTATCCATAATTTCTAAAACTAGACTAATTTAATATAGAGAAATACAAGTTAGAGTCGATGCGCGGTATATTTAGGCACGTGGTGCACTAGTACATAAATACAATTGCTCCCCTTTAGCTGAGGCTTGCTGGAGAATTCGTTACAAANGGTGCACTAGTACATAAATACAATTGCTCCCCTTTAGCTGAGGCTTGCTGGAGAATTCGTTACAAATGAAGTACAGTGCACGACGGTTATAAGAGCTACCCTCCGTCGCCTGGAAATGCTGCTCTTATAACCGTTTGTTCTTATAAGAGCAGGGTCCTATGCCACAATCAAATGACATATTGACATTCACAGGTATTTGTCAACAATTTACACAAAATATCANGGGTCCTATGCCACAATCAAATGACATATTGACATTCACAGGTATTTGTCAACAATTTACACAAAATATCACGCAACAAAGATGGCAGTGACATATGACAGTGACAGGTGAATTTCGACATTTGACAGGGAGAATTTGACATTTTACAAGTAATTGTCATTGACTTTTTTTTCGTCTGTGCGACATTGACTTATATTTGTCAAAAATGTCATAAATATTTGACAGAAGGATTTACGTCTGTCCGTTTTGGAAAAGTAAATCTTTTGTATAAAAATTGTTGACTTATGGCTAAGTTTGATGTCAGCGACTCTAGTAGCAGCGACAGTGAAGATATTGACGTAGTGCTTCGTCCACTAAAAAAAGAGTACAAAGTAAGAATGAATTTCATCCCATCCACTGATTTTGGTTTCAAAGAAAAATTTAGAATAAACCGAATATATTTACTATATTTGACATAAAAATGTCAGAAAATTTTGACAAGTGTCAAAAATGCTTGAATATGACATTTTTTTCGTGGAGCGTTATTTTAGCATTCCTGTCAATGTCAACTGTCGATATGTCAATATGTCACTGTCAAAATGTCAGTGATTGTGGCACAGGACCCAGGATGTTCTTATAAAAAGTATATGGCAAAAAAAAAAATTTTTTTCCAAAATTTATTTTTTACTAGCCACTCAGTTCGTCCAACGATTCTTTTCCTTGACTAATTATTTATCAAAATAATTAGTAATTTTGGACTAAACTCTATTAGCAATTCTACGCTCTAATATTGCATTTTCAATTGTAGATAATTTCAATTCTAAATCTCCTGGCATCTCGGCTTGATTACAAATATTTTTTGAGAGTGTCGAGATACTAGATAGTATGTGCAAAGTGGGATCTCCGTGGTATCTCAGTGGTATCGCAACTCCGTGGTATCTAGATACCACTCGCTCCACCCACTTTTGGAGTTAAGATACCACAGAGGAGGATACGGCGTGGTATTGACTCTCTGCTCTTATATCCAACTGCCGCTTCAAAAATTACCCAGCAAAAGGCAGTTCTTATAACCGTTTTGCTCTTATATGCGTTGTTCTTATGACGCGTTAATGCCCCATGCTAAATGCATTAGAGCAAACCAAACACGCAAAATTCTGCTCTTATAACCCGAATGTTCTTATAAAGGATGCTCTAATAAACGTCGTGCACTGTACTTCTCATAAATTTTTTAGATACATTTGTACGTAATTATATTCAGCGTTAATAATCTTCTTTGATACCCTAGAAAGCATGCTTTCACATGACGTCATTTTTCCATGTCACAGGGGGTTTTACATCAAAATTGACAGTCGGCTGCGGCAGAATGTTGGAAGAAATAAGCGAAACCTACCATTGGGAGTGATATTGAAATAAAAAATGAGCAATAGCAAAGCAGAGAAGCAGAGAGAGGCGTCGGCAGGTTCTCCGTTGAATGAGGTGGAATAGATCCAANACAAAAAGTGTAGCAAAGCAGAGAAGCAGAGAGAGGCGTCGGCAGGTTCTCCGTTGAATGAGGTGGAATAGATCCAAGGGGTCACTTTAATTTTTACTTTCAATTAACCACCAATTAGAATTACAGAATGGCGTATCGTCACAAAAATTATGCAGAGAAGCAGAGAGAGGGGTCTGCAGGTTCTGTTGAGTGAGGTGAAATAAGACACCAGGGGTTATACCCAAATTCTCCACTTGTGTTTTTGTTTCAATTATCTATCAGCATTGCAGAATGACGTATCGTCACACACTGTTTTTAAATGTCTGTTTTGATTAAACATTAGGCTAGTGCAAATAAGAGAGACAGAGATAGTGGTCGGCAGGTTCTCTGTTTAGTGAGATGGAGTAGATTCGAAGTGATCATACCCAATTTTTCGACTTTGGTTTAATTCTCTCAACTAACCACCTCTCGTCATTACAGAATCCACTTTCCTAAAAAATAATTGTTTTGATTTGACGTTCGCAAATATTGCAGACAACCACATAGACTGGAAGGAGCAATGGTGAAAGTGGAGAAAGAGGGTACCAAAAAAGATTACTCACCCTGTATGTATAAGTTGACATCACATAACTTACAAACTTTATTTGGTATATTGAATATTAAAGAATCGAAGATGGTTCTCATGTATCAGCTAGATTTGGTGGGTTCTTTGGTTTGCTTTTCTTCAACTCTCGCAAATGTTGAAACTGCATTTAAGACCATGTCTGCAAGTTCATCGAACGTAGATTTTATCCCTCTACTTTTGCTATAAGCTGTTGACGGGGTTCCGTACGTCTGTGACGGAGTTCCGTACGAATTTGACGTCGTTCCATAAGTTTGTGACGGCGTCCCGTAAGTTTGTGAGGGAGTTCCGTAGGAAATAGATGCAGTCCCATAAGAAGTCGATGGTTTCCCGTAAGCAGCAGATGGACTCGCATACGAATTTGCTGGAGTTCCATACATTACCGGTGGACTCCCATAGGAAATTTGTGCCGGTGCTTCATAACCACCATAACCTCCATAACCTTCACTTTCACCGGCATGCCTGGACATAATTTGGTGCAATTTATACGGTTCTGGTTACATGAATCTCCACAAATATGAAACTACTCATAGTCATAGGTGTTACTTACCCATAAGCTGCAACCCATACCCATACAAGAATCCCGATAACCACAGCTTTCACTCCAATAATTGCAATTATAAAAACTCCAATAGCTATGGCGTCATTGACGGAAAAGTTGGCAAGACTCGTCGTAATAAGATTTATCAGATCTGTTATGACGTTTGATTTTACATCTCCTGTAAGTGGACAAAGAATCGCAGACTCGCGTGACTCAACCTGACTTGTTGACTCGTGTACCGTTGGAATTGGGTTATTTGACACAGTCTCTGGAGAATTAGTTTCTCTCAAATGGTAATCTTCAAACCTTCTGCTACCCCGATTCAAGTTTTTTGAATTCCTCCTAGCCGCAACCAGACTCAACAGAAATAACGTTAACAGTATGGAAATGTAGAGGTGAAAATGACAATAACGACAAGGTTGGTGAGTCGCCATTTGCCACACTGTCAACAGTGTTAAATATTTCCCTTTTTATAAACATTTGAAGAAATGAGTCCAAACATGATTGAACGTTCGAAATAATGAATCTCTAAACCACAACATGAGTCATGGAAGGCTCATTATATGATAATTTCGTAACACTAACCAACAAGTCGATGCGCCTTACACGGAAATGCACACTAGACACGACTACTTAGCATGGCAGCAGCAAATGTATCATTTTCTTTTCACCAAAACCTCAATTTCCTAATTTAATTTTCACAACAAAACATCTGATTCTCAATGTATTAGTCTTGGAATTAAATTTACACAATTAGACTTTTAGTATGTACTTTTATATAGCTAAAGGTCATTGAATTAATGACAGCCACGGACAGAGGACTCACTCACTTGCCTGTTGATTATGATTATATGTTATATATTATTCTACTATTCCATCAGGCACCTGAATGTCAAGAAGAAAATTACCCTAAACATATTCTACTTGAATACGACCACATCCATGTAGAACATTAACATTAATGGTTACATTATAAAAATGGATAGCAACCCGTATTAACCGCAAACAAAAGTAATCGATACATTGATAGGTATTCTCAACCATTTGGGCGTGAACCTTGGCCTAGGTTTGAAAAACAAAAATTTGGCAATTTTTTCAAAAAATTAGACTTGTGCACGTGACATCGCAAAAAAAATTCCTTATTTCGTTACAATTAATAGGNCAAACAAAAGTAATCGATACATTGATAGGTATTCTCAACCATTTGGGCGTGAACCTTGGCCTAGGTTTGAAAAACAAAAATTTGTCAATTTTTTCAAAAAATTAGACTTGTGCACGTGACATCGCAAAAAAAATTCCTTATTTCGTTACAATTAATAGGTTGAGCATAGTATCAGTATCACCATTCAGATTTTTAAGGTTGTGTTTAGGCAATGAAAGCCTTCCGTGCTAGCTTTCCATAATAACCTCCAAGGCTACTGAGAACGCAAGATCCTTGGTAACTTCTAACATGAAGATTAATAAAGAAATAATAAAAGAATAATTTAAAAAATTACACTTAACGAAACAAAAATGTAAAACTTAACGTACCTAGAACTAGGAAGAAAAAACTGGGAGGGTAACCATTGGAAGTTTCCATGATAGACTATCATATATTACTGGTTCCTACAATATAAAAATTCTGAAAAAGCTATAAAATGAAATAGTACGTACTTACGCGATACTCCTCAAATATTGATACAATTATCGTGTGACTAAATGATTATTGTGAATGAATCGTATTAAATTTGCTCTTTCACATCTTTAATCATAGTTTTTATTCATTAGAACAAGGTTATAAAATTTTAGGAAAAGTTTATTTTCAAAATTCTTCAGCAACTTTGAACTAAAAGATGTGTAAGTGTAACCTTGTGCTTGGAATAGCTGTTCACTGTGTAAGCTACCAAAGCTTTGGAAATAACCAAGTTTTGTATACTCCAATTTTCTTAATTAGAATTGTTTTTGCACCAATCACACAACCTAACTAATCTTGTTGCTTGTCAATTAAAGGCAACAAATACTCCATAACATTCAAAACAATCTCCTTTAATATCTAGATGATATTTTGGTTAATTAATTTGTATGTATTAGCGGGGAAAATATACACCTAACTTCTCATGTACATTATCCCAAAAGAATGTTCCGAAATTACAATTTTCAAAACATCGTAACTTTTTTTTTAGTTGTCGCAGAAAATCTCTTCTTGAAAATCCTCCTCTCTGCTTTTGAATAATCTTTCTAAACCCGTAAACACTATCACCAAAAAAAATTGGTTTATGGAGTCAATTGACAATAATTTATGTCACTACGCTTTCTCCAGCAAAGAGCATGGGCCAAAAGTAACTTCCAGTGGTTTCAAAAATACTGGTTGGAGTGTAGATAGGAAAAACTCTTCAAAGAGATCGAGGCCAAAAAGCTTCAACTGGGGAGGGATTTGTAAATCTGACCATACCGATTCCCATCTATTCTCTTTTCGTGATTGGTTCTTTTATATATTCTCCAATTCAATTACCATTACAATTATGTAATGCGTAACTGTAACTGATATAATTAATTAAAAGTAATTGTAATTGATCCAATCTCTTTACGTATTCTATTTTTTCAAAAAACATTTTTTTACTCAACATGGAGTCGGTCTAGTGAAATACTAGAATTTTCAGTATTTTGGATTTTATAGAATCAGCTGAAAACTATTCAGCAACACTAGGCTGAATGAATACAAAACTTGTTTAAAAATCAGTTGTAACACTTTTTGGTGTGCAACTGTCTGGTTAGAATGTGATTGAAGAGAATGCGATAATGGGTTTGACTCTCGATTTTTTCTGCATGGGTTTTTAGTCAAAGACTTTTTCTAGGTATACAGACTTTTGCGCTCCAGTGTTATATTCTTTCTTAGTGATTGGTCCTCAGAAAACCACATAGCGATTCTGAATAAGCTAACAGAATTTTTTTTCTCATTTGTGTTCTAGATAGATGCCAAGTAAATGATAAAAAAAAATGAGACAAAAATTTCTGTTAAGTTATTCTGAATCGCTAAGTAACCTTCTCAAGAGTTTTTTCTATCTATTGGCCTGGCTTTTTAAAAATGACATTTTTTTTGGTGAGGAGAGAGAGGGATGGGAAAAAGACAGCAGAGTAGACACTCTGGCACAGTCGNTTTTTTTTCTCATTTGTGTTCTAGATAGATGCCAAGTAAATGATAAAAAAAAATGAGACAAAAATTTCTGTTAACTTATTCTGAATCGCTAAGTAACCTTCTCAAGAGTTTTTTCTATCTATTGGCCTGGCTTTTTAAATGACATTTTTTTTGGTGAGGAGAGAGAGGGATGGGAAAAAGACAGCAGAGTAGACACTCTGGCACAGTCGGGAGAACACCCGGCCGGGCCGGGTTTTCTCCAGAGCCGGGAAAAATTCCGGTACAAATGACATTTGGACATTTTGGGACAGGATATTTCCTGGCCCAGCCGAGAAAAACCCCGGCCCAAAGGTCATTTTTTACTTAAAAATTTTTTGTGGTAAATTTCCAGTTTAGAATTTTTCTAAAATATGTTTAAACCAATCTTAATTGCATTTCGGGATTTAACACCGTGGGAGATTGCCCCAAACTAAATTTCTTGAAATAATTTAAAAGGGAGTGATTATTGAAAATTAAAGTTATTAGATACACAAATTTTTTAATTTATNAATTTCTTGAAATAATTTAAAAGGGAGTGATTATTGCAAATTAAAGTTATTAGATACACAAATTTTTTAATTTATATGTTATTAATTATTCACATTATTATGCTGTTTCTAATGAACCAAAAAGTTTGGTATAGGTATACTAGTTAGTAGGTTAGTTAAATATAGAAGAATCAATTCGGGCCGGAATTTCTCCCGGCGGAACAGGTAACGTCTAATACAATGCATAGATATGAAATTTTTGTTCGAATAATTGTTAAAAATTACAACTTTTTACAATAATTAAAATATTGCATATAAGGAAAATTACCATCAAGTAGAGTGACTTTTGACACTTACAGGTAAAATATTTAATTGGTTGTCACATTTAGGAGTCTGATCGAATAGAAAAATCACAAATTGAACAATATAAAACAACCAATTGAGAATGGTTGTAGCAGTTTCAATGATTAAAATTCATTGTGT
>NIPM01000136.1:224963-249031 GCA_002738285.1 Holacanthella duospinosa | reverse complement strand
ATTTTTTTTTACACTTAATACTTGTACTTTATTTTATTCCGTAAAATAAGATTCCAATAAATTTTTAACGTATAATTTGGATGTGGGAAATAACATGGTTTACGTTAATTTTTATATGTTCTTATAGAATCACTATATATAAACTGCACTAATTTTTCTGACAAATGTGACAACTGTGTAGCCGGGATTTCTCCGAGCTCAGAAAATTTTTTTCTTTTTCGAAAAATTAAATAAAAGTGGGACAGGAAAAACTCTGGACCGGCCATTAATTTCCCCGGCCCGTGGGTCGGACTTGAGCAGGGTGTTTCCCTGACTGGGCCATAGTAGTTGAACAGCTGCTCAAGAGACAGAAAATTTTTTGTCATTTTTAAAAAGCCAGGACGGTATCTCTCATCTATGATTGCTGGTTACAAGATCAACTTTTGCGCACTTGGTGTTTGGAAAATTATGCATATTAGTTACCAATCACCTTTCATTTACTCCTTATATAATCTTATAAGAAAAACATTTATCCCATTTCGGATCAAACATGGAGTCAATAACCTTATATCCTTGACTCCAGAAAAGGAGTCTTCTTGCCAAAATTATCGGTTCCAATCCTTTAGTTACGGTTTTAGTGTTGTTTTTGTAAGTCCAACCATTAGAATCAAAAACTTCCTCTACTCCCTTAATTCTAAATATTACGCAAAATAAAATCTGAGATTATTGTATTTGTTTCCTGTTATGTTGTGTTTGGATTTTGATCTCTCAATCTAGTTTTCACAAGCATTTTTCCAATATACGGTTTTTGCGGGCTAGATAAGTGGTTTCAATCTTCGATCAAATCAATTAGTTTAGTGCCATATCTCCAGCCAATTTCCTAAAGCAAACGCAGTCCCTCAGATAGCGAATCGATAATGACGCTAAAATAGTGGATACTTATGACACCAACATAACAAAGTTATCGAATCATAGTAATGCTAGGATTCGATAACTTTTTAGCGATGCGACGCGATTTTGCTGGTATGTACGCAAAAATCCATCGCTTTTGTATTTTCATAGCTTTGCGATAAAAGCTAGAAGAAAGTTAGATATTTTCTTGACGCCACCGCGTCAACGTTCAAATTTGGTGGCTCCAGATTTTTTCGATGCAATACTCGCGTTGGAGAATGGCAGAGTGCAAGCTTTGAGAGAAAATCTCTACACACTCCCAAATACTCTCCTCTTACCCAATGAGGACTACTTTGTATCCCTACGCCTGCTTCTACTTTTTTCTTTCAAACTCTTTTCTGGTTGTTCCACTTTTGACCGAACCGTACATTTCGGACAATAAGCTCATCTGCTTATTGAACCAGAATTGGAAGTTATTAAAAGAAAAATTCTTTTCAAAATACTTCAAATTCAGCAGAATCATAGATCGTGACCTTTTGGGCAATGTTTAAATGGGGCTCAATGTTCTAAGAATTTTGCTGTGACTTGTGCAGTTCACCAAAGTTAATGTGAGGCAAAATTATTATGACCTGTGAAGGTCAAGATTCAGTTCCTAGAAGCTATAACTTCTGTACTAGAGCCCAATTTAAAAAAGCTCAGCTCACGATCTTTGATTCTACCAAGCCTCAATTATCTCAAACAGATGCCTCTGTTGACCTCCGTATTAACTTTCGTGACATCTAGAGGTCAAGGATAAATTTTCACAGAGGTACTCTTATAATCAAACTTGGTCATATGAACGACTACTACACGGTGGTGTATTTCGTTTGTGGAAACTACAAACAAGTGCATCAGTTTGGTTCTCTTTGTGCGGTCCTCTTGACAATGTCAGTCATACATGCTAAAATTTGGCAGACCCTAAATTGCAAAATAGCCCGAAACAATGAGAAAAGGCATTGATACTTAGATAAAGCTACAAATTGCCTAGTTGTATCGAATAGATCTTGGATAATTGGGGATGGCCGGTTCGTGTGTACTAAATTTGTACCAAGAATTATCACGCTTTTAGTGAAAAACCGCCAATGGATTCATTTTTCTTAAATTTCAAGAGCGTGTTAATTAATGTTAACTCCTACGTTCGATTGGATCCATCTTCACTGTTGCCGTTTTCCTGAGATACTATGTTTTCCGTTCCACGTACGTTCCTTATCACTAAAAGTTTGTGTGTACGCACGAACAATCATTAGGCTTTACAAGATTCCTTCAATTACGCCAAGTGTAGGTCATCATTTGGAGTTTTAATTTAGATGAGTTCTGAATGTACACGTCAGAAAATATGTGACCGTGCTTACTGATTCTTATGTATCGTATACTGAAGTTATCTAGCCATGCCTATTCCCATCGTTTCGAGCTACTCCAGTCTTGATTGCAATTTGAGATCTGCCGATTAGCAATGTGAATTTGAATATACAGGGTCATTTGAAAGTAGCTCCGTGTTTTTGAAAATCTGTACCTCTTTATTGAGTATCATACAGCTCTCTTTTTCGACTCGTATGAAAGCTGAATGTCAAGAAAGAGTATTGGACACAATCGCAAATTTCAAGGGTCACCATTATTATGAGTAATTGATGATCAAAGGGAAAATTTTTAATTTAGCATTACGATTGGCATGGAAAAGTTTTAGAAACAAATCTTGAATTATTTGATCGATATCGGTTTGTGTGCTTTAAAAAGTGTTGAAACGGATTGTTTGAATTTGCTACAATAAAGCCCATGGTAATCCTAATGCTAAATTAAAACTTTTCCATTTGATCGTGAATTGACCTCACTAACGCTGGTTCCTAGCCTTTTCTTTGTGACCAATATTTGTTCTTGAAATTCAGTTTTCCACTAAATCAAAAATTAGACTCACTGTGTCAACCCAATAAAGAGCTACAAATTTTCAAAAGCCTGGAGCTACTTTCAAATGGCCCTCCCAAATAAACATAAATATTGGTTTATTCAAGGACGCCATTTTTATGTGTGAAACACAAGAAAATTATGCGATAGTATGTGCGGTGATTTAAATCAATTTTTTTGTGTTTTATTTATATCGGTTAGATTGGCTTTGGAATAACATAAAAATCTTTATAAGATTTCGTGTTCGTATTATATGATCATGACGGACGGTCCTATATCAAATATTAGTTGAATTAGAGACATGAATTGTAAGATTTTAGTTTCTCCGACAAAAAACACACCCTGCTAGATTAGCAAAAGTTTTGGATAAAAATTTGTAAAATGTGTTTGACAAATAAAAATCGTCTATTTGTTGCTATTTGCNCGGACGGTCCTATATCAAATATTAGTTGAATTAGAGACATGAATTGTAAGATTTTAGTTTCTCCGACAAAAAACACACAATTAGCAAAAGTTTTGGATAAAAATTTGTAAAATGTGTTTGACAAATAAAAATCGTCTATTTGTTGCTATTTGCATAATAATTTGCTCTCACGATGGTATAAAATGTGCTAAATTCTGTAAAAGTGAAACGCAAAATCAATTATGCGTTTCCATTGTGATTATGCGAATTAACAATACGATAATCGGTTTCATTTTTCATAATTCGTGAAGATCCTAAGTATCCTCGATTAGTTTTGCCTCGCTGAGATTATGCAAATACATAATAACGGCGTCTTTGTCGTCATCTTTAGCTACCCAAATATAAAACAAGTCAATCGGGAGATAATATTTCAAAATAGTGCTGCCTGACAATTCAACACAACGCTGCCGCATTATTTGATCGACGGTGTGTCATAGGTCATTCCACCAGAAACTCAATGCTATAACGATCTACAATTAAGTTCTGTCTAATAATTGTAATTTTGTTAAACAGGGAAGTGTGGTTGACCGAATAGAAACCCACGTACGAGAGGCACAACATCACGTTGTGAGGAGCCAAGGGATAATTAAGAGAGCCAGACGAATTCAAAAATCTCACAAGGTATAGTTCAATTTTTCATATTCATTAATACTCAAACCTGATTTATTTTCCGCTTCCGCTGTTGATATTACGCGCAGACTAATTCAGTCGCTGTAAGGGATTTTTGTGGGATACAGATACCTATCATGATGAACATAGTGCATGCATTATTGTTCTAAATGATTCCCAGTTTGGATTGAGTCAGTCACTGACTCTAGGAGTCATGGCTGACTTTTTAAATCATGCAATACAAAAACTGAAAAATGGAGTGTCTTCTAAAATCTGAAATTGACATTTTAATTACTGGTGAAATTTGATGCGAAAATACAGGGTATTGTTTTGCTTTTAAACCGATTTTTGTTGTTTTGGTTAAGTCACAACTTTTTTATTTGAAGAGTTCCTATTTTCTGGTTGGTTGCGTTGGATTAAGCACTAAATTTGCGTTCAGAAAATATAATTCCCATTTGTCTAGGTGTAGTTGTTTAGTATACAAATGAGTTAAGGTGAAATATATCTAACAAATGTGGGACACTCCATGCTTTAAGCCACAACTTTTTTATTTGAAGATATCCCACCTTCTGGTTAGTTGCGTTGGATTAAGCAATAAATTTCTGTCCAGAAAATGTAATTCTTATTTGTCTACGTGTAGTTGTTTAGTATAAAATGAGTTAAAGTGAAATATATCTAATGAATGTGGGACACTCCATGTTTTAAAACCGATTTTTTTGGTTGTCGGAAACTTATGAACATATGCTAAATTGTTATACTAACTGCGTACATTTTATTAAATTTGGGTGTAAATAAACCGTTGTAAACGGATGTGACAATATGTTGTATTGCATAAAACGTCAAGTTGAATAAAAATAAATCAGATTTAAATAGCTTCCAAATATATAAATTTAATTATGAACAATCTTCTGAGGCGTATGACCAAAGAGATTTGGCATTAGCGTGTTATTTCCCTTAAGTGGGTAGTAGTAAAGGCGGTGGGAAGTGGAGAGGGCGGTGGCCAGTAGGGAGGGGAATGCGCAGCGAAGGCGGTGAACAGTAGGGAGGGCTCATATATAATGTAACGAGCACGCACAATGTGGACTGCGCATAAACTCGTCGAATGAGCATATAAACATCCATTTGGCACGTACTAAGCTTACTGCGCATCCACTTCGCGCATACAATGAAAACGTACAATGCGAAACTATAATGCGCACTGCNAAACGTACAATGCGAGACTATAATGCGCACTGCATGGGTAAAAGAGGTTGATGCAAAGGCTATCTCTTAGCGAAAACCCTATTCCGATTGAACTATTAGTTTACAAAATATTCGAGTTATTAACATATAAATTGGAAAAAGGCAAAATTGAAGTCTCGGAAAAAAGATGAAACAACTAGGTCAGAGTTGACGGAGACCGCTCATCTTTGAACTTATCCGATCCATATAGTGCATGGGCTATCTAATCGTGAAAATCCTACCTCGATTCGTCATGTCGTTTTTGAGTTGGAACACGGACGGACGGATTGACGTACAAAACAGATCCATAATGTGTTTGCAGCACACAAAATAATTACTATGCTAAATAAAAAGAAACCAGGTTTACCATGTTAGGAATTGCCTGATAAAACTATTTTGATTTACAGAAAAAACTTCTACTACTGGCTGCGGTTGTTTTCGGAGTTTTCCTCATAATCACAATTTACATCATAATTCGATACTTCTGATTCTGATTCTAACGGACTTTCGTCAGATGACCATATACTCACCACGCTTCCAAAAATGCAACTGCAACAATTCTAATAGTAATAATAATAATAATGATAATAAATTTTTAGTATGATCATGAGGTTATTCTGCTTAAATAGCTATCTTGCGTCAGACTTTATTCAGCACATTTGAGCCACACACTGGCTCCATAAAATGCAGACAAGCCAAATTGATAAGGGAGTATATGCCGTCCCAATTCAATTCCTCAACTAAAGCTCTGTTGAGTAAAAATTTTAGACAGAGAAATGCCGGAGTGATTCAAGCTGCCTCAGCCTACACGCTTCAACTTTTTGAGGAAATGTAAGAGATGGTTGAGGCCGGTAATTCGGGATACAAAATCTAGTATTAAAACTTGGGTAACTTTCAGGAAGAACTAATGAAAATAAAATTTGCTCTTTTTTACCTAAATATATATTGCATGTATGTATGTATATGTATGCGTATATTGAAATCATTGAAACTTAAACTGAAACCTGAGTATAAAGTGAGAAATCCCTCTATCATTTAATAATGGGAAGGCCAATGAACTTCAGCATAAAAATGTCTTTATTCAATTTATTTTCGTTTATCCTTCTGTCTGTCTTATTGTTTAATTATTTGGTAAAACCGTTTTCAAACAATTCTCTAACTTCTTACACTGAAAGTTCATTTATTGTCACGAAATACGAGATTGCCCAAATTTATAGAGAAGTAATGAGATTTGGTCAACAATTTCAAAAGCCATCAACGGCGTGGATGATTTATAAAATTGTTACGAAGTTTCAAGACACTGGACGTATACAAAGTAGTAGCTCAAATCCAGAGCTGGGTGATTAATGTATTTTCTGTTGGGATTAAATATTAGGGATTACATTTTTTGAATAAGCGGATTAGAATTAGGGATTGAGGATTAACCTGTTTTCCAGATTGGAATTAAGCGAGGATTAATTTTCCACGATTGTATGCGGGATTAAGGATTAAGGATTAATTTCGTGNTGTATGCGGGATTAAGGATTACGGATTAATTTCGTGATTAGGGATTAAAGAAAAAAAATTTTTTAATTTTTTTAGTTTTAATTCAGCAATTTTGTAAAACTATTTTAATATTCCCGTTAAAATGATTACAGAATCTATAGTTATGGGAAAAGTTTGTCTCATTGTTACGATTTTGTTTATTTTAGTAGTATATGTTTCATTCTGACTAGTGTTAGTTATGACTCCCATTTGGCCCGGAGTCCGAGTCAGCGACTCCGACTCCAAAAATCTTGAGAGTTGTTAGTCAAACAATTTGAGTTGCAGTTTACTTTTAATTTCGATTTTACACAAAATCTTTGTCCAGTTGAAACCAAAGCGCGGCGGTTTCGGCTACCGGCTCTTGCTCACTCGGGCTCTTTTGTGAATAACAGAACACCACTAGAATGTAGCGGTGAGGAGTAGTGGGAGAATCCTTAGTTGGACTGAAAGCACGATTTTCGAAAAGTGCCCTAGCCCGAGCGAAGCCAATTGAAAGTTTTTGAAAACAATCCGAGCTCGAGGAGAACCAAAGACAAAATTTTAGTGGATCCCGAGCAGGGCCCAAGCGAAAATTTTAAAAGGAGCAGAGACCTCTGAAAATACTCAAATGCAGTGTATATTTATATATCGAGTAAGCATTTACATATGCAAATATAAGTTCGTATAAAAATTACACTCTGTAGTAGACAAGCGCAGCTCGTATTGTGTATGGGCAGTATGCATTGTATTTGTGCAGTGAGCATTTTATATGCGCGAGATACGTTTACATATTCCAAAAGAGCCCGAACAGTTCTCGAAAAATAATTTCAAACGCGCCTGAGCAAAGCCCATGGAAAATTTTCAAAAGTGTCGGAGCCCCACCAGAACCCAAAGAATTTTTTTAAAGAGCCCGGGCAGAGCTCCAGCAGAGCCCAACCAGGGATTTTCAAATAGCCCGATCAGAGCCAATCGAGCTGTTTAAAACAGCCCAAGGAGAGCCCATACCCAAACGCCGAGCTTTGGTCGAAACTGAAACACAAACAGGATTGCGTAACCAACAGAACTAGTGTGAGTAGTGTCTTTCTGCGCAATCTCAACCATTATTCTTCTCATCACTTTTTCACACGAGGAGTCGACTCCACGGCTCTGAAGAGTCGACTACGGAGTCGCGACTCCGACCCCCAAATGAACATGAATGACTCCGGAGTCGCCGACTCCGACTCCCAAAAAATTGGGAGTCAACTTCAGAGTCGGAGTCGAGAGTCGACTCCGACTCCGGAGTCGGAGTCATAATCAACACTAATTCTGACTAAACAGTTTACTAATTTTTACTCAGTTAATGATGCTTGTTTGCATTGGGGAGACTTCATAAAATCAAAAATTAGCTTTATGAACTATCAATTTATTGAAAATGTCATAGTATTCATATACAGTGAAGTATGATAATGTCTGGCAGAGAAAGGAGGGTGGTTCTTTCACTTCGTTGCGGCGCTTATCCAAAGAACCCTTCCCACCAGTATGATGCGCGGGTTACCAACGGCTGTCGGTATTAACTTTATTAGGTTACCCAATGCGCTGCTACAGTTATGAATTTAACATTCCTTGGCTATTCATAACCAGTTCTTCGATAAAAATCTAAATGTCTAAAAGGTGGAATTAAAAGTGTAATCTTATATGTGAATGAAAATGAAAATATAATAGACGAAATAGGTGTAAGTACGGCGCTCAACTTTAATTTCAATTTTAAAGTTTTCCGTTTTCCACTTCAAGTGAAAGAACCACCCTCCTTTTTCTGCCAGACATTATCATACTCCACTGTAGATAATTCCGTTTCATGCGATAAAATAACACCCCCATATGAAACACTTCGCTAGCAGATGAGGCTAACGAAGTGTCCAATTTAGAAAACAATTCCCTATTGTTAGATCGCTATGCGGTGAACAATCTTTAAAATATTTCATACATTCCAATTCTTTTAGCTTATTTGACATCTCTTATTTAAAGCAAATACCATCCTTGGAAAGAAATGTTACATTTAACTGTCCTTGCGCAACAATAGACTGTTGCACAATTATAGCCTCCAATACAAAATTTCTCCCACAGTTCAAGTTTTTGTGCAGTATCCACCGAGGTTTATAATTAAGATGTGAACTGGCAGCGAAAACAGCTTCCTGGCATCGTGCAGGGTGAAGTTGGTAAATTGACTTAAGTATTCCAAGCTGTTTTTTCAAAAATTCAGGATTTTAATCCAGTTGGATTAATTGACTAATCCCAATTGGATTAATTTGAAAATGTGGATTAGAGATTATAGATTAAAATTTATCACACTATTAAGGATTATGGATTAGTTTCTTGAAGATAACTTAGCAGGATTACGGATTACTAATCCTTAATCTGGATTACTAATCCGTTAATCCTTAATATGGATTATTCCAGCTCTGCTCAAATCATACATGATAACTTCGTCATGTCCTAGGGGGTCTCCCGACCCATTTTTCCAGATTTGGCAAGAAGTGTCACATGCATCAATGTAGTACAGTGGTTTCAGCTTAATGTCACTACCCTTTAATGTCACACTTCGCTTATTGTCACCCTGTTGGCTTTCCCCCGGCTAAACTCCATGCTCTTATGTACTCAATACTCTGCCTATTGTCAACCTCCGCCTATTGTCATCCCATTTGAAGAGAATGTACCGCACATAACCACAATTTAATGGCAACTTTCGGTTCTCAGGCCCAGAATATACTCGTGTTTGTTTAAATGGTGTGGGCGGTCAGAGAACCTTGGGGGAACTGTTTCATTAACCTATTTGTTGTATTCTACTATGCGATCCTCGATCGTGAAAGTTTACTTTTTTAAAGACTCAGCCGCAGTCGCGGGTTTATTCCAACCGCGAGTATGCCAACTTTAGATGGGCACATGGTTAGAATTGAGAAACTTAAAGTTTTAATGATAAGCAACATTGGAAGTGAAGAACTTTCCAAACAAGTACCGATATTTTGGGAGCTTCTGACACGATAATATCTCAAAGCCATTTTTCTGGCATATTGCAAAAAAACTTGCCGATTACTTTAAGAAGTAATTTGCTCTTAGAGTATTCCAAATTCAGGTAATAACTTCAAAAGCTGTAAAATAAATCGAAAAAGGTATCTTATTATAAAATGCGCATCTAAAACCAGAAACTTCGGTTTATGTCACCTAATCTATGAAGTATTAATCAGTTGCCATTATCGGCTACTGTCAACTCCGCCTACTGTCAACCGATTTTTTGGCTCCCTCGGAGGTGACATAAGCTAAAACCACTGTATCGTAAACAAAACATCGAGGACGGAATTACTTATATTTAGAAAAAGAACATCAGATGACTGATCGCAGATGTGTCCGTTTTTTATTTCATATTACGTTGCAATCTCCATAAATTATTACTTTGCTCTAAATCCCGCCTAACATGATCATTATAACTGTAGTTACAAATATGCAATCTTAAGCCAAGGTAGGTGTGTATAAAAATAAAAAGTTAAGTAACATCTAGAGCTACAGCAATAAAAAGTTATTCTCTCCAGCGAAGAGCATGTAGCAAAACCTTTCAACTTCACACTGTATGGCTTTCGATATGTAATGTGTAACACACTGCATATTTCTTTTGAACTTCATATTCGATTTATAAATATTTATTATAACAATGCTCATGTGTCTTTGATAAAATAAAAATGGGTAGCAACCCTTAACAACCGAGAACACAAAAACAGTTGAGTAGATGCTTCAATTAGATGGGTGGATAGATGGATGGATAGATGGATAGATAGACGAATAGATGAATTGATGGATGGATAGACAGAATGATATATAGTTGGGTAGATAGATAGATGGCTATAGATGGATAGTTTAATAGATAAATACAAAGGTGAATACATAGATGGATAGATAGATGGATAGACAGACGGGTAGATATATGGATAGATGTATGGACAGGTAGATGGATATATAAATAGATAGATAAATGGATAAATATATGGACTCATAGTTGATAAGATATTATAGAGTCAACTAAACTTTACGGTGCATGTGCGTAAATTTTTTCGGAGCGACTAAACAATTTACCATGAAGGGCGTCCACGTCGGGCGGATTGTCCTTGAGTTTAAATTTGAATTTTGTTTTGTTTTAATTTATAATAGATTCGTTTGTAAAATGGCTAGTCAAACTCCAAACCAAACTAAAATCAAAAAAATAAATTAGCTAGTAGCCTACATTTTTACATTACCTACTACTAGTAGGTACTGTAAAAATGTTTCTTACGCAACTGAAAAACAGGAGTGAGGAATTTTGTTAATCAACATATCAATATCATAACCAAAGTTATTTCCCGGTTCAAATCAGAAATGTTAACCAAATGGTGGCTGAACTATGCTGTGTAAGCAAATGCAAAGTAGATAAATCAACGCATAAAAGTACAGAAGAAAATTAAAAACGGCTAAATGTTGTAATAGGAAGGAAGGGTAACGAATGGAATTGTTTCCTGACAGCATTCATTGGTTACGACGTATTTAATGTTTAACTCGTGTTACTAAATTTATTAGAATTTTTTTATCGTGTATTTTACTTATTTTTAATTAAGGTTCGTCGAGTTTGTCATCGTTTTTATGCGTGGAAAGAATATACCACAGTTTCCAAATTACTAGACACTTATGCAGCCGATGATATATTTCCGAAGATGGGGGCGTGAGACATTTAGAAAATATTTTGTGAAAGGGAAAGTTTCTAAAATGAATACTACCGGAGGGACAACTCGTGTATGCAATCTGAAGAAAGAAGTTATAAAGATTGTGATACAGAGTGAACCAACTTAATCCGGGCCGTATAAAGTCGCTTTCACCAAAAAAAATTTAAGACAGCAAATAAAGAGCGCGAAATACAAAAGTTGTAATGAAGTTGGTATGAAGTTAGCGTGTGTTTGAGAAAACATTCCTCTGCAAAAATTAATTAATTTAAACAAAGGCGATTCTGTAATGCTGAAAGATGGGTAGTTGAGAGAAATGAGGAACTAGAGGAATGGGGTACGATCCCTTGGCATCTATTCCACCTGACTCAACAGAGAACCTGCCGACCCCTCCTCTCTCTGTCTCTCTGCTTTGCTCCATTGCTTTGCATCGGAACAGATATTTTATAGTGATTACAATAAAATTAACTTCACTTCCATCATTTACTATTCTCTATCGCCTGCCCCAAGCCGTTTTTGGTGAAAGGCGAAGAAAGAAGGCCCGGATTAAGTTGGTTCACCCTGTACAAAACTTATGGGAAAGTTGCATCAAAACGGCCATCCGATTTGAGAAAAAATTCTGTAACCGGGACCGAATGATCGAAAATTTGATGGATGAAATTGTACCGGATCCCAGATTATTTATCACCCTCAGCAGTGAAAGTGAACCAGAAACAAATTTTTCTACTTTTGACGAAGAAGTTAAATGTTTTAGTTGTAAGGTAGTTCGATCTGCCTTATCGGTAAGTTGATTAGTCGCTCAGTGAAATTTTACGCACGCAACGTAAAGTTTAGTTGACTTTATAGCAGATTGATGGATAGATAGTTGGATGTGTTTGTTGGAATAGTCCCTCAATCTAAGATGATGGATAGATAGTTGGGTGTAAGCAAACAGAGCATATGGTTACATTTTCAAAATGTAACTCTTGTGAGCACCTGAACTCAGCAATGGAAGTAAGATTATGAGAATTAAACTTTTTATACTCCGCACAAACGACATCTTCACATGGTAAAAATTAAAAAAAGGTATAAAATTTTGTCAGGAATTTCAAAACATTTGACACTTTGAAAAATACCCGGATTCGGACATTATCAAGATTCCCGGCTTTAAAGTAGAATTAATCAATTTGGATGGGAAAAAATTATGAATGGGTGTAAACTTTTGGCAGGAATTTCAAAATATTTGTCAATTTAGAAAATACCCGAATTAAGGCAATATCAAGATTCTGTTTTAAACTAAAATTTCATCAATTTCGATGGGGGAAATTATATAGCCATTCGTAATTTCTCCCATCAAAATTAATGTTCAATTTACAACCCGGAATTATGATAATAATCAGATTTTGGTAACTCCAAAATTGACAAATATTTTAAATTTTTCTCAGCCATTTATAAATTTGATCCAAATTGTTGAAATTTTAGTTTAAAGCTCGGTATCTTGATGATGCAAAAATGCGAGTATTTTCGATATGTACAAATATTTTGAAATTCCTGATAAAATTGTGTACTCATTCACAATTTTTCCTATCCAAATTGGTTAAATTTTACTTTCAAGCCCGTAATCTTGATAATGTCCGAATCTGGATGTTTTCTAAATTGACAAATATTTTTAAATTCCTGACAAAATGTTATACCCATTCATATTTGTTTCCCATCCAAATTGATTCAATTTTACTTAAAAGCCAGGAATATTGATGATGTCGAATCCGGGTATTTTCTAAATTGACAAATGTTTTGAAATTCCTTACAAAATTTTATACCCATTACGAATTTTTACCATGAAAAGATGTCATCAAGGTTGCTATGAGAATTATTGAACAACCACTATTATAGTGGTTGTTCAATAATTCTCATAGCAACCTTGGATGTCATAATAAATTTAATAATTTTAAGCTTACTCCATTCCATAGATGAGAGATAGTAATAGATAGGAAAAGCTCTTCAGAGAGATTGAGTCCAAAACGCTTCAACTGGAGAGGGATTTGTCAATCTAACATTACCAACTCCCATCTTTTCTCTCTTCGTGATTGGTCCTCTTATATATTCTCTCTTCGTGATTGGTCCTCAGAAAACCACATACCTTCTCAAGAGTTTTTCCTATCTATTACTATCTCTCATCTACCCATTACGCATGGTATTACCCATTACCCCATCTACCTATGAGTCATACCCATGGTATGACTCCATTCAAGGCCACTTTCTTATTTGAGCTTCTACTTTACAATTAATTGTAAACAATAATATTAGTAATTATTATTTTCTCGATCCTTAAGGCTGATGTGTTGAGGTCATAAGGAATCCCTAAAACTTAAGGAAAGGCTTAATTTTCAGGAAGTCCTTAGCTTTTGGTATGCTGAACGCTTCTTTAACTTTAAAATTTAAGGAAATCCTTTACAAAATAAGGAATTGGTTCGAGGTGAGTGCTAAGGTACCTTGTTGGTAGTTCCAGTCAATTAATATTTTAGTTGATTGTTTCTTTTCCACTTTCAAAATGGATCACTTCTTCGACGACGATTTTGAAAGTGAAAGTGAGTTGGATCAATTGGTTCAATTACCGCATCTTCGATTTTTGAAGGTCAAGTTAAATCCACTTGACGAATTTACTGATAACCAGACGATAGAAAGGTTTAGATTCTCCAAAGAAAGCATACAATTACTTCTCAACATTATTCAAAATGATCTCACTGGACTTTCAATAAGTAAGAAAACGGATGTTCCACCACTTCTACAACTTCTTATTTACCTCCAAATGTGCAATGCTACCTCCGAATGTGCATTAAACTCGTTGGTCAAAATGGCCCAAGTAGTTTTCTTCTTTAAAATTGTGGTTGTGTCACTTCTCTTAGATTCCAAAGTGTCGTTGTACTTGTTTACAAGTTCGAGAAGCAAAATTTTCTCAAAATCATTGTAATGAGGTGGCATTTATGAAAATAAGATGATTATCTAGCACACTAAATGATGAAAATTGATAAAACTAACTGAAATCAATTGATAAAAACTAATTGAAAACGATTGATAAAACAAATTGGAAATTATTATTAAAACTTGACTGTTTTTGTTTTGAAATTTACATTTGACAAATAATAGAGTAATTACAATGAGTTTGAATCTTTCCACTTGATGGTACGAATCGTCTGATTGGTTCGCGATTTTGAGGAAATCCTTAAGGTAAAGCATTTCCTCAAAGGAATTCCTTCAGTATATGCCTCAGAATACAAATTTAAGGAACTCCTTATGTTAAGGAATACCTCTTCCTTTCTGATGGTTAAGGAACTCCTGGTATGTAGGAAGAGCTCAACATATCACCCTTTCATTTTTTGACCGCTACTATAAGGGATAGTAAGGTAATCTTGGCTGCAACTGAGGAAAAGCATTGCAAAACTCTAACGTAATTGAACAAGCCTGAGTAAAATTTGTAAAAAATCTCCACTCCAAGGTATTCAGTCTGATATTCAGGTGTTGTCTAGGTGACAATACCTTGTACTTTCTCCGACTTAAGTATGAGGAGAGAAATTTGGACTGGAGGTTACATATCGAATAACGATTTGTAAATTTAACTTAACTAAAAAAAAAAGATAATCTCCTCGCACATTGAAGGGATTAAAGTTAGTAATTGTATTGAATATTATGTATGCTTAAATGTGAAATTATTTTGATTGGCTCTACCTCAAAACAAGAAAAAAAAAAGTTGTTTCACTCTTCCTTCTTTTTGATCGTCGATGATGATGGGAAAGTTTGTTCACTTACTGACCTGGGGTGGTATACTAAATGGTTCCTTTCCTTTCGTGAAAGCACTAGCCTATCCTTTCATTTTCGATTTCGTATGCTTAAAGAAAAGAAAGGAAGATTCCTTTTCAGAGAAAAGATGCGTGGGAAAGGAAAGTACCTCTCTCTTTTGTGGTATACTTATCGCGAAAGAGATCGTCGACCTTTCCTTTCCCGGCACCATTTCTTTTCAAAATGAAAGGCAGCTCAAGACCTCCCTTTCAAACCACATTTATTAGAATTCTTAAACCCAAGTCCTTTGAAAATGACATTTCCACGGCTCGATCGATTGGAGGTACTCATGGAATGATACCACTCATGTCCACCGCCCCCAGTGGTACAGTGTAATTTGCTTATATGGTATTTTATCTTTAACACACCATGGTCAGCCAGCTGAAGCTCAACTGCCAGCTGAGCGTTGGATTTCGATACTATCGCCATTTTGAGCCAAAAAATTAGCTGTGCGATAAGATGTCTTTCCTATCAGCATAAAATTGTTGCTAACTATTCAATAATTATTGTTTTGGCATGTAATTGCATGAAATCGTTTTTGAGTTACAACATACGTACGGAAGGGGGATGGGGAAGCTTGGGAGGGATGCGGGAATGTACGGGAGGGCTGTGGGAATGCATAGAGAGAGGCAGGAATGGTTGGGTGGGCTGTGGCAAAGCACGGGAGGAATGCGGGAATGGACGGTAAGGCTGTGGGAAAGCACGGCAGGACTGTGTAATAGNGTACGGGAGGGCTGTGGGAATGCATAGAGAGAGGCAGGAATGGTTGGGTGGACTGTGGCAAAGCACGGGAGGAATGCGGGAATGGACGGTAAGGCTGTGGGAAAGCACGGCAGGACTGTGTAATAGCACTTGAGGGATGGGGATGGTTGGGAAGCCTATGGGAAAGCACGAAAAGGGTACGGAAATGTACGGGAGGGCGATGGAGCAGCACGAGAGGAATTCGGGAATGGACGGGAATGCTGCGAGAAAGCATGGGAGGAGACGAGAATGTAGGGGAGTGCGATGGGGAAGCACGGGAGGGCTGTGGGAAAACAAGGGAGCAATGTGGGAATGAACGGGAGGGCTGTGGGAATGCATATAAGGATGCAGGAGTGGTCGGGTGGGCTGTGTTAAAGCACGGGAGCGATGCGGGAATGGACGGGAGATCTGTGGGAAAGCACTGGAGGGATGTGGGATTGCACGTGAGGGATGCGGGAATAGACGGGAAGGCTGTGGGAATGCATAGTGGGATGCGGGAATGTTCGGGTGGTCTGAGGCAAAGCACCTTAGGGATGCGGAAATGGACGGGAGACGATTTCTAATAAAAACTATAAGAAACATTGTGCGATTTTAGGCAAAACCAAAAAACATGAATGGTCATGTTGTCAGTTTGAAAATTGAATTTTTTTTTCTCCAGCAACTGTTCTCCCACACTGACAACAAAGTAACCTTCGTGTTTGGCGTAGATGGGCAAAACTCTTAACACTGCGTTTTCTGTATATTATGTCAAAAATTACGTATTCCATTATGTGCGCAAAAGATTGCACATCTGTCAGAGGTTTCGTACCTCGCTCTCCGCAATAATCCCATCCCTCTCGTTCATGCCCTCACCCATCCCGTCCACTACCGCATTCCTTCCGTTTCTTCTCCCGCATCTTTCCTGCCAATTTCTGTATTTCTCTCGTCTATTCCCGCAACCCACCAGTCTGTTTCCGTATTCCTACCGTTGCCTTCCGCATCACTCCCATCCATTTCGGCTATTCACGCAGTTCTCCCGTCCATTCTCGCATCCCTCTCCCTCATTCCCGCATATCTTCCGTCTATTTTCGCATCCCTCCAGTCTATTTCCTCATCTACTGCACAATGTTTTCCGACTGGTCCTGAAAAGTTGTATTTTGGGTGCCGGTGCTGGGATTCGGAATCGGGTGTTTTGACTCTGGTAATTTAATCAGATTTAAAAATTTTGCGCCTTTTGTTTTCTCAAGAAAGGCTCCTTCCGAGAGAAAAGGAAAGGATGCGACCTTCCTTTGCAAAGGAAAGGGAACGATTTTATTTTGTATGCCGACGATAGTGAAAGGAGAAGGTCGACTGCTTTCTTTCCTTTGCAAAGGTCGCCTTCGACCTCTCACGAAAGGAATCATTTAGCATACCACCCCTGGTAATCGTCGGGAAAGGAACCTGACATCTCACACTATTAATTAATATTAAACTCACTTTCTCCAGACATAATTAAATTAACATGTTGGTGTAAATTAAGACTCATGCAAACCGAAAACCTTGATTCGAGGTAACAAAGGAGGGCTATCGAGGAAAGAAAAGTTTGGATCGACAACTTATTTGTTTTTGTATTTTTCGAAGAAACTAAAACCTTAATTTAGAAAAATAGAATAAAAATTTCACAAAAAGACCATTGTACGATATTATTACGTTATCCATACTTGATTACCAGAACTGAAAAATGATTACGTTCTGGACTTTTAACACAATTCTGCTAATTCAGGAAATAATTTCTTCAACTTTCCAAAGAAAGTGGGGCTATGTTTTCGAATCCAAAGAGGTTCAATCTTGATAAGATTTCGCATATAAGGCTTCTTGGTTTTTACAATCTCGTGATATAAGACCCAAATGGGTGGTGCTTTGAAGAGTGCACTACCCGGGAAAACATAAACTTCTTCAACTGTTCCACCAGCATAGACACTGAAGGCATATCCTTTTGATTTCCTAGCCACTTTATGAAAGAACCCAGAGCAGAGTGCATGTTGGATTTTCGCAAAGTCATCACCACATGACTCAATCAGCAAGTCCTGACTAGAAAGACAGAAAATAATACTTATTGAAACAACCCGCTTTCGAAAGAAATTGTGAAACACGTACTGCAGAAGTAGAACAGCAAGTTGCCGCCGAATCTCTTCTGCTTCGTCAAGTGTTCTTGATTCAACAAAATTTGCGCGACACCATGACGGCTCTGAGTAGTTCTTCTTCCACTCCTTCCAGACGTTGAGTAGAGTCAGATGGTCTCCGAGGGGGTGACGGAATTTAGATGTCTTTAAGTCAGACTCCACTCGCTTCTTCTTCGGTCTGTAAAATACGTTTTGATTCTGGGTTGAAAGGATGGAGACAATAGTTAAGATTTCTTCTGCACATCCGAGTTCGGCAGATCTTATCAGAACTTTAGCAAGTGCAGGATCGAGTGGGAATGCAGCCATTTTCCGACCTATTCGGGTTAACTCAATTTTTCCATTACCTATACTCAGGGCTTGTAGCTCGAGTAGATACTGCATGGCTGCTAAGATAGACTCTGTCGGTGGTGGGTCAATAAATGGGAAGTTGACTATGTCAGTGATCCCAAGTGAGGCGAGTTGGAGGACAACTGACTCAACGTTAATTCTCTGAATCTCAGGAACGGGTGTTTCCTGCATTGACTCGTACGCATATTTTGTGTACATCCTATAGACGGTTCCAGGGGCTGTCCGTCCGGTCCTTCCTGCACGCTGAATTGCTTGAGCCTTTAGTAAAAATTTAATAAATTTATATCTAATTCTGCACTTGCCAGTTGATATTTACAAAAAAAATTACTTTAGTGATTTGCCTCAGAATTAAACTGTCGATTCCAGTCTTTGGATTGTACTCCCTTTGCTTGGCAAAGCCAGAATCCACGACAAAGTCTACATTCTCAATTGTTAACGAAGTCTCGGCAATATTTGTGGCCAAGATTACCTAAAAGTTAGCAAATTTATATTACAATATTGGATATCAATACAGCACGCTTGCGCTTGAGAGTATTTTAGAGTTTTTTGGAGGGGTCTGGGCCGATGGCCCAGACACGGAGGGGTTTGGGTGGATGACCCAGACTATTTTATTTTAAGAAAAATCAGACTGTTTTGAAAAATAATGTGTTGCCCGAATGCCCAGACATGGATGGGTCAAGGTCGATGGCCAGCATTAAAAAAATCAGACTGTTTTGAAAATAATGTCTTGCGTCTTCCCAAAGGCTCAGACATGAATCGGTCTGGGTCTATGGCCCCAGGCTATTTTAGAAAATGTTAGACTGTTTTGAAAAGTAATTTCTTGCTCAAACGTCCAGACTATTTTCGGAAAATTGAGACTGTTTTTAATTCTATTTATAAAATTTTGTGTAGTCGGAAAAATTTGAGCAAAAAAAATTCGAGTTTTCCTTGGGAAGGGTAAAGAATTTGACCTCTCGGAGGAGTCTGGGGCATGGCCACAAGCGCAAGCGTGCAATACAGGGAGAAACAAAACCAGTACAGACGAATCAGTTAATACAAAAAAAATTTTTTTTTTCGAGTTTTCACAGAACATATAGTACAGTAGGTGCTCAAAAGGTTAACCAGTGAACCAAAACTTTTAATTTGTTTGGTAGTGTTCCACTACTTTTCAATTTAAAAAACTAGGCAATGGGCTCTACAGTCAGAAAAGAATCACAGAAAACAAATGTATCAAAAAAACTTTATGAACTACTTTCTCCAGCAAAGCGCATGAGAAAAAAAAACGTTTATTGTTTTGAATTTGATTTCCAAATTAGTCTCCGCTGCATAAAAGTAGAAGAAATAAAGATTAAACTCACTTTTCGACTGCCCGATGGTGTTGGCTCACTGATTTTACTGAGCATATCAGGAGGGAGAGATGAATAAAAAGGAAGAACCAACAAATTTAAGTCTGACCCATAGCCGTAAACTTTTGATGAACTGTCCGCATCGTAAATTAAATCCCATGCTATCTCAATCTCTTCTTGACCAGGGAGAAAAACCAATATATCTCCTAACAATAATAAAACGAAAAAAAAAAACAATTATAATTGTACTTACATTTCGATTCCTATTCACAATGGTAAACGACGATTTTTTTAACTATACTATTGCCTGATGAGATTGGCGAAATTTTAAGCTTCGCGGAGACCATCTAGGAATACCTCAAGTAACTATTCTACTGAAAACAAGAAAAAGAGCCCAATATGGCAAAATTGCACATATTTTAAGGCAATTTTAATGAAAAAATTGGATTAAATCGTCAGGACAAAATGTTCTAGGTCACATAACCATTTAGTTCAGTGAAAACAATGAGGAGGGGTCATTTTGACCTTTAAACGAATCTCATTCACAATCAACGAGCCATGAAAAAGTTTCCAATGTTGCTACATTGCTATAAGTAAGTGACAAGAACACTTTCACAATTTGGGTAACCTGGTGATGATTGCGTATGGGTTCAGAAGTCCAACTTCCGAAGAGATGTGGTTTGACTATTGCGGAATAGAATCGTTATATCAAATTTTTGACCCCACTCGTGAATTTTTGCACATTTTTTCAAATTTCGAGTTTTCTCACGTTAAATCTTGTTGAGAAGATCGTTTACCTTTGCAAAGCTATGTTAGATGTATTAATAAGTCTAATTTTATTTAAAAATAGATCAAGTAATTTGCTTATTGCTGGTCAAGTTGATTAAGTAAATATAAAATTAATAACATACCTCTTGGCTTGCGCTGATGAATCCACATAACTTTGTCCACTGTGAATTGTACGTAATCTGGATCAGAACCTATTGTATACTCAATCTCGACAGGAAACCCCCTTCCGGGTATGTTAAGCACTGGAGCTCCACCGAAATACCCCGAAAATTTATTAGCGTCCAATGTAGCCGAAGTGATAATAACCTTCAAATCTGGTCTCCGACGAAGGCACAGTTTCAAAAGCCCTAGAGAACAAGTGAACTTAGGAAAGAAATGCATAAGCTAAGACTACAAATAATTACCAATGGCAACATCCGTGTGGACACTGCGCTCGTGAGCTTCATCCAGCACCAATACGGAATAGTCGTCCACGTTCCGATCTGAGGAAAACTCAGTAACAAGCACACCGTCCGTCATGTACCTAGAATAATTAAAATTAGATTTGAAATGTGAATATTGGTTGTGGTTCAATAAACATGTCATCAAATGTTATTACTTTATGAGTGTATCCGTTGCGGTACAATTCTCGAACCGAATTTTGTATCCAACTTTGTCTCCCAATGTGGTTCCAACTTCCAGTGCAACTCGCTTAGCCAAGGCAATAGCAGCCACTCGGCGAGGCTGAGTACATCCTATTTTCTTCGGAAAGAGTCCTACCTCTATCAAGTACTGTGTAATTTGTGTTGATTTACCTGAACCAGTGGCTCCGATTACCACGCACACTTGATTCTTTCTCACCATCTTCATACATAAAAATCATTATAAAATATGTGAGCACAATATCAAATTTTTTTTTGTCAATTTGAAAATTTTGTGACACGAATGGAATTATTGTGACCGTCATACATTAAATCNCTTATAAATTTCTTAGGCATAATTTCCGCTTACTGATATAAGGAACATCTTTGATACTGGTATGCTCTGGCCAAAACGAAGAGTCAAAAGTAGTTCACTATTAAACTACTCATGCTGTAAACTAGGGATGCCGCGAATAGTCGTACTCGTGTAAATTTCGAGTAGTCTTTATTTTGCCGCTCTGCCACTCCACTTTGAAATTGGCGTTTAACATGTAAAAGAAGGCTTTCAATTACTAAAAGTTTCATTTCGTCCCATCTAGCCGGATGAATTTGGAATTAGGAGCAGGTGTGTAGAAATGCATTTGACAAGGTGATTTCGATGGTTTTTGGAAATATTCATAAACAAAATTTTTATGACTTTGAATAAAAATTTTTTTTCCTATTAATTTCTAATGGAGTAGTTGTCATTCAAATAGGTAAATGAAAAAATGTTTTGCAATCTGAATTTTGAAAATCCAGTTTCCGGTTTGTATTGTTGTTGCAATTTTTTGAGGGAATAAAACAAAAATTTTTGAAAGGGATGCAGGGGGGCTGGGGGGCATAGGTCCAAAGTTGGAAAAATGGGGTCCATTTGACATGGTTTTATTTCGGTATTTATGGACCGATTAAGATAAAATTTTGCATGAGCATTCTCAATCGCATTTCCCAGGTGGACTTTTTTTTAGATTTTCAAAATTCCAATTTTTTGAATTTTTGTATCATTTTGAAAAAAAAAATTTTTGAAAAAAAAATCACTTGTCATGTGTGGTATTAATCGACTCCTATCGACTCCAGCATTCATGTCGAACCAATTATTATTAATTTTGACCAGAAATTCCGAAATTGGAAATACCCGAATTCGGTTTTGTTTGCTTATCCATAGTTTATTCGGTTATTTGAAGACCGATCGAGCTAAGAATTTGTAAATATATAGAGGTAACTGGTCCGCAGGTGGACCTTTTTTTTAGACTTAGGAAATTTGAAATTTTTGAATTTTTGAAAAAATAATTTTTTTTTTGGAAAATTTGTTCACTTAGGTCATGTGTGGTATCAATCGACTCCGTTCGACTCCAGCATTCATGTCGAACCAATTGTTATTAATTTTGACCAGAAATTCCGAAAATGGAAATACCCGAATTCGGGTTTTTTTGCTTATCTATATTTTATTCGGTTATTTGAAGGCCGATCGGGCTAAGAATTTGTAAATATATAGAGGAGAATGGTCTGCAGGTGGACCTTTTCTTAGATTTTGGAAATTTGAAAATTTTGAATTTTTGTAAAAAAAAATTTTTTTTTTTTGAAAATATAATCAATTTAGGTCATGAGTGGTATCAATCTACTCCTTTCGACTCCCGCATTAATGTGGAACCATTTGAAATTAATTTTGACCTGATATTCCGAATTGGGAAGTAACCGAAATCAACTTTTTTGTGCTCATCTTGTATTTATTCATTTATTTGTTGACCGATCGAAATAAGAATTAGTAAATATATAGAGCAGGATGGGTTGCAGGTGGACCTTTGTTTAAACTCGGTCAAATTAAGTGAATTATATTTAATGGTTTACAGATTTTACAAATTTTAAATTGCTATTTGATGCATTTTTCATTTTTCACCCGAGACATGGCAGGAATTACATCTTACTATAACAGTTCCGTAGTTACGAACATACGTAAGTAGAGCATTACTAACCACAGGAACAAGTTAACACAACATAATTCGAAAATTCAAAATTAGTGCGACATATATATTTACTTACTATATTTCCTCCTTTATATATTTACTAATACTTAGCTCGATCGGCCAACAAATAACCGAATAAATGCAAGATGAGCACAAAAAAAAATCTATTTCGGTTACTTCCAAATTCGGAATANAAATCTATTTCGGTTACTTCCAAATTCGGAATATCAGGTCTAAATTATTTGAAAATAGTTCCACATGAATGCGGGAGTCGAAAGGAGTAGATTGATACTACTCATGACCTAAATTGATTAAATTTTCAAAAAATATTTTTTTTTTTTTTTTTTTTACAAAAATTCAAAATTTTCAAGTTTCCAAAATCTAAAAAAAGGTCCACCTTCAAGTCATCCTCCTCTATAGATTTACAAATTCTTAGCTCGATCGGCCTTCAAATAAACGATTAAATGATGGATAACCACAAAAAACCCGTATTCGGGTATTTGAAAATTCAAAATATCAGGTCGAAATTAATTACAATTGGTTACATATTCATGCTGAAGTAGAAATGAGTCCAGATATCACACATCACCAAAGTGAAAAAATTTTCAAAAAAAATTATTTTTCAAAAATTCAAAAATTTCAAATTTCCAAAATCTAAAAAAAGGTCCACCTGCAGACCATTCTCCTCTATATATTGTGGCGCGGCGTACCGTTGCATTGATTGGGATGAAGTAATTTAGGAAAATGGAAAGGGTAATAATTGGATTCGGATAAAAGAGATGGGGAATGATAGTAATTGGACTTGGATACACGGAGTATCTACAGTATTGGTTTCCTGTAGTACGGGAACGGGACTGGCTCTTTAGGCTGAACTACTAGAGTATTGGGTTATCTTCTCTAAAGACACTTCTTCTTCTCTACCTAAAGCGTCTTCTCTACTCTACTGGTTTCATACAAGCCTAGAGT
>NIPM01000136.1:91029-224923 GCA_002738285.1 Holacanthella duospinosa | reverse complement strand
CGATGAGTTCTCCGGCACCGGATCCCCGGGGTCACCGAAGTCTGGCAGAGTTGCAGAGCTCTCCAGTGACACCGGTGCAAACGGTGAAACCGGAGGGATACAAGAGCAGTGTTGTAAACGACGAGAAATCCGATGCTCGCTCAAGAGTTGGAGGGTGCCACGCGGGACTTTTGACCCTAAGTGAGGATGGAGCCTCACCGAGTCTACGGTCTCTCTAGAATAGAATGTCACTTACAACGCTTTTCCGGGAAGGGATTTCGTTCTTCGCTCTCTCTCCCGAGGTCCGATCCAATCACAACCAAGTCACAATACACACAATCAGTCGAAGCATTATCTTATTNTGGAGCCTCACCGAGTCTACGGTCTCTCTAGAATAGAATGTCACTTACAACGCTTTTCCGGGAAGGGATTTCGTTCTTCGCTCTCTCTCTCCCGAGGTCCGATCCAATCACAACCAAGTCACAATACACACAATCAGTCGAAGCATTATCTTATTTNCTCTCTCTCCCGAGGTCCGATCCAATCACAACCAAGTCACAATACACACAATCAGTCGAAGCATTATCTTATTTATTCACAAATGATAATAATGGCCAAACTCTTAATAGAACAGAATTATAATAATAGAACTTTAGAAAAGCTATTGTCCCTACCTTTTTGTTTAATAGCAGTGCGGTGCGTCTAACTAACCGTTCTAGTAGCTTGAGTCGACTGATAAACCTCCTCTCTCNTTTGTTTAATAGCAGTGCGGTGCGTCTAACTAACCGTTCTAGTAGCTTGAGTCGACTGATAAACCTCCTCTCTCAAGGTACCGGAAGTCAGGCCTTTTTATAGACTGTGTTATCCATGCCATCGGAAAACCACATCGCCTAGCTCTACATGGTTTCCATTGCTATTTCAAATGTATTGGGTTCCGAGACGGAGCTCAAACCCACCCCCAATACTCGGTTTCGCCACAATATTTACAAATTCTTAGCCCGATCGGCCTTCAAATAACCGAATAAAATATATATAAGCAAAAAAAAACCGAATTCGGGTATTTCCATTTTCGGAATTTCTGGTCAAAATTAATAACAATTGGTTCGACATGAATGCTGGAGTCGAAACGACTCGATTGATACCACACATGACCTAAGTGAACAAATTTTCCAAAAAAAAATTATTTTTTCAAAAATTCAAAAATTCCAAATTTCCTAAATCTAAAAAAAGGTCCACCTGCGGACCATTTTCCTCTATATATTTACAAATTCTTAGCCCGATCGGCCTTCAAATAACCGAATAAACTGTAGATAAGCAAAAAAACCCGAATTCGGGAATTTCCAATTTCGGAATTTCTGGTCAAAATTAATAATTATTGGTTCGACATGAATTCTGGAGTCGAAAGGAGTCAATTAATACCACACATGACAAGTGATTTTTTTTTTTTTTTTCAAAATGATACAAAAATTCAAAAAATTGGGATTTTGAAAATCTAAAAAAAAGTCCATCTGGGGAATGCGATTGAGAATGCTCATGCAAAATTTCATCTTAATCGGTCCATAAATACCGAAGTAAAACCTTGGCAAATGGACCCCATTTTTCCAACTTTGGACCTATGCCCTCCAAAAAATTTTCAAGTAAATTTTAATTATTCCCTCAACAAATTGCAACAACAATACAAAACGGAAACTGGATTTTCAAAATTCACATTGCAAAACATTTTTCCATTTGCCTATTTGAATGACAACTACTCAATGGTCAGTGTTCGGCATCCAGTTTTTCCCGTCCCCGTCCGGACGGGTTTGGACAGAGAAGTGTACCCTTTTTTACTCAAAAGACAGGGACGGTCTATTTGTTGGGAAAGACGAGAACGGAGAAGTGTGTTTTCTTTTAAAGACGGGGACGGGACAGTTACGGGGGAGCTTGTTTTTTTTTAAAGAAGGGGACGAGAAAAGATTTTTTGACCAAAAGACGGGGACGGGTGAAGCTAATTTTATTCAAAAGAGGAAGATAGAACGGGTGAAACATGTAGTTTCCACACTTGTAACTTAGATCGAATCGAAATTTGAAATTTCGATCATTTGAAATCGAACGTTCGATTTCAAAAACCCGAAAAGTTGTGATTTCGATTTTGAGAGCCTGGAAAGTAGAGATGCTCCGAATAGTGGTATTCGTAAAAATTACGAATATGAATATTCGTATTCGAAATGAAACCGAATACGAATAGTTCGAACGAATATTCACCGAATATTCGAAAGCACATGCGCGTTGGGTGTCTTTCGACTCGTCTTAAACAGCTTGTTCAATTAGTCGCTTCAAAAACGACTGCTATTTATCCATTTCTTATTTACATCAACTCATTGTATTTACTTTGATTTCCGTACATAACTGGAAAGCTAGCTTTTAATTAATTTAAATATGGTTTAAAAATTGTGACTTTCGAATTAAGTGTAGACATGTCAAAACCTATAGAGATTGACTTGGAGACTGAGGATGACAATGATGGTAAGTTTTATGACTTTTTTAAACTACGACGATTGTACNGGAAAGCTAGCTTTTAATTAATTTAAATATGGTTTAAAAATTGTGACTTTCGAATTAAGTGTAGACATGTCAAAATCTATAGAGATTGACTTGGAGACTGAGGATGACAATGATGGTAAGTTTTATGACTTTTTTAAACTACGACGATTGAAGAAGTCACTTTATCCCAACAACAAGTATTCTTCACAAGTGAAATCAGGTCTTATACTGCTATACGAAATATACAGAAAAGAGAGTCCATTTTTATGGTGGAAACAAAACCACTCGGCTTTTCCAAACCTGAGCCTAATAGTGCAGAAGTGCTTGTCAGCTCCTGCCAGCACAGTTTTCAGCGAACGATTATTCTATGAAAAAGGGCTTATCTACGAAGATAACCGTTCCCGACTCCTTCCTGAGCATGGCGAATTGTTAACCTTTCTCAATCGTAATTTGAACGTATTAGATTTTGAGCACAAGTGAAAGATCTTGACTTCTCTAGACTTTTGGAAGTATCTTACACAACCAATGAATTTTAATTTTAGATTATTTAGACAATTAAAGCTGAGGCACAGTCCAAATTTCCTGACATATTTCCGTATTGAAAAATACCTTCAATTTTAGAAATATTCGCAAAAATGTCGAATAGTTTACGAATATCATTTTTAGAATACAGTGGTTTTAGTTTAATGTCACTAACCGTTAATGTCACGCCTCGCTTTATGTCACCTGTTGGCTTTCTCCCGGTTAAACTCCATACTCTCATGTACTAAAGACTCTACGTATTGTCACACCTCATATTGTCGACCTCCGCCTATTGTCATCCCATTTGAAGAGTATGCATGGCACATAACCACACTTTAATGGCAACTTTCGGTTCTCAGGACCAGAATATACTCGTGTTTGTTTAGATGGTGTGGGCGATCAGAGGCCCTTGGGGGAACTGTTTCATTAAACTATTTGTTGTATTTAATTTTTTTTTGAGCTGACTAACTTATTTAAATTAACAATGGGAAAGATAAATCGGACTGAGCTTTCAATAAAACAAAAACTACAAATTCTTTCAGATGTTGACAAGAAGGTTGATAGGAAGTCCATTGATCACACTCTCCAAATTAATAAAAGTACAATTAGTAAGATCGTCAAAAATAGGTCAGAAGTTGAAGCTGCTGCAAAAAGAAACACTGCTAAGAAACTTCTACAACTCGTTTAAGCTAAACTCCTTAAAGTCTCAAATGTGTGAAACAATTGGTTGATACAAACTTAAATAGAATCGACAATGTCTTAGAGCAAATTCACATTCTCAATTGGACAAGGCTCTTCTTAAATGGTTTACTGTGCAACGAAGTCAAAATATTCCTATCATTGGTTCTTTACTTCTTGAAAAAGCAAAGGAATTTGTCGCGAAATTTGGAAATGCTAAGTTTGGGACTTCAACAGGAAAGCTTACAGAGTGCTGGATAAATCGCTTCAAAATCAGACATGGCATCACATTCAAAAACATTTCAGGTGAATCAGCATCTGTTGATCGTTCAATTGTAAATGACTGGATAGAAAATACCTGGCCTATCGTCTCAGCAGGATATTCAAAGTATAAAATTTTCTACGCAGACGAGTGTGGATTGTTCTATCAGTTGCTTCCTGAAAAATCGCTTGGATTTCGAAGTAAACTGTTAAGTACAGTGCTGTTTGGCTACGAGACCTTCGTTATAATCCCAACGCGGGGTGGTGTTATAATCAAAGTGCACTGTCGTTTAATTCTATTTCTCGCATGTCTATTTTGAGAATAATTTATTCATATTTAAGATGAAAAATGTACAGGGGAAAAGCTCTCAAAGGAAAGAGTTACAGTTTTATGCTGTGCGGATTCTGATGGTTCGAAAAAGGATAAACTTTTTGTTGTTGGGAAGTCTAAAAAACTTCAGTGTTTTTCCAAAATGAAAATGAAGAACCTTCCCGTTACCTACAAGGCTAATAATAAGTCATGGATGACTAGAGAGTTATTCACAGATTGGATTTTTGACTGGGATCGAAGGCTTCAAGTCTAAAACTTCAATATTGCTTCTCATAGACAATTGTTCAGCTCATCTGTAGACTATCGATTGTCTCACGAATATAAAGCTAGTATTTCTGCCACCAAACGTTACTAGCGTTTTGCAACCCCATAGATCAAGGGATTATTAAAAACCTTAAACATTTTTACCGAACAAAGCTGTTGAAGAAAAGAATCCAATACCTAGACCAGAAGAAAGAGTTTAAGGTAGATATGATGGATGTTGTTTATTATCTTCACGAAGCATAGAATATGGTGCAACCCAATACAATAATGAATTGCTTCAGACACTCCAAGCTGGTCACAAACATAGAAGTGGAAGTTGAAATTTTGAATTCTGAGGGAGAAACTTCGGTTTATGTCATCTAATCTTTGAGTTATCAGACAGTTGCCATTATCGGCTATTGTCAACTCCGCCTACTGTCAACCAATTTTTCGGCTCCCTCGGAGTTGACATTAAGCTAAAACCACTGTATTACGAAAACTAATATTCGTAAAAGTGGTTGAATAGTTTCGAATATTCCGGGCATCCCTACTGGAAAGTTATGGGTTTCGATTTTAATTTGTATGGATAATGAAATTAAGATTTCGATTTTGATGGCGATTGGAAAATTGATTTCGATCCGCTTGGGATTATGAATTTTAATGTCAAGCACCTTGAATTTATTCATTTTAACTTTCAAAATATTTACTAAAACGTATGTATCGATTTTTTTATAATCATACTTAAATTGCAAGTATTATTAAAAAAAAATAAAGAAATTAAAATTAATACAAAATTTAAATACAAAATTTTACTTATTCGAATGGAAATGCAAATTTCGATTTCGATTTCAATTCCGACCCCCTTGGGACTCAGGATTTGGATTTCGAATGAGAACGTAATTCGGATTTCGATTTACACTAGTCTAAATTAAAAAGTATGGTTATATCCAAAAATAAGGGAGTAAAACTGATTTGCAATCGTACAGTCAGAATCAGGATCAATCATCAGCGTTGCAATTGTAGTGCAACTGATGTTTCAAAAATCCATCATTGGAACGTAGACCAAATTGAAATTATTTTTTCATTCGAATTCGAAATCAAAATCCTATTTTCCATACAAACCATAAATCGAAATCGAAATTCAATTCTCCGTTCGATAATTCTCCATTCGAAATCGAAACCCATAACTTTAAATCCAATACTAGGCACTCGAAATTGAAATATCGTCCACGTCCTGACCCTTCTTAAAAAAACAGGCTTCCCCGTCCCTGTCTTCCCCAACAAATCCACTATCTCGTCCCCGTCTTTTGAGAAAAAAAAACATCTCCGTCCAAACCCGTCCGGACGGGGACGAAAAAAATTGGATGCCGAACACTGACCATTAGAAATGAATTGGAAAAAAATTTTTTATTCAAATAGTCATAACACATTTGGTTATGAATATTTCTGAAAACCATCAAAATTACCTTCTCAAAATTCGTTTATACACACCTGTCCCTAATTCCAAATTCATCCTACTAGATTGGACGAATTGAAACTTGGTAAATTGAAACCCTTTTTTTTACATATTAAACTCCCATTAGCCAATTTCAAAGTGGAGTGGCAGAGCGGCAGAGTAAAGACGAGTCAGAACGAGGAACTCGCGTTTTTCCAATAACGTGTTTATTAATATATTGATCCCCTACTGCAACCACAGTTGCTAAGTATCGGTATCGGCCCGATACCCGATACTTGATGTTGCACCCCGATACCGATAGCGATACCGATACTTTTTCCAAAAAAAAATCCCGATACCTATACCTATAGCGATACTTTTTACAAAATTGAACCCGATACCGATACCTATACCCATACTTTTCTAAAAAAATATCCTGATACCTATACCTATACCGATACTTTTTTGAAATAAATTCCCGATACCGATACCTATACCCATACTTTTTCCTTAACAAAACCCGATACCTATACCGACACCGATACCTTTTTAAAAAAAAACCCGACACCGATACCTAAGTATCGGCGATACCTAAAGTTATGACTTATGCCTAATGAAAACAGTTGGCTTTTTATTAACAAACTTAATTTATTCAATAAATAAATATTAAAGGTATGACTACCCTGAAAATAGTACGGAAACTTGACTTTATTACTCTTTCTTATGTTAAACTTCTATTTGCGTTAATTTTATGCCACAATTTCATTTAAGATTTGAAATAATAGAGAGATTTAAATATTAGGTTTGTGTCTGAACCAAACCTAATTATGAGATTGGTGCCAAGAATCAGTGACGTAGTACTTTCTCCTTTCCCCAGACTTAGTGCGTCTCTCAAAAACTCAATTCCAGACCTAATTCCCTCTCAATTTAGGTCTGAGATTAAGTCCAAACCAAAACTTTGTCTTTTTTGTTTTTCTTCAATTTATAAGGAAAATTTAAGTCTTAGTGTCATTTATTTTATTACTATTCGTAAATTGCTTAATCTTTTTAATAATTAATTGAGTGTTGGGTACAAAAATAATTAACCTCCTCCCGCACTGTCCCACATCCCTCCCATCCACTCCCGCTTCCCACCCGCACTATCCCACATCCCTACCGTCAATTCCCGCATCCCTCACGCACTATCCCACATCTCTCCCATCCATTCCCGCATCCCACATCCCTTCCGTCGATTCCCGCGTTTTCCCCGCATTATGCCACATCCCTCCCATCCATACCTGCATCCCACCTCACCATCTCGCATCCCTCCCGTCCATTCCCGCACTATCCCATATCTCTCCCATTCACTCCGCATGTCTACCGTCTATTCCCGCATCCCTCCCGCACTATCACACATCCCTCCCGCACTGTTCAGTACAGCTATTGCTGGGACGTTAAACATCGTAGTTGTATTTACTTTATCGTTAGCCTTTTATTCCAGAAAATGAATAAAATATTTTGTTTCAGAACTACTAAACCAAAACTAAATGAACCATCCGGTTTTAGTAAACTTAATGAACGTTGACTTATTGGAAACACTCAAGTGTGTATAAAACTTAATCCGTTTTCGTTTTTAAGTACGATTTCTTTACTTCTGTTAAGACTCAATAATTTAATATAATAAATAGTTATTGATTGATCAACTTTGAAGCTTACAGTTAATGAATTGGATACGAATTTAACCCTTATGTGGTGCGAATTAAATTTTTTTCTTTTTCTACGTGTTATTTGAGTGCTCTTTCAAAACCTGCAAGTATCGGCGATAGTATCGGCGATACCAACTAAAATCCCGATACCTATACCTATACCGATACTTTTCTCAAAAAAATTCCCGATACCTATACCGATACCGATACTTTTTTCAAAAAAATTCCCGATACCTATACCTATACCCATACTTTTTCAAAAAAAAATCTCGATACTGATACCTATACCTATAGTTTTTTTTAAAACAATGCCGATACCGATACCTATACCGATACTTTGGCCAAAGTATCGGTATAGGTATCGGTATCGGCTATACCATTCCCGATACTTGTATCGGGTTTGGTATCGGGTTAGCAACTGTGACTGCAACGCAATATGGACTAACATTGGGACATGACATGACTAAGCACAACAATGGTGTTCTATCCGTTCATCTGTCTTGGAGCGCACGTAGTGAGGTGCGAGAAGCACGTCGAGGTAGTCTTTCGTTTCTCGATGCTGAACAGTATCTGGGTATAGTATTAAAGCCAAGCGACAAGTGGTCTCCATGGACCAAAGCCTGGTTTTTCCAAGCAGTCTTCAATAATAATAATAATTATTATTATTATTATTATAAAAAAGTGATTTTTTTTTTATTTTAAAGAAAAAGAAACTCCCCTTGTGTACACAAACTTTGATTAAAAATTACGTGCAACTCATTCAATGATATTTTAAGTTTACTTCAATAAATCGTTCCTTTAGCGTGAAGATTGGTAGAGTCTTTCTCCAAGCATTTAGTTTAGCCCGCTTCTTAGATGTTGCAGTTGCCTCCACGTCATCTTGCACACTGCTACCAATATTAAACTTTTCCAAAAGTTTTAGTGTATCGTTTTGAATTACAGCGGATTCGTTTGCTAAAGATAATTGAATGAATTAATATTAATTGACCTATCCTGACAGTTCCTGTACCGTTGAGGTCAACGAGGACTCTCATAGTCACACAAGCTCAACCCTTCTCCTCTCGATATGTGGTTTTCCGAGGACCATCACTGAAACAGCGGAAATAATTTCCAAGAATCAGAAAGACAGCGCACTATGCCCATTTCGTATCAAATTATTCTCAATTAAGAAAACCGCTATATTTGAATATAGTGTTAGTTTAGTTCATTAAATGCGTGTGAGAATGAAGGGCAAAGGGATGAGCAGCAATTTATGTCATGACATTTATCCTACTTAAAAAATTTTCAGATAAGGATATCTGAATCTGACACTCTAACCAGTATTTTTTGGAACAACTGGAAGTTACTTTTCAATCCTGATCCTTGCTGGAGAAAGCGTGGTGACACAAATTATTGTCAATTGAACACCAGAAACCAAATTCTTTTTGGTGATAGCGTTTACGGTTAAAATAAGTTAATGTGCAAGTAGAGCGGAAAATTTCTTTAACTTCTCATGTACATTGTCCCAAAATAATATTCCATACAATTTTCAAAAAATCGTAACTTTTCTTCTAGTTGTCGCAGAGACTTGATTAAAAAAATCCTCCTCTCTACTTTCGAAAGATATTTCTGAAACCGTAAACACTACCACCAAAAAAAAATTTGGTTTATGGAGTTCAATTGTCAATAATTTATGTCAACAATTTTTATATGGATAATTTTGTCGCTTCCGGTAGATCCCCGAGGTTTGACTTCGACCTATAACCTCAAGGGGTCATCATGGAAAAATATGTTTCAGGGAAAAGTTACTCAATTTAGCACGCTGAACAACTTTATTATGTCATTTCGTCGCTTAAGGGAGACCCCGAGGGTCTAACCTTGACCTATGACCTCAAAGGATCATGACAGAAAATAATGTCACAGAGAAAAGTAACTCAGTTTAACATACTGAACAACTTTTGTATGGGTCTTAAGGGAGACCAGTGGTTTGACCTTGACCTATTACCTCAAGAGATTATCACGGAAAATAATGTCACAGATAAAATTAACTATCAGTTTAACATGCTGAACAACTTTTGTATAGGTCATTTTGTCGATTACGGGAGACATGGGGTTTGACTTTGCCCTCTGACCTCAAGGGGTCATCATAGAAAAGTCACTTGGAAAAGTTACAAGTAATTGAAAATGTTTAACAACTTCTGTATGGGTCATATTATCAGTATTATGGTCAGTAGAATTTCTAAAACTCCATTGCTATCGGTCATGACTCCTGCAACTACTGCTATGGAATGAAAACATTGAAAAACAATCTTGAAACAAATATTGAATAACTATTTTGAAAAAAAATTTGAAACAACTTAAAAAATATAAAAATTTATCGAATTTGACAAAAATATTCAAAATCGATGCAGAACATCTTGTTACTAATTTGTATGCGAATAACAAAAAGTTTTTGAAAAATTTGAACAATTAAAAAAAAAAATTTTTTTTTAAAAAAATTTTTTTTTTTTAATTTTTGACTCGGTGCAGAACATCCATTTGTATGCAAACTACAAAGAAAAATAAATTTTTTTACTCTGCCCCACTATAGATACTTTGGAAGTTGACCTGACTTTTGACCTGAAGGGGTTAAGTGGCGATTTCACTGAATGATTGTTCTCAACAATACTGCAGCAATTGTAAGCAATTGATGGAATATGACCGGCAATTATAATTACTGATGGCAAACAATTTATTGCTGACTGTCGTCTTAATTGCTGACTGTCGTCTTAATTGCTGTAAGCAATAAAGAACCAGCAAATCGGTTTTTTTTTACTGCTGAGTTTAGCAATTATTGCTAAAATATTAGGTGGGAAAAGACAAAAGATTGACTTTTTAATTTTTTTCAAAAAGTTCTTGTATTACAAGTTTAAAATGGTGTGAATTTCCATGTTATTGCTAGGCAATGAAATTACCCCAGATCAAAGCAATAGTTTTTCAGCAATAATTCATAGATGATATCAATTGCTTTCAGCAATAATTGCCGAAGAATTGCTGGGCGCAGTCTCAGCGGAATTGCTACTTTAGGCAAATACGCCCGAAAAAATTACTTTACCAAAAAAAAATGAATCACTACTAAATGAAAAACGTTGTAAGCTATGATTCAATGCAAATGAGCCTGAAAAAGATATGAGTTAAAGACGCATCAAGTAAGTCGAACCAGAAAAGCGTTTAATTAAAAATATTTTATGGTCTTTTTTGTAATAAAATTTGTTTTTTTGACTAAAGTTTCTTCAAAATTACATTAAAAAATTATAATTCGGGGTTTTATTTGGTTTTAATTATTTGGTTTAAATCACCTGGTTTTTTAAAAAAACCAGTTGGTTTAAACCAACTATTGGTTTTTATAAGCCGGCAGTTATGGGAATAATAAAAACCACCACCTTAACTTCTCAGTTCCGACCATTAACTAACCCATGGTTTAAATCAAATGATTAAATCACAAACACCCTGCCTTCAATGCAATGGGTGATTCAACTCAACCCACTAGGAATACACTCCGCCCCATATTTTTAAGAACGATACCACTTTTAGCCATATTTTAGAAACTATTCTGTGAATTGTTGAATTAAGTCATTTACGTTAGAGACAATACTCTTGAGAAGAAGTGACATAAGTTTCAGCCTCCAATTTCCGAAGAGTGGAAAGGTAGCTGCTGGAATGTAAAAAATGAGCGGGAGAAAGTGGCACACATTCTTAAGAACGCTTCAAATTTTATTGGATTGACCCGTCCAAAACTGGTAAATTATTGTGCAAAGACTTTCTAATAATTAATTGAGCCACCTTTAGCAAAAATAAGATCAAATATTCGCTTCTTCATAGATCCAGTCAATGAACGAATGACAGAATTAGGAATTTCAATCCAACTCTCTTCAATCGCAAATTTCAGTTCGTGAACACCATCAAATTGCATTCCATTCTCATAAACATTTCTTGCAAGGGTACTCCAAAGGTTTTCTATAGAATTTAAATCAGGTAACAGTGCTGGCCACTTCATAACGTCGATATCATGTTGTCTAAAAACAATGCATTGCTGAGCGCGCTGTGTGACAATTTGTATTGTCCTGCATGAAAATACCACTTCCTTGTCCCAAACGTCCAAAATGTGGTAGGAGGTGCGTGTCCAATTTATTTGGTACTCAGTTGAATTTTGTTTTGGAGATGCGAAAGCAATCAGAGTCCAACCGTGGTGGCTAAAGGCATACTAGATCATCACAGAACCACCTTCTGTCTCTTCAAGAAATCTTCTTTTCCTTCTTTAAATCATGCCAGTAATAGGCAAAGCCATCTGGCCCATCTAAATTAATATTTTTTCGTCGCTCCAGGTTCAGATCACTCTACGCCATTCTTGATTCCATCCAATTCGTTCTTTAGCCTATTCCAACCGAGCCGTTTTGTGTCGCTGGGCTAACGGTGGTTTTGTAGAATTTTTGGTAGGTGAGATTCTGAGATTCGTTCAAAACACCCCGAATAGTTTCTTTGGACACAGGAAGTTTCAAATTGCTCTTAATTTTTAACAATGACGTACAATTATTGCTCGCCTCCTTCAAAATCCTCCGCTTGTCCATAGGAGAAAGTTTTGTTTTCGGTCCAACCTTGAGGTTAGGTGGATTCTTTTTGTTTTTGAAAAAATTGAAGACTCAGCACTTCGATCTGTCCAAATATGTTGCTATTAGACCTAAAGACTGCCCAGTTTCCTTCAGGATATGAATCTGTTCCTTCTCAAAATCCGTAATAGCTTTCCCTTTTCCCTTTCTGCGATAAAAATTTATTCAGAACATCAAATTTACTTTTACTTTTTACTGATGCACTAATCTCGTGTAAAAGAATGTTGGAGTATGAAATTAGCGCTTACCTTTATAAAAAAAAAACGAATAATTGCCACAAAAATTTGGTTGTCACTCACCGTTCTATTAAGAATGTGTGCCACTTTCTCTCGCTCATTTTTCACATTCGAGCGGCTGCCTTAACTCTTTGGAAATATGAGGCTGAAATTTATGTCATTTCTTCTCAAGAGTATTGTCTCTAACGTAAATGACTTATTCAACAATTCACAAAGTAGTTTCTAAAATATGACTAAAAGTGGTATCGTTCTTAATAATATGGGCCGGAGTGTATGTTTAGGAGTAGGAGGAGCACACACATAGACAAAAGTTAGAAATATCGTTTGAATAATAAACTTACCGGTAGCGAAAATTGGTGTTTTTTTAGCGCTGCGATTGTCTGTCCCTGACGTCGACCCAACAGTTTGTATTTGTGCCCCTAATTGTATACGAGTTTGTTCCAAATTCCGTTGAAAATTCGTAGAAGTTACAGCATCAGAATCCCAGCTCATCGCCATTCTGAATGAAGTGTTAGAAGAATTACCACTCGAATCCATGCTTTGAGCCTTGTACTTTTTATATAATCAATCTCGAATCAACTGGTTTCAAGATCAGTATCGTGCTTAACTATTTATCTGTGGTAAGAGTGAGAGATCCTGCAAAACGGCCAAAATTATCAGTAATTAGTTAAATTAGTAAACGTTCCACCAAAGGAAACATCAACATAACTACTCGGGTCACACTTGTAATTTAGACCAGTCGAAATCGAAGTCGATATCGAAGTCCAAATCGAAATCACCTTTTCATTCCAAACCGAAATCGAAATTCAATTCTCCATACAACCGAAATCGAAATCAAAATCTAATTCTCCTTAAAATTCGAATTCAAAATCGAAAGCGAAATCCAATACTAGCCATTCGAAATCGAAATCGAAATTCATAACTTTTTAGGCCCCTTTATATCGAAATCTAAACTGAAATTCAAAATCCCAAGGTAATCAAAATCGAAGTCGAAATTAATATTCCATTCGAAATCAGGGTACCCCATCGCACCCATGCTTCATGTCATCATTCTTGCGTTCGAATAAATTACAAGTATGATTATTAAATTTTAAGGAAAAGTTATAATTGTTGTCAACGCTTTCTGTTAAACTTTAACAATCATACTACATTTCATTTAAATAAAGGAAGGACAAGTAGTGTTAAAGGAGCGTAACTCCGCATCCGTACCCTAAGACAAATTTTTTTCCGTACCCAAACGCGTAACCCAAAGTTATGGGATGTGTTCATACCCCCTTCCTCAATAAATCGAAATAATCCGTACCTATGTCTTAATTTAAACCAATTCGGTCAGTACTGTACTCTTATTTTAGGCACGGGGTACGCCGCACTACGGCGTACCTATCTTACTCAAATCGCACACCTGTTGAGGGAAATGATGAAAAATTGACATTTAATTATTTTGTGAGAGGGAGGTGTGTAAGTTGGAGTCGAGATTTTAACTTGTTTTATATTTCACATTCCCGCGAGAAGCACGGACAGTATTGTGTTGATGTTAAATACCTGTTCTCATCACATAAGAATAAAATACATAAAGTTTGGTACTTATTTAGGAAAACAAAATTCATAATTTCAAGTTGCTCGAAATCGAAATTATATAACCCATGGGGGTCGAAATCGAAATCCACAATCCTGGAATATCGAAATCGAAATCGAAATTCAACACTAAGTATTCGAAATCGAAATCGAAACTTATACCTTTTATGACTCTCGAAATCGAAAACCATAATGTATAAGGCTATCGAAATCGAAATCTCGAAATTTCAAATTCCGATTTCGAGCTAAGTTACAAGTGTGATTCGAGTCATCTGATTTAGAGGCTCTGAACAGTGTTACCCTGCGCTGCTTAAATAGTCTACACTTTTTGTCTTATTCTCAGCTTGTTATCCTTGGCTGAGAGGCAAAAACTTCTCCTTCACTTTTCCCACCAAACTCTTCCCTCGCAACTGAGCTGGTCATTAAATGCACGGCACATTGTGAAAATAAGTTAATTTCATTATTTGACACCTTCAAATTTATTTGATTGATTTCCTGTTGCTGTGTGTTGGTAGCTTGTTTCTAATTGGACTCTGGACTCAGGAAACTTTTAGCAGTTGCTTCCTTTGTAGGTATGACCAAACCGAAGTCAGTGATTTAGCTCTAGCTAACGAGCCATGGCTCTGATTCTCTCTGCCAGATGGTTCAGAATTAATTGTCAAAATTTTTTGCTCAATTACTTTGCATATAGAAAATAAATAAGAAAGAAAGAACCCTGTACAATTAATTTTGTCTAGTAGTCCCTGTCAGATTTAAATTAGATTTTGCAATCGGTTGGATTCGATCCTTCTGTACGCAAAAATTTTTTCTAAGTTTTTTGACTTTTCGGTTCCCTTACAACTCAAAAAACTACCTCTACAAAAGTTGTTGTGAATAACCAATGGAGGAAGATATTCCTCTAACATTTTTCTCCACGATGACCTGGTCAGGTCAAAGTTCAGGTTTCTTGATTTTCCGAAGTTTTTTTTACTTTAACCTAAACTTTGCCCTGACCAGGTCATCGTGGAGAAAAATGTTAGAGGAATATCTTCCTCCATTGGTTGTTCACAACAACTTTTGTAGAGGTAGTTTTTTGAGTTGTAAGGGAACCGAAAAGTCAAAAAACTTAGAAAATTTTCGAGATGGGAATTTGTGTTAAAAAACTTAGAAAAAATTTTTGCGTACAGAAGGATCGAATCCAACCTTTGCAATCAAGTAGATCTTTCCATGCAAATAATGTTTAAATGGGACAGAATGTCCTTCGGCTTCTCATTTGACCTCTGGAGGTTACTAAAGGTCAAATGTGATTTTTAGTACTGTCACATTTTAACAGAATTTCGCCAACAAATAGATCTGCTGGTTGGATTCTAGACTTGAGTTTTTCAGCCCATATATGCAGACGTCACCCGGCATAAGTGCGAGATAAGTTTCAGTATAACCAGGTAAACGCAAACTGGAGGGGAAAAGTTAATTCAAAAAGTGTAGACTACTTATGCAGCGCAGGGTTAGGATCTGGATGGATAGTTTCCAGTTCAGTTTTTTTCAGTTCCTAAAGAAAGGTTTTCAGTTCCTAAAGAAATGTTTTTAGTTCAGTTCAGAAATTTTACGTAGAAATTTTTTTCCTGTTCAGTTCAGTATTTACCTGAAAACTTATTTTTCTAGTTAAGTTGAGTTCAGTATTTCCCTTAATACTTTTTTTCTAGTTCAGTTCAGTATTTGTTAATTTTAATCTTTTCCAGTTCAGTTCAGTTCAGTCCAAAATAACTTATTAAGGTCCAGAGCAGTGTTGGGAATTCAGTTAAGTTCAGTTCAGTACTTTACAGTTTTTTCCAGTTTTTGGACTGAACTGAACTGAACTGGAAGGCTGTTGAAGATGCAAAAGAAGTGAACTCAACTGGAAAAGAAATGCTTTAGTTGAAATACTGGACTGAACTGAACTGGGGAAAAAATCCTACACAAAATTACTGACTGAACTGAACTGGACACCTTTTTTCAGGAACTGAACTGGAACTTACCTTCCCAGTTCCCAATACCCACAATACCCAACAGTGTTGGGAATGCACTATATTTCTGTTTTTTCCAGTTCAGTTCAGATTTTTGGACTGAACTGAAGATGGAAACAAAACGTTTTAGGGTAAATACTGAACTGGACTGAACTGGAAAAAAATTTCTTCATCAAATTACTGATTTGGACTTACTGAAACCTTTCTTCTGGAACTGAAAAAAAACTGAACTGGAAAACCCTTCCAGTTCCCAACACTGGTCCAGAGAAGGTTAAGATCCAGTTCAGTTTCTGAGAAAAGGTGTCCAGTTCAGTTCAGTTCACTAATTGTATTTACAAATCTTTCCAGTTCAGTTCAGTCAAGTTACTTGACTGGAAATAAAGCTTTAGTTGAAATACTTGACTCAAGTATTTCAACTAAAGCTTTTTTCCAGTTCAGTTCAGTTCAGTATTTTTGCATCTTCAAGTCCTTTCCAGTTCAGTTCAGTTCAGTTCTGTAAAAATACTCAACTGAATTGAACTGAATTTCCAACACTGGTGCTCAGCTACGCCTAAACTCTTAATAGAAGTGGCAGCACTGATTAAAAATGCCTTATAAATTCTGCCACAGCCAATACAGTAGGACCCGTTACACTAGAAGTAGCAGCCCGCTGCTTGATCTAGCGTCCACTAGATCTAGGAGCGGGCTGCTAGATTTAGCACCTCAGACTCTAGATATAGGGGCTGAGCTGCTAGATTTAGCAGCTAAGCTGATAAATCTAGCAGCAGCTGCTAGATCTAGCGTCTTGGTGCTGCTAGATCTAGCAGCACTAAACTTATTTTGAAAAGCTCGAACATATATCTTTTTTACGAGTTTAGCTACTATTTTTAATCGATACTAAATCAAATTTAGCAACTTTTCACCGCGCCGAAAAAAATTTCATCGTGGCAGGGCTGAGTTATTCAATAAAATGTGTCTATAAATTATACGGTTGAACATTTCCGCTTAATTTTTCTTGAATTAAATAGCTTATCCTATTATCTTTCGACTGATATAAAGCTCGGTCGAGAATAATTGATACCCCAATTTAGAAAAATAATTGAAAAGTAAAGCTGCTAAATCTAGGGTCTCTGCTGCTAAATCTAGCTGCTCTGATCCTAAATCTAGGAGCTAGAGCTCCTAGATATAGGACCAGCTCCTAAATCTAGGGGCTGCTGCTAGATCTAGCGACATTGGCACTGGCAACATCTCATTTATTGAAATTAGCTGTATTAACCTTAAAGAAATTATTTCCTATGCATTTCAGTTGTGACAAAAAAAATTTATTACGTTATTATTTACGTTATTATTATGATGAACTAGTAGTGAAAAAATTGTCGTGATCAAGATTGTTTGACACGATGAAATTGGGCTATAAATATATCATGTCATAACTCTTGTTAAAACTATTATTTACTTTGTTCTTGAATGCTTTGCCACATCCAAACCCTAAGCATGAGAATAACTTCTAGCTTTGCTTTCCGAAACGCAGTGCAACGCCTATTATTTGTTTTGCTTTCACCGTCCGTTGTTCAGGGATAGTGCACTACTAATAGTAAAAATTTCTTCCAATTCTAATTTTTCTTAAGATAATTATTTAAATTTTTGGTAAATTACAGAAGAATATTGCACTTTTTCTGAATAACAACTGACAAAGAAAGCTAAAATTTTTACGGGAGTTACTTCCAGTATTAGCTTAATAAGAAATCTAGCAACTAGAAATTTTCAAAACTTCCTCCACTGCTCTGATTATAGCTTATTTCGTATGGTAGTCGTAGTCTTTAACAAAATTTTTTAATTGTTTCTGTATTTCTGTTATTTCAAGTTGTAAAAGGAAATTTACTACTTCGGTAGCTCAACTTTATTATTTATAAATTGTATATCATTATTTTTTGAGAAATAATAAAAATAGTTTACAACTTTTTGTTTTACTGTAGAACTATTTTCCCATTTGTTTTACAATTAACTGATTATTATTTTCTAATTTTAATTTTTTTATGTAGAATTTTTGTAGCAAAAATAAAAATATACTACGAGAGGTAGGCAACACTGCAAGCAGCTATAAGTAGGAGCAAAGCACCTAGAAATAGCAGCTACACCACTACTAGCAGCAGCGCTGCTAGATATAGCGTCCACTACATCTGGCAGCAGAGACGCTACTTACTGTATCAGACCTTACTGCAATATGTCGTGGTGATAAACTATTTTGCTGCTTTTGCCAAATGCTTCCGATTTTCAGCACTATCGCCTAGAAGAAAATGAGCTAAATCGGGTTTCTGCCTGCAAACATCCTTTAATTAAAGGACGGGGAGGGGACGGGAGTGGACGAATCGGGAAAGGGGAAGTAGTTTTTTTCTGAAAAGACGGCCACGGGGTAGTCGATTTATCTGAAAAAACGGGCGACGTGACGGGACGGGGAAGCCTTCTTTTTTATTGAAGACGAAGACGGAGAAGCCTTTTATTATGAAAAGACGGGGTAAAAAATTTTAACCAATGACGGGACGGATGGCTTGTACCGAACACTGGATACGAGGCACTGAGTCATTTAAAATTCTTGACTAACTGTAAAAATGAGAGTCAGTGAAGCATGACTCTGAGTCAGTTGATTCTGACTCCGAAGAAAATGGGAGTCATTTTCAACCTTAGTTAAAATAGAACACTTTTACGCTGACATTAATAATGGAAGTCTCGGATTTGAGATGAGCCAGGCTCACGTTAGCATGAGTGGTAGCAACGGCTAAAACTCATCTCATTTTTGTATAAAGAATGAAAATTGAGCGGTTCCTCATCTGAGTTAGGTTTTGGATGAGTTGAGTCTGGGATTATCCAATCTCATTCCTCACTTTTCGCTTTTCAAAAGTAAACAAAAAACATTATTTTTACAAAATTAATTATATGTACTAGCAAGTCGTATTTGGAATTATGAGTGACAGCGAAGATTTATTAGTCAACGATAGTTTTCCGAGGAATGAGACAAAAAGTACTGCGATGTCTCAGTACGAAAAAGAACTACTCCGTCAATTAGTTAAAACATACATACGAATTATTGAAGACAAGAAGACAGACTTTGGATCAAACCAAAAGAAGTCGAAGACCAGAAAAGCGACAACTGAAGAATTCAATTCTGACGACTGGTCAACCTGTCGTCAGAAGTTCAGAACAACTGAAAAAATACTGGGCCAATATGAAAAAAGTTACAAAGAAAAATGTAGATGAAATAAAAAATGTTATCGATTCTTGTATTATTAACGTGTTGGAAAGGATTAACTTTTCCCTTTGACATTTTGCTGTCACCACACCCTGAGGTCACAGGCCACCCAACCCTACCCTGTGACCTAAGGATTTGGTCACAGCAAAATGTCAGAGGTAAAAATGAAAAATTTGTCTCCATGCATTGTGGTCTGATAAACTTTTGCTAAGGTCATTTTCGACCATATGAGGTTCATCCACTTTTCAATTTTTTGTAAGTCCCAAAAGAACTCTTCAAAATTTCAGCATTGCCCAAAAGTATTCTTAAAATTTCCAATTGTAAAATTGTCAATATACACCAAATTCTATTTTTATAGGTTACCCAGTACAAGAGAGTGGTTAAAAAGACTGGTGGAGGATGAAAGATTGAAGATCTCGCCGAAGACGTTCTTCAAGTGACTGCCATGTTGTCATCACAGATGAAGCCTATGGACAACGAGTTCGACTGGGATAATGGTAAGTTTAAACATTCATAGTGCTCCTGGGATTCGAAGTTATTATACGTCAATCTGTTCCAAATTACTTGAATAACTTAGCGGTAATTAGGTGCATTGAAGTTACATTTTCAAAACCCGAAAACACAAAAGGTTAAAAACAAGTTTTTGTAAATATGTGTTTAGATACCGACCATGGCATGGAATTAAAATTTTTCAGCCCGCCGCCAATTACCTCGGATAACAATGTTCACAACGTTCTGTTCAAGGTTCGAATTATGTCCCTTTGAATTTCAGGGAAAAAATCTATCCACAAATTTGCTAACAAATCCACGTACAACGACGCTCGTTCATCTGTTTTCAATATGGAATACGAGTAACACAAAATTAGACTTCGAATTCTGGCAGAGGACTACGAGGCTGCTAAGCTACGAAAACAGCAAGAGGTGGTTAAACTGCAGATTGTGCAAGAACAATTGAAGAATGGGAGATTACAGCAGATATTTGTAACTTCTTCTGAAAATGTGAAAATCGGCTGAGTAAACAACGCGTGATCATGGACCCGTAGCCTCCAGAGAATGGTGAATACAATGTTACAGCCCTCAAAAATTGTCCTTAGTGCTTCACTGGAACTCATTACTTCCATGGAGGTAGGTTTAATAATATTAATAATAAGTAAATATTAATAAATAAGTAGAAAGTATTAATAAATTAAACCTAATTGTTGTAAATGTAAAGTGAATATACGATTCTACACTTTCTTTTTATTCCATTATTTTATTTACAACAGCCAAAAAGGGGATGTTCAATTTTCCAACTTTCCTTACCCGTTATTATTTTGATGTAAACTTTTAGTTGAAATGTGAAATAATAATTTGTCTTTGTTTAGCAATACCAGTAGCAGCAGCCCGTTGACCTTTTAGGTTATCGTCTTCTGCGGTGAATCTTTTATTTTCATCGAAAATGTCGCTTCTGATTACACAAATGTTATGGCCAAACAATCACAGCTAGAGTAGTTCTTATTTTCAGATGTAACAGTTTAAGGCAAGGAAATCGCAACTTCCACTCCCCAAAACACCGTTCAATTACATTGCGAGATCTAAGTTGGGCCTTTTGATATCTGTGACAAGAATTGCAAACTATTTAGAGATTTTTTTAAGCAAAATAATTTAAGTAAAATAAAAGAAACAACTTTCAATTTTTCAAATTTCCAACTGACCTTATTTCCGTTGTAGTCTTCGGATTTGATAGCGGTTCGATGAAACATCGCTATTTTCAAAAATTTGGCTGTCGTGGGCTGATCCATACCAGTGAGCCACAATGTTCGTAAAAAGAAGTGTGGTGTCACAGATGCCATGAACATTGACCGAGAAAAAGCCCTCCCGATTCCTAAAATTTTTGGCGTCGTCACTCCCAGGTGAAATGATTGGAATTTGGCAACCGTCGATTGCGCCAATCACTCCTGGTGATTAACAAAATAAAGTAACTTAAACCATTGGCCAATATTTTTAACTATAAAATTTATGATTCACCTGGAAATCCTCGATCACCGACCTTCTTAACTCCTAGATCGTAAAGCTGCTGTCGTATAGCTGGAGCACTTTCGAACGTTAGGAATTTAATGAATTTACTAGAAAACTTAGCAATTGCTCTACTCACTCTTTCCACAATGTTTGATACAGTAGGCTGGGTCACGTTGTGGAGGTCACCCATAACTAGTGGAAAGGAATCAAGTTGTATAAAATCGTATCGTTATGAGGAATTGCTGAATTGCTAGAATTTGACATCCACGGTTAATGGGATAACAAATTTCGCTTTTAATTAAATCTGTTATAAAAATTGCTCTCTTTGTACACATGAAATCTTTTCTTGAACTGTTCACTGTCGTACACTTCCAATAAATTTGATCTGTCTTTAATTCGAAAGGAAAGTACCGTTACGCGAATTAATTTGATTAAACGTTTCCGCCTTTTGACCCTTCTTAACTTCTCGTTAACTCCAATACCTACGTCTGACATTACACTACAAACTTAAACTCAATTAAAAAATATTTATTAAACTAAATAATTAAAAAAAAATGTTTTATACTTCAACACGAACCGATTTGAGTATTGGACTAGCCACCTCGAGAGGTGACTTACGAAAAAATGAGCATTTCATGATCTCACTTGTAATCCCAGACTCATGAAGTTGATTATTAATAGGACCAATCTCAGACTCAACACTAGCTCAGGATTAGCGAATCTCAAACTCATACTCAGATGAGATCTCATGATATTTCCATTGTTTATATAAAAATTGTGATCTTAGTTCTAGCTCACACTCATCTCATGTAATCCTGGCATTATTTATACCAGCGTTAGTCATACTCTCCTGTAATTGCTGAATTACACGTAAGTTTAATTTTGAATATTTTCCTGCTTAAATGAACAAGTATCTCCCCAAATTTATTACCATGGTGGAATATAATCCCATCGATAATGGGCATTCTAATGCAACTACACCACCGTCGTTATATGGAATCAGTTATTAACTCCCAATTTATACTTATCCTTTTCATCACCTTTCCCCTTTCACCTTCGCCTGACCTTTGCTTAAAATAAGTGAAAATCGCACCACCATTTAAACTTCGCCAGAGGTTATTCACCTTGTCTTCTCCTTTTCCTTTTTGCACGGAGAACTAAAGGTAAAGTCAAAATAAATTTTAAATCAATTAACTTTTCTTCGGAAAAGTGTTGTTGATTAATTAAGAATTTCCAATTTTTGCCTCTATTTTGGCTATGGTTGGGGTGAATTGAAAATTTAACAAGTCGGTTTCTCCGTTCACCGCGATAAAAGTTGACACTGTGTCAACTTTTAATTTTCACCAAAAGGTGAGGTCAAGGTGAGGGAAAGTAAAAATGCCACAAGAAAAAAAGTAAAGGAGAACGGTGATGACCGGGAAAGGTGAAAGTGAGGCGAAATATTTCGCCTGAAAGTATAAATCCAGAAAGTTGTGGTGAAGGTGATAATTTTCACCAAAAGGTGAGGGGAAGGAGAAGTATAAATTAGAGGTCGCGTTTTCGAAAGGTTGGACGATCTTCGTAAATTCTCTCCGTGGAAGTGATTCCATCGGTTAGCCAGGTGCGTGTTTACTACGATGTCATTTTCAAGCACATCAACGGAATATATGAGATGAGGCTAAAGTGAATAAAACTTTATACCAATGTGTATTCTTCTAGCGTATAAAGAAAATAATATTTTTTTTTGTTTTATTGCGAGTCTGGCTCCGTGCAAACTAGGAGAACATCTTTTCGTGGCTAATTTTATAAAATTATATTTTAATATTATTTGACAGATAAATTGGCGAAATTTTTTCGTGCTGCCCATCTTCTGCGGGCATTGCATTCTTTCTCAGGGTGCACGAGGAAATTTTACATTTCCAATTTTTCTTTAAAATCAAAACTGACTAACTTTACTTAACTTACTACTGGTACTGGTACTGGACCGACAACAGGAAAAGAAAACGTTACAAACTCTATCAATCATCAGTTTATTTTTTTTGTAATTAAATAATTACAGCATCTTCAAAACTGAAAATGTGGGTTCGATTCATTCTAACAGCAATTNTCAACTTACTACTGGTACTGGTACTGGACCGACAACAGGAAAAGAAAACGTTACAAACTCTATCAATCATCAGTTTAATTTTTTTTGTAATTAAATAATTACAGCATCTTCAAAACTGAAAATGTGGGTTCGATTCATTCTAACAGCAATTTGTCTTCTATTTTGCACCGGACCCATAGTCGATGGTAAGNTTTGTCTTCTATTTTGCACCGGACCCATAGTCGATGGTAAGAAATTATTTCCGTTTAGAAGATGTAGATCAGGTTGGATTATACCAAAGGGTGCTCAAAATTTTCTGAATGATCCTTCAAGGAAAAAAAACTGATAAACTTTGTATTCGTGTTATGTATCCCACTTGAGCGACCAAATGACCTCTACAAATGTTGCTTAGAATATGGGCTGACTTGTCGCAAAATCTTGAGAAACAAAGCATACACCATACACCATACAGTATGTTCCACACTACTTTACTGTGCTTTCTTCGCCTTTTTCCAAAAAAGACCAAGGTGACTTGAGTCACCTTGGTCATTTCTGGGGACAGGCGAAGAAAGCACAGTAAACTGTAATGTGAAACATACTGTACACGGTACACCATATGGTGTATGCTGTATGGTGTATGCTTTTTTTCTCAGGATTTTGCGGCAAGTCAGCTCTTAGAATTTTTCAGTGACCAACTTCTCCTAATGACAATTTTCTGTGTGGTGACCTTTTGAGGTCAAAGGTCAGCAAAGATGCTTCCTTCCCATTACCGCTAATTTCTCCGGAGAAGGTCCGCGGAGATTGCCCAAATTCGAGTAATTATCACCACTGAAAAGTTACCTCCACGGGTCAAAAAGGTTATAAGTACCATTTTGGGACCATTTTGTTTTTTTCAATCCAAGCTTTTTAATGTTTTTATTTAATATTTACAAACAACATTTTCATCGGAGTACGAAAGGGTAGCTGAAAGTTTAGATCACGCAAGTCAATAATTTTATAGGCTAAACCTTACTTACAGTGAATATAATAAATTTTGATACCAATTTTGACTGTTATACGAAAAAAATTGATTTCCTGAGTCATACTGCATTTGCGCTAGGCGAACCAACATATGGCCAATTTAGGGGTGCTGTAGGGTTTCGAACATTAATTAAATTACTAACGCAATTCGCTGATTACAATCTCTACTCCTACGCTAATTTTTTTTATTTCTTATTTCGCCATGAATCAAGAGAGCCACCAAGTTAACAAAAGATTTTTTCTCATTTTTTTTCTCATTTGGCATGTAAAACAAAAAATTCTGTTAATTTATTCTAAATAGCTAGGTAGAATCAGCGGACGTTTCTTTACTTCGACCAATCTTAAAAATTTGTCTGGATCCNCCCTCCCCCCAGGATATTATACCCTAATCCTGCGGAGAGTATGCGTGGAATTCAGTGTTAGGTTTTTCATTATTTCCCTTCCGATTGGTTTTCTCATTTGATTTTGTTTTGTAGGTGGATACGGGAACAGCGAGGGGAAGGTAAAATTAAGGGACATTGAGACTTTGACATTAAACCATGGACATTACACAAATGGACGACGGAGTCCAGGAGTCCCTCAAATTAAATGTGTCGGTGGATCTGCTGGTTGTAAGGTGTTTACTCCGAGTACCGTCCAATGCTACAATAGAGGAAGCAACGGTCATAATACCCAGGTACTCCCTCAATCCTACAAAAAAATCTCATTTTTCTCTAAAATAAATCCATCTGGTAAACTTGATAATTTATTATGCTCAGTGGGAATGCAAAGCTCAAATGCCATCAAAATATAAATTTGGAGCCATTGAAGTCACTTGTGAGGGCTACGATTATCCTGACGATCCATATGTGCTCCATGGATCATGTGGAGTAAGTCTGATTTTTTATTTATAATAATAACTACTATCTAGTAAATAATTTAAATCTGCGATTTAACTTTGCAGTTAGAGTACAACTTGGAGCATGCTTCTGCACCGTATTCAACGTATTCAAATGATGAGTCTAAATCATCATTTGGGAGCATGTTGGTTATACTTGGAATTATCGGAATTGCGGTAGCACTTTACTATACATGCATTGCAGTCAACACTCACGGTGCAGCGTAAGTTTTATATAAAGTATGGTTCATAACTCATTTCATAGCAGGGTGGTGGGTTTTTTTGTTTTTTTTTGAAGAAAAAGAAAACACAAAAAATCGTTTTTTTTTGGTTAAAACCAACATTTGGTTAAAATTGAATTCTTCTTTAAATTTGACACATTTGACGAAATCTCAAGTTTAACATACATAGTGCGATGTCGTTTTCGATACTTTGATGCAAATATCGACGCATGTCGATCACTTTGCAAAAATATTGACGGCAACCAATCTCGATCTTGATATTCTGACCGACAGATCTATGGACAACGGTTAAAACCATTGGTTAAAACCAAATGGTTTTAACCAATCCACCCTGTTTCATAGCTCCTTATCTACTGTCGAGTTGTCACATGACTTACGTTGAAAGCTCATTTTTTTTTAATCTGAATTTAGAAATATGCATACTGGGAGTCAGCCACCTCCAGCGGGATTCCGGTCAGATTTCTTACCAAATCAAAATTTCGGAGGGAGTGGTTACAGTAACGATGGTAACTGTGGATCAGGACCATTCGGACAAGGTGGTATGGGTGGATTTGGGGGAGGCAATACTGGATCTAGAAATACTGGCGCTAGTGGTGGGGGATTCTGGACTGGTGCTGCAACAGGAGGACTATTGGGTTACATGATGGGTCGAAAGTAAGTCAAGCTAAAGTCCACCACTGTCGAAATTGTTTCAAGCTTATTTTATTTAGATTTGCCCCGAAACGGGTAAAAGAAACAAAGGGGTAACCCGTTTCGGCCAGGCCGAATCATTCGTGTGACGTATCAATCGAATCGTCTTACCACGAATCAAACTTGTTAGGGTTTCGTTGAGGCAATTGCCGAATCGGCCTATCTAGATATTTCACCTATACTCAGAAATGGTTCCTGGGTATAGGTGAATACTTGTAACGATCAAACATATTAATGTTAAAACTGGACATGTTAATCTTATGTAGCTATCTCAGTCGATTTGTTGTAATTGCAGCGCCAAGCATAAGTAGAATTGAGGCAACGGAAAACAGTTTGATTAAATTTTTCTGAGTGGAGCCAGTCATCAATGTTTATGTTTCGGCCGAAACCCCGAATCTGAATAACAGATTCGAGTATAAAAATCCATGATTCGGTGACCGAAGCTTCGGGGCAACTCTAATTTTTATTAATTCTTTGTGCAGTAATGGGAATACGAACACACACCAACGACACGGATTCCAAACAACAGATTACAGCACCGGCTCTTCGTCAACATTCTCCTCTCCCTCATCAAAAACCGAGACGAGTACTTCATCAGGTTTCGGAGGAACCAAACGTCGATAAGTTTATAACACATTTTACACTAAATTCTCACGGCTACGTAACCGATGATATGTTATTAAAATTCGTCTCCTACTACAATAGAAAACCCTAAAGTTATGACACAAGTATCGTTCCCTCGTATGTACCAATCATAGTCTACGGATCATTTCGACACAGCAAACTGCTTTTCAAATTTACATAATAAAATTTAATTTATTTTTTTTTAATTTTAATTGCTTTTTACATAATTTTTTTTCAGTAACACTGGTTGTTAGGTTGTTGCAGGAGTTCTCTAACTATCATAGTGAGACTAATCATCATCCCTAAAGAAAGTGTAACGAAAGGGACAGAAACATCGTACAGTCGAATGCTTCTGGCTTTCCCTAAACTTGAAACTATTTTCGGAGGTTTCTTTAACTCTTCTACGTTTTGTTCGAAATTTTCCAAACGCATGCGCAACCCAGCTTCCCACGTACGAAGCAATCTATTACAAAACGAAATATAGTGCCATGATTTTCAATTACATTATTTTAGAACTTACGCGTAATTAAATGGATCTGAGAGTGGAGATCCCTTTAACACCATTCCTGCCAACTTTACTTTTTCTTCTTGAATTCTTAGATCTCGAAAGTTTGATGAAAGTTTTGTACTTCCAGTATACAAATTCCGCTCACTCAAGAGTACTAGTTTCTTATCTTTCTTAACAGCTTCACGTGATTTGGAAGTTTCATAAAAGTAACGAAATTTAGAACTTTGTATAATTTTCCCAATTGTTGTGTTATTGGATTCTCCGGACTAAAATATTCCCAAACAGGTAACATCTTATTAGAATATATAGATTACTCTAAAAACTGAACTAATAGTAATACGAATTGGATATGTAATCACTTTATCGACTTTTCAACAGTCAGTCCTTCTGTTATGTCATTATGTAACATAACACGAGCATATCAATTGACCAACCTATGACCTACCAAAAACTCAGCATATAGGAAAGAATCGTTGTTTTTGAATCCAAAAGTGTACCCACGTCCTATTAACTGTTCCAATGATTTAATCGTAATTTCATTGGTTGATAAATTCGCTACAAGACAAGCTGAGAAAGCCGTGTTTATAATCAAAGCTGATAAGTTGACAACAAAACTTAAAATCCTTGCAGAAAGAAATTGTTCTTTATACATATTTCGGATGTCCAATCCTTAATAAAATAAAAACATTAGTTATTAATATATACGGATATTTTATACACTTGTATACTTAAAATTATAATAACCTTGTAAAGAAAATATACCCACAGATACCATAATTCCTTCCCCAAAATCAAATTTGAGTATAAATCTTAAACAAATTGCAACCACGATCATTTGCACCAATAGTATTGCCCAGATGGTTTCCTTAAATCCAGTAACTGTGATATCATGAATCCTTGCATCTAGTTCTGGCTGGTAGTATGCGCGGAGACTAGTAAAATATAATATTTTGAATATATATAAAAAATGAAAAAAAAACCGTTAACTTCTTTTGAAAAAATTCGAAAATCTTACATTTCTAGTTGATTTATAATCAAAAATCGAAACTCTTGAGTTCTGTATGAGAGTAAAATTGTGGGTGCAAGAGTTAAGTCGACAGTTTGGGAGCGTACTAGGTTGGAAATTGGTTCCCATGAATTCCCATCGGTGTTCTCATGTGTTGGAGGATATTGAAGTAACGGACTAAGAATTACAAATATCCTTAAACAAATTTATTAAATGTATACTCTAAGTCATTTTACCGAAAGTTCAAAATGGTGGAGTACATTTTGTACCTTTCCTTCTCAAGATATTGATGAATTTTTGAAGATGTTGTTTTAGTTAGAGTCTGCAACAAATCAAGTAATGTAGAAAAATATGAAAAAATAGTATTTACTAAAACCTTAATATAAAAATTACAGTTTTTCAAAGTAGTACAGTGAGATCAAATAATAAAGTGAATTTGGCGCCCTTTCTATCATTAGAGTTATGAAATTTCACAAATTTCTCAAATGAGGGAGCTAAATTAGCTTTATTTTCTTCGATATCACAAAAAATCTTACAAGTATTGCCAATGATATGTCTGCACCACCAAAATTTTTTGTTATGTGAAAATATAGAAATTGTGTAACTTTCTCAACACTGCATTGACCTTTGACGCAAGACACGGTCTCTAAACTCAAATTTTTATAAATTTGGTTACCACAGAATAACACTTGTGTTAAATCAGGCATTTTCATTGCAAACGATAACACCTCTGTGTGCTGGATAGCATAAGGATGGAGCCAAATTACATTCTTCAATTTGAGCTATTGTGTTATAAATTTTTGTCATGAATTGAATTTTTATTTATTTTTATTTTTTAAATTGACCATATAATTTCAGTTTCATTTACCTCAAATATATTCGAATATTGAGTCCAATTTCTGGGTAGTAAAACCATTCGTTGGGAATTTATTCCTTCAGATTGAACAGTGTTGAGCTCATTGATTGATTTTAATTTTATGGATTCTATACTAAGAAATTTGTTACTTTGCTCAGTATTTAATAGAAAATTTCCTAAGTTATCAAAATGAACCAGAGAAATTGACATAGCTGATACACCAAACTGTTCAATAGTTGACATGATGCAACTTGGCGTAGGGACATAAGCAAAGGTTAAAGTTAGTGTACTTAAGATAATCAAGTAAGGTCGAAAATTTTCCAACATTATAATCAAAACCAGACTAGTTGGTAAAAAAATAACGATTCGGTAAATTATTTATATATATTTAAAATTTGGAAAATAAGACATAAATTCAGTAGCTTTTAGCTAGAGAGTACTTCGTAAACTTTGAATTTGAAGAAAAGCCTAACCAATCAGATTATCTATTATAGAGGATCGTCATATCTTAATAGCGTCTTAATGTACAACAACACTTTACAAAAAAGCTTTAGACTAATCCATGAATCTTAAAACTTTTCACAACAATACGAAAGTTATAATAATAAGATTAAATTTAAAAAAAGGACTTTTAGTGTAATGCTTTTTCTTTTCAATAAAACTTTGACAATCGGCCTTTTCATTATTGTTACCTTAGGATTTTAGCATCATCTAAATTTTATCAACCGAGATATAACTATCACCTTATGGTTTCGAATTCGGATGATTGGAATACCGTTTGTTACGATTTATTTTCAATACTGTTGACATTAGTGTAATAATGATGAAGCTGTATGTCTCACTTTTTGGTCTCAACACCAAAAAATAGTTTCAAACAAACCAGTAAGAAAATTAACCAAGTGGTCAATTTTTTAACTAGTTTTGTTTCAGTATTCATATTTCACTAATAATTTTATTTTTTCTAGGTTGATTTGAGGTTTGATAGTTTAATTTTTTTTTTGTAAGTTGTTGAGTTTATTTTTTAAATGTTTCTATGCATGCAGCATTTAGCCAAAACCTTTTACAAAGAAAATACGAAATTTTAGAAATAGAAAATTTAGTAGCAATAGGAAATTTTAGTTGGCAAATCTTATACTTCGTAAAATTGCGGTTTGAAAATAATGCGGCTACGACAAGAGGGTAAAAGTGTCTGGACAACCCTGTATTTAAGTAAGGATTAAAAAAAATTCTATCCAATAGCTATAGAGTCATATACTAATGTTAACTGAAATATGGGAAGTTAAACGATAGTATTCAAACACAGTGGACTTCGGTTATTAGAGCACATGTTGTAAAACCAACTTCGTTAATTTAATCTATGTGTATCCTGAGCACTTTCACCAACACAATTTCATCGAAAAAAAAAGTTAAATTTTCAATTTAGAGATAATGCTCTCAGTGAAGCTATAGAGGAAATTTCTTTTCATTATGCTTCATCAAACTCTAAATGCCTCGCGAACGACACAATGTCATGGTGACGACGACACGAGATACGACTGGTAAGTTCACTAAAAGTAAGATCCCTAGTTTAGTGATCACTAAACCGGCCTTAAGAAAGCAAAGAATTATAACCGAAGTGCACTAATATTACTATTAGCAACAAAAAAATGTTTTTACTAGCTCTGATTACCTTAGCCTTGGGGTTTATGCATTAAATACACTCATTAGATTCTAAAAATTTTATAACAGTAATGTTATACTGATGATTCATCAGTATACCGATGTTCATTAGTGATGAACATCGGTATAGTACATTTGCCAACAAATTCTATTATTCATACTTAAATACTTATATTTATTGTATTCATACTTATAAGTTATAAATACATAAACTTTATTTGATGAGTGAAAGATGTGAGATGTTACTATGACAGATTAGATCAATTCTGTTTAATTTGTGGTATAGAAGACAAAGATAACCAACAGACTCAAATTGTTAGCATAGCAGTGTACATACATCAACTATTCTACTGGACTTTGTCGAATCCATAAAAAAATCATATGTAATATGAGTGTAGTCTATACACAATGATCAGTCATCGAAAGACAGTGGTGGCGATTTTTACTGTGTATAACTCTTCTCTTACATTAACAATTAGTAACAATCAGTTACATAACTTAATCATATTTGAATATGATAGGGAAAGTGTTTATTGTTTCAATTTTCGGGACCTCTGTCCTGATTGGTTGGATATTACACGGTCCACTAGGTGACAAAGACCCACCAACACTTCCAGATTTCTACTGGGGTTCGACAGACCGAAAAATTCAGAAGGAAGATAGAAGCATTCGTTCATTTAAAATCAATATTGATGAAAAAATTTTAACAGATTTGAAAACTCGGTTGAAAATTGAACTCTCCGCGGATCGTTTAACAGTGCCATTGGAAGGAATCCATTTCCAATATGGATTCAACACCATCACACTTAAAAAGTTTACAAACCATTGGCTAGATAATTATGACTGGAGAATTAGAGAAAAAACACTCAACAAGTACCCTCAATTCAAGACATTGATTAGTGGCCTTGATATTCATTTCCAACATGTCAAGGGCCAATCCAAAAAGCAGTACAAACAAACAAGACCACTGTTACTTCTTCATGGATGGCCAGGGTCATTTATTGAGTTTCAAAAAGTTATTCCACTTCTAACGGATCCTGTTGATTCAGATACAAATTTTGAGGTAAGTGAAAAAAAAATTTGTTTTAAAATGAGAAATTGTTGCAATATCAGTTAGAATATTAAAAACTATTTGTATGTATGAAATGTGTATTTTAGCTTGTCATACCGTCACTCCCGGGATTTGGATTTTCAGAAAGACCACCTCGCCCTGGATTTGGTCCAGTTGAAGCAGCTCAACTATTTCTTAAACTAATGAAGCGACTTGGTCATAATAAATTTTATGTCCAAGGTGGTGATTGGGGGTCATTAATTGTCACTAATATGGCTGCACTTTATCCTGAACATGTCATGGCAGTCCATGTCAATCTCTGTATGAGTTCTCATTCACGAACTCATATGCGTCATTTGATTGGTGCCATTTATCCTACACTGTTTTTGTCAGAAAAAGATGTAGCAAGACTCTACCCTTTGTCTAAATATTTTAGTAATTTACTAGAGGAGTCAGGATACTTTCATATTCAAGCAACAAAACCAGATACAGTTGGTGCAGGACTCTCCAATTCACCCAGTGGTCTACTGGCATACATTATGGAGAAATTTTCTACAGGAACCAATCCTAGTTGGAAAACAAAGGAAGATGGCGGACTTATACCATACTATAACAAAGATGATCTTTTGGATAATATTATGATTTATTGGGTAACCAATACCATCACTTCATCTATGAGATTCTATGCCGAAGTCTTCACTCTCCGAACTCTAGGGTATAAAATGGACAATGTACCGGTCAAAGTACCTGCAGGATGTCTCTATCTCCCTTATGAGATAAGTGGTCATACTGATTTTCATATTCAGGATAAATACCATCAACTGCTAAGTTTCAGTAGAGAAAACAAAGGTGGACATTTTGCTGTATTTGAAGTACCTGATATTTTTTCTAAGGATCTTCTCAAGTTCTTTAATCTTGTTGAAAACAATAGTACAATACATAAGTTTACAGAATAGCCACTCTCATGGATATAATCAGTAGACTAATAAACAATTGCAATAAACTGGACTTCCTTGGTCTCATTATTAGCCCTTGAGTATTTTAGAGTAGAAGGGTATTGTAATAATCTTGTATGTACATATGTCCGTATGCCAAGAATCACGATGCAATTTACTAATATTTTCGTAAGTACATATTCTCAATGTATTGTTTCTATAGTTAAGTACTATATCACAAAATTGGTTTGGTTACTACATAGGTTACTATTAGGAACGATATTTACAACAATTTCTATGATTATGCTTTACAGATTGAGTTTTCTAGGATACGACGCTTACAGCGCGCGGTTAGTCGGTTTGATATATGTATACAGAAAATGTGTGGACAACAAAGGAATTAGGTCGATACAAAACAGTTATTGACTTGTTGTAATTCTAGGCAGCCAATACTGGTTAGTATCAGCTTATTATAACAAACATCTGTGAGGTTGAAGGCTTCTAAATTAACTAATAAGTCCACCATATACCCTTGACCTCAATAATGCTAGTACTAGCAAAAATGTTTGGTTTGCTGGCACGATTGATAGGTAAGTACAGAATGGTTGGTGTCAAAATAGTCATTAGATAAGAATATTGATTATTTAGAGTATTGGAGAAGGTCAAACACTAGGTTTGTAGACTGCTAACCATTATTGATATCAATGGTTTTAGTATATATTTACTAAGGTTTCATGATTCAGCATAACGACTCTGGCTACTAATATTTGTTATACCTTAGCTACTTAGGGTTATAGAATTATTGTTCCCTGCAACCGAAGATTTCAAGTTTTCGTTTCGTCGACGGATGGTTTTTCCGTTCCAATGGTTTATTACTCTCTTAATCAAATAAAACGACGTGTGAAGGTATTATTAAACTAATTACATAAAACTAGTCTGCATGAGATATAATTATTTGTCATTAGTAGGAAACAAAATAACAATCAAAATCGATGAATAAAAATGACTTTTTAGCTTGGTCACACGGTACATGTGCATCAATAAGACAATTAGGTAAGAAAATAATAAAAAATTTCACAGACTGTGGGAAAAAAAAGACTTTTTTATTTAGGTCTACAAAGTTTGTTAATATTAAGTTTACGGTACATCACAACTCGCATTATGTTGTGTTGTTTATGCCAAATCGTCAAATAACTCAAACGTTCTTCTATGCCTTCGGTATATAAATCTTATGCGTTTGAGAGCGTTCAACATGAAAACCATAAGAATCGATACGTTTTATCAAAACTTTAGTGTGTTTCTTAACAAAAATTGAAATACTTTCTTGTAAATCGTACTCAAATGACTATAATTCGCGTTTAAGTACATGGTTATGTTATGCAGTTAATTTCAAGTTAAGTTTACAGTTATCTGGTTTAATCCTTTCAAAAAGTGTCTAAGGAAACGAATTACGGTCCTAAGCGAAAAACTGGAAGTTTCGCCGTTAACATATAAACAACATCAAAAATTTATTGTTACTCAAATTTTGGATAATGCAACCTTTACATTCGTGTCCTTAGGTATTTTTGGAAAAAGTTGAGTTCAATTTTTATGACTTTACAACTATGACTTTACCAAAAAATTCCTATTAAACTTTGGATAAAATGAGCAAATTTCACATTTTGCTTTTTATTCGACTTAAACATAAGCCAATTTCAATTACCGCAAATCAAATATCCCAATCCCTCGGTTTTCAAGTTGTATGCGGTTCACAATAATTACAAAATGCTTTTGTACTAAGTTTACATAAATAAAATTCATTTATAAAATTCGTAAATTATATATTAAGTTTCTAATATCCGGAAATACTGCCTGATTTTCTAAAATCAAACGTAGCTTGGAGGGACCCATTTTTAGTCCTTGCAACACCAGCTACCGCAGAGATGTCTCTTGGCGAATGTGTCTTATGACCAAAACTCTTCAATATATCAATAATTTCGTTTGTAAATTTATCTTCATATGTAATTTCCATAGGAAAAAGTTGATGATGAACACGCCGTTCGTCCATTGCTTCTTTAATGTTCATATCAAACCAGAGATTGTAAATACTAACAAGTGCTGTCGCAGTTGTGATACGCGTGCCCCCAGCCGCTCCAACAACGAGTCTCACTTGACCCTTGTCATCTGTCACAATAGTCGGACACATTGAGGACATAGGTCTTTTTCCAGGTTTTATAAAATTATTCACTGAAGGTGGAAGTCCATAACCATTTGTTACATTTGGTGAAGAGAAATCATCCATTTCATTATTTAAAACAATCCCAGTTGATTTTGATCGTATTTTAGCACCATAATGTTGGTTAATGGTACTAGTTGCAGAAATAGCATCTCCATTTGCTGCAATAATAGAAATATGTGCCGTTCCATGGTTATCCGGTACTTCTTGAAATTCAGCTCCATAATACTCAACAGTATCATTTGTTTGAGAATCCATAAGTAAATTACGAGTTTTCCGTGCATGTTCGTCAGATTTTAATAATTTGATCAGGTTTTCTACGATTGGACGAATTTTTTCATCCTCTGGGTCTCCTAGTATCGACCGTTTTGCATATGTATATTTGAAAGTTTCAATAATCCGTTGGTAAGATCGTGCATACTCATTCATTGATTTTGGTTTAGGTAGGTGTCCACTGAGCACGCGCAGCATAAAACCTAACAAAACTCCACTACCAGGTGGTGGTATAGTTTTTAGTCTAAAGCCCCCATAAATTTGAAGATCAATAGGATCACCCCAAGTTACGGTATAATTTTTTAAATCTTGTAATGTAATATTTCCACCAAATGATTGGATATCTCGTACAAGAGCATCTGCCATTGGACCATTGTAGAATGCGTCACCGCCATTTTCAGCTGTCGCCAGTATCCTAAGAGTTTCACCTAATTTGACTTTGGTCATGATATCACCTTCTTTCCAAACATCTTGTGTTTTCGGATTCAAGTATACTTCAGACAATGAAGACTCTTCAATAATGAATTTTTTAGCACCCGCCATTGCACTTGCCGCGGATTTAGTAACTTTAAATCCATTTTCACAAAGAGCAATTGTTGGTTGAAAGAGACGATCCCATGATAGGCGTCCGTATTTTTTGTGTAATTCCCAATAACCTTTTACTTCTCCAGGGATACCAACTGCGAGACCACCACGAGTTGAATTTTCAGGATGATCTTCAAACATGTCTTTATATGCTCCAGCTGGTGCTGACTCACGCGCATTAAGCACTTTGGTCTCACCGCTCGTGGCGTTGTACATGGTAAGAAGGAATCCTCCACCAATCCCTAAGGAATGACTATGTATAACACCCATACATAGAAGTCCTCCAATTGCTGCATCTGCAACTGACCCACCGTCTTTCAAAATATCCCGAGCTATTTCAGCACATTCGGCAGCATCACAACTCACTGCGGCTGATGAATACTGACCAAGTGGTGTTTCTGATGGTGGAGAGAGTACCAATGTCTCCAATTCTTTGCTTGTATCACTGTCATTATTGTTGAGTAAGACAACGGCAACACCCGTAACTACAGCAGTCAGTACAGCAACAATTCCTACAACCAGAATCCATTTTTTAGTAGATTTGTTCATAGTACAAAATTAATTAGGTGTAACTGATATTAAGGATACTGGAAAACTATAGGAAAAAGCAAATTGATGTAAAGTTTTATTGGAGGAATTCCATTTTTTGATTGATAAAAATATTCCATTGATGCGAGACCACGTAGAGCGATAAAAATTAACAACGTACTGATGATTTCAGAGTTATCAATTGATTGGGCTTGTTAAAATAAATTATGGGAAAGTGAAGGATTCACACGGAAAAGTCAGTCAGGTAATGCGTTGCATGACTGAGTTTAATTAGCATTTTTTTTTCTTCAAAAATCCTGTTAATTAAAATTTCTGAATTTTAAGCGTTGAGTATATAAAGTAAGTTGGGATGACTGACTTATGATTTTTCTACCTGCACGTAAAGAAGCGGCCGTATGAATATTACGTCATCAAAGAAAAAGTGATTTTTGGACCTAGTGACGACTAAATCATCATTTCGCCAAAATGACCTTCAATCAACCCACTTAGTTCGATAGATTTACGTCAGCACAAATTTACCATATCCGTTAATTTAGTTTATCTACTAAAAAGTTAAAGAGTATAAGTAATTTTGGTTCTGACATATAATATCTCTGATTGTAATTATATGAGTAAACTCAGAAGGAAACCCTTATCCTAAATAATCAATGATTAAAATACCATCCACCGTGACTACAATTTTTTTTCAGATGTCACCATTTGTGAACCTTTGTTTTGCTTACGATAGGTATATTCAATCACGGTCAACTTTTCAATCACTTTTTTTTGTTCGAATTTTAATCAATCAAGCGGGTAACATGATTTTTATTCTTATTTTTCGTGATTCAGATTAGAAGCTTTCTACTTCCATTTAATGGACCAAATTTGACACGAAAGCATCAAGATAGTATTTAAAATTTTCCTCTCGCTCTTCATCATAAAAATATGGGAGACCTATGGAATACAAAAGCGATGGAATTTTGCGTCAAAACCAGCAAAATCGCGTCGCGTCGCATTGCAAAAAAGCTATCGAAACCAAGCATTAGAGATTTAACTATTACCTAAAAATAACTTGCAACAATTCTACAGCTTTGTTCGGAACATAGCAAATTGTGCAATACTGTTGCATGTCAATCAACAAATAAAATTATTCAGGAAACTCACGGAATTTGTATGATGAAATTCCGTGATTTTCGTAAATAAAAGTATGCACTTTTATTATCTTTATCACATATTTTTATGTGATAAAGATTATCACATAAATCACTTTATATTCACATAATAAACTTTATTATCACAAGCTAAAACTTTTGTTATCCACTTCGCAGCATTAAGAACTAGTTATCTAGAATAGTAATAGGACTACACATTCGATTGCACCCGCGGAGGGAAACGAAAATTTTAATTTGAAAAGGTTTTTTTTAGAAATCTCGGAAGTCATTTTATTTTATTTTCCGAAATATTTGAAATTAGACTTAACATTTATGATTATGTCATTTGACAACTAAGTGGCTTATCTACTCGTACCATCAGTCGTAATCAAAAGTACTCATCTACTTACCAAAGTGATGACGTAATATGGAAATACCCCCTTAGAAAAAGTGTACAAAACTACCTAACAAATCCTTATTAGGTAATGTTATTTTATAATTATTGGGTAAATTTTTAAATTTTGCTATAAAATCTCTTCGGACCGTTTGAGTTTATGTTAGTACATAATTATGAAGATGGAAGGACTGTATTGAATTGGCGGAATCGATGAGTTATGATGAAAACACGAATTTTAATATTTTATCCAGAAGTAATAATTGTTTGGAATGTTATAACACTAGATAGCATAAACTTAACAAATAGTCAACACCTGTATTAAATTACTACACAAATGTCACTTTTAACTTTCATAAAGTCTATAAACTTTAACTTGTCCCACTTGACATTGAAATTGGCCTATCTCAACGTAAACAAACGAGTTTTTGCCTTGGTTGAAATTTTTTTTTTTGCAAAAACAAACAAATATCGGCAAATTCTATATATCAAAATGAAATATTATTTTGAAAGACTAGTTAAGTTTCCGTTTAATTATGATTATATATTGATAAGAAAAATAAATAATTTATCATTTAACTCAATTTTTCACGTTGAATTAAAAACCATAATCACATAAGTATCAGAGCCCTTAATTGTGTTAAATATAGGATGGACATTAAGTATACTGATAATTCATATGTAAAATAATCAATAAGGATTTCAGGAGATTCAAGTTTGTAATTTCGACCTAAAATTTTCATGATCAAAAACGCTTTATGGATTTGTTTCAGGATATTTGGAAAACTCAATTATGGCGAGCCAATGAAGCCTCAGTCGCGAAATAGTAAATTATATTGTCAAAGAAACTACCAATGACAGCTTATGCAGGTAATTAAGAGAAAATAGCAAGTGGTTTTCACAAAACAAAATCAACAAATTAAATGGGGTTCACAGAAATTTTTGTTTTCAAAATTTTTGAAATTTTAAAAAATATTAAATATTTATGAAAATTTTGATTTTAAAATTTAAAATCAAAATTTTCAAAAAATTTTTTCGGCCAGAAACAACATAACAGAAATAAAACTATTGAAAATATTTATCAATTATTTCATTTTTCATTTTTTTTCGTAAAGTTTACATAATTTCAAATTGTTTTTTTTTAAATTTCTAAAATTATATAAAAAAGAAATAAAGTTCTATGAATACTATTCAGTTACAAATGTCAGACACAAGCTGTGTGTTGATATGATCTGTAGCTGTGCTACCAACGAAAATGTAATCGCCTATTGCACGACTTTCAGGTGTTGCCTTATAGAAGGTACACAGATTTTCAAGTTTCCGTCGCATTTTCGTTCATATTTATGTCAACTTTTGAAATTAAACCCTGTTTAAAGTTTTGAAAGAGGAGAAAAAAAATCCCCATAATTAACTAATAAATGCTAAAGAATAAATATATTTAATATAAATCGTTTGATTAGAAATAAATTGAATCCATTAACAAATTAAAGAAAAATTGATTAGGAGTAGCTAAACTTTGAGTGCCGACATTTAGTGAATTTTCTTTCAAATTGAATAGGCCCCTATTGGGCCTATTCAATTCAACTTCGTGTTGAATTCTCAGGTCCAAAAATACTAAATCATAGCATTTAGTTAGAAGATGTAAAAGTATGATTTACCTATTTCATATTGAAGTTTGATTATACCAAACTCACAAGCGAAATTGCTAAATTTCATTTACAGGAGTATAATTTCGTCGAAATAAACTTTAATGGATGAAAACTGCTGCCGTAGTCAAAGTTATGTGAATTTTAAATTTATCACCGGATTCTTAAGATCCAATACACTAATACCTCCTCTCACTACTTATGAACTGATCTCGGTTATTAGACTTCGTGATCTTGAAATTTATTTCAACTCGCCATGAAAAAAAAAAGTTTATCCCTTTTGTAACCCCTTTTTTTATTAAATGTGATAGTCTATTATTGACTCTGAAATGCAATTCCCTTTCTACTATAAAGCTTATGTTTTTTGTTAGACTGTATTTGAGCTATCCATCCAATACCTGGAGATGTGGCAGATGAGTTTGATCTGAGGTGATTGTCCAAAGACTTCCACCTCGTCCTTACATGCAAATAAGAAGTATTAGCTAATAATTTGAGTGATGAAGAATGGAGGGCGCATGACAATGAACTTCAACACAAGGTTAACATTAGCCAACAGGTATCTGGAAACTTGTGCTCAAAATTTGCAAAAAGATTACTTGAAACATGCTCAAAAATGTTACGTATGTCCTATACCGGGGTATCCCATTTCGGAAGCGACTTGAGCCCTAGTTTTGTAGCTAGGAAGTTAGTGGTTTATCTTTACACCTTTAGGATGGCACTACCATGTCAAATATATTTATATAGAGATAGATACTGACGGTCAAAAGAAATTTATTGAGTTCAACCATCAAAATATTCTATATATAATATATAATTATATAGAATATATTTTATTTAATATAATATTGAATAACAACCTAATATTAATATTCTATATATAATATATAATTATATAGAATATATTTTATTTAATATAATATTGAATAACAACCTAATATTAATATTCTATGCTCATATGATAAACGGAAATGATTTCATTCATTTAAGTTTTTTTTTTGTGGCATATACTTGAAAGAATTCAATCATGTTAATTTGTTGAAGAAAATAATTTGACAACTTTTCAGCATAAAATGAGTAATTACAACCAATAAGAAATTTTGGTCAAATTAAATAGAACTTGCGGGTATAATTAAAATAAATACGGTACTTTCACTTCATTTCATTTAACACCCAATTTAGTTTACTTTTCGTTTCTTTTTGTAGATTTGATTGTTATAACCATAAAGCCTTAAGAATTTTAAATTTGGAGCTGAAGTAACAGCTTCAAATTCGAAAAAAAATTTTTAAATTAAAAATAAAATTGAAGGGACGGGAAATAATTTCCAAAAAATTAAAATAACTGTTATATCTACAAAAAATTCGAAATTAAAATAAAATAAAAGAGAAGTTGAGTTAAACTTAAGGATGTTGCTGATAGCATATACGGCAGGTATGTCGGAAAGTGAAAATCCGGCGTTTTTTGATTGCCGGATATGCTTGCTTGATTAAGCTCGTATTGCACATACTTTATATTAAAACAAGATGCGTTTTAACTCAGTTCAAGCGAATGTGCAAGGGTCAATTTTTAAATTATCTAATACATTTAATATATACTCCAATATATTAAATCTCATAAAATTGATTCATTTCTTAGGATTTCTGAAAAAACTGTTTGGAAAATTATCCGCGCGGATACTTATAACTATCCGGTATCAGGCGAATAATATATCCGGCTGTTTTAGGCGTCGGAATTCCGGTTACCGAATAACCGCAACACCTCTAGTTAAAATATTTGAAATTTGGTGACCCATAAAAAGTTAACGAATATATGTGGCTGTAATATATGCCCCGACCTGGGACACATATATCCTCTTTTAGTATATCTTAGAGTATATTTGTGCAAATTTTGAGTATAGTTTTCCAGATACCCGTTGCCAAATGCTAATCTACCATACTTGTTTTAATGTAAAAATTAGCAATATTGCCCATTTGTAATGGATTCACTGGCGGTGACATGTGATGCAAATGAATCATGTGCTAGTGTGAGAATATATTTCGTCGTCCAATGGTTCCCCCAGCAAAAGTTAGCCATCACAAAACATACTTGTATGCAAATTTCAGCTTAATTTATCCGAAACACAGATGAACCACTATGGGTTTCCATTACCAATTACTATTTACCTCTAGTAGTCAAATTGCTAAATCCATCTAAAACATGTTGGCAATACCATTGGTGCCTAGTCCTTTTGTAAACGAAGAGAAAGTATTCGTACGGTGAGAAGAGTTTTTGGTAGTACATAAATTGAGGCGACGCATGTTTAGCTTGTACTGCCAGCAAGTATGTTTCTGTAAAACAACGTTTTGAGAGATGAAATTTCTCTGTTTACAACCCTAGCAGTTACACTTTCTTTCATAACGCTAGAAGCCTTAAGTAATTGTACAGAGAGAGAGAGTTATTTAAAAGAAACTTATCATTAGTCTTTACAGTGAAAGTTCACACAAATCCCAACGAACCTGAGAAGTATAGAGGTATGTGCCGGCGGAACATTGCAAACTGCGTTTTGTCTCAACACTTATATGGTTGACTTAGCTAATTCTAAAAAAATATTTTTGATTTTTGAAAATCAATCATGAAGATCAATATTGAAAATGATTATATTGAAAATTTTCCAAATGATCGTACCCTCCAATATCTTCTACTTTTGCAGTTTTGCGAACAAGTAAATCAGATAAATCGAGTCGCTTAAAGTGCTACTGTTTTGAAAGCACGAATAAAGTCGATGTATTAGCCGAGAAGTTTCCTGATAAAAATCGTTACTTCTACAATAATGCAATTGTTGGCAACATAACGAAACTTACGCGTATCCACTTTTTTGACTACGAAAAACTACTCTTTTAAATAACACCGTATTTACCTGGTTTACGCGTTTCAATAACTTTCGAGACGGAAGAAATTGGAGAGTATGATCGGGTAGGATTTCTAAATGTTCATTTTAGCTATAATAATACTCAATTTTCAATAGTAATTTTGAACACATAAAAAGTAATTCTTGGATTTGCGAAGTTAAGAACAAAACATTAACTGTAGTATAGGTAACTTATATTTAGTTTGAGACAAATTGTAAATTGCAAAATCAGATTTGAGAGTGTCAATTTAGCAGCACAAGGAGTGAATACAATGAGGTGCCCCATTCCTCACATTTTCCTGAGCCTACACAAATAGTCTACCGTATGTGTACTTGAAAAAGTTGGTCTCGTAAAATTTTCATCAGTTTTTAATTGTCTGGAAATTAGGAAAATGAAAAGTTAGAGTTTTACGAGTGAAAGGTTTCGAAGGTTGGAACGCAGACAAAGGATTTAGAAATTAATTAACTCAACAATACTCCAATTTGGACTTTGAACTGAAGGACAGGTCATATCCCTGAAAGCTTAAAATTTAAAAAGGGTAAGGTGTGCATTTTATTTCAATCAAAGATCGCCATAACAACAAGAAATTGAGTTGCACTATTTGCCTGTTATACCCCAGGGTGATTTTAGGTTGTTTGTTGTCGCTTCACTTTATAAAGCGAAGCGACAACAAACAACCTAAAATCACCCTGTTATACCCTAAATTCTAAATTACTAACATTGTGTGCTACATAAAGAACAAACCAAGGTTGCTAGGAAAAACATTCTAAAGTGGTTAAGCCATACTCCACTTTTTTTTTTAATTTCAAAATTTTCGAATGACATCCGACTTCCCTTTTGCAGAGGTAGCTATAGAAAAAAATTACAGAAAAATGGAAATGGATTTTTTTTAAAGAATTTTTATTCCATACTAAATCATATTTGCTGGCTGTTCATTTTGCTAAATTAGAATTTTGCAAAAATTTTAAGAATTTGATTGAAATTTGTCTGAGTTTAATTGCAATAGTTAGTGTAAAATATTACAATTGGATCCTACAATGTGAATTTCTGATGGAATGTTATGATCGTCATCATTGAAATTTGCAATTTCGTTGAAAAATTGCAGTTGTGCGTCAATATTGAATGTCATTGGATGACAATTCCAAACATCAGTAAGATCAATGTTATCATTTTATTTTTTTAAATTAAAAGTTGTTTACACTTTGTCTAGTTTGTTATTTCTCAAAAATTGAAGTTTTGAAAAATCAATAAAAGTATAGTTTAACCTCTTTAGGGTTTTTCCTAGCAACAATAGAACAAACTGTACTCATTTTTGTGTTGCTACAATCCAAAACGGAGTTGAAAATAGCCTAATTTTCTGATGTGGGTTATATAAGAAGGCGGATAACCTGTATTATAAAATCATTTGTCCTGAAAAGTTCGCCAGTTTTTGTTGAAAATTAGGTTAGCATGGTTTGTGAGCACGGTGCAAACCGGCACTGCATTTACAGTGATTCATAACGCTCTTTGCTACCACTAAAAATCAACGTCGTAGGGTCGGACATTTGGTACTTAATGTAAACATTGTAATATCAAGGCGCACTGTGCTCCCATGAGGTTGTTAACATACTCTGTTATAGATAGATCTCCCGCATTAAGAAAAGTTACAATTTACATTGCTTTTCTTGTCATTCCTAGCTCTACATCGCATCGTCAATAATTTTTGAAATAGTTTAATCGACAGCAATTCCTTGAATTTAAATTGGTTTCATATGGAAAAAGTGCGGGTTATCGGCGAGGTACGATTAATTTATGCGAATGCTTAAATCTGCGGGTAATATGCGAGGGCGGGTAATAGGCGAGGAAATAGAGTATATTGTGACAGTTAATAATCTCAATTTGTAAAAAATAAAATTCAAAACGCAAAATTAAACAGAGCTGACTAGTGCTAGTAAGGACGCTTTCTATCTTTTTCACCCATCTCTCAGCATTACAAGAGTTCTTAACTTCTTGTAAAAACGTAAGCGAATGCAAAAATTTGGGGTCCTCTATACCACTAATTATTAGTAAGTTTTGTAATAAATAATAATATAAATATATCAAAGCATCTGGTTCCGATTTTCAAATAATTATGAAGCCATCTGGGCTTGCTTCATTTAAAAGAGTACACTTTATATTGGCTATTGTCATTTCATATATAGTTTTATACTTAAATACTTATTATATCTGTAATGTACTGAAGCTTTAGGCTTTAGCTTATTTCAATTTTATCAGAGTTGAGTTTTGGGCCGGCAACGTCTTGGAGAATAAATTCTTGTTGAAGTGACTCGTAGATTCTGAGATGAAAGTATTGTCCAGAGTTTGCTGCTTTTATCTGCAAATAGGTTGACGAATATAAAACTTTAGAAAGATGTCACCCAATTTCCACAATTAAGTCAAAGCAACCTTAAGAAAGAAGTCCTTCCCAGAAACTTGGTGCGTTTTGTATCCAATAAAAACAATAACTTTTGGAACAGGAGCTCCTAAGTCTGCAACTCGAGCCTTAATTTGTTTGTCAAATTTTGAAAGTAATGATCTAGTTTCATCGTCTGGTTTCTTCAGCTCATCAGCTAGGAAATATTCCTAAAACATCATACCAGGATAAAGATGAGATAGAAAACTGAAACTAACAATAAGTACGTCTGGTAATGCATAACGAAACGATGGCATTTGAGTTTACATTGAACCCGCTCATAGCCAATCAGCAAGTTGTAGTACCTCAGCATACCAATAGCCAAAGTTCTACTATATACCGCTCGTTCCCGTTGAATTATTTTAAATTCATCGAGAGTTAAGGAGGACATTTGATTGAGGATAGAAATGTCTGGCTGTTGCTGAAGCAGCCAAATGAAATTTTCAAAAAAACTAAACAATGGAATTTTCTCATGGGGGAATGTGACACCTCACAATCGTTTTCCTAGTTTCCTTCCTGTCTTTAGTGGGTTTCTAATCTGTCCTTAAGCATATTGACCTACATGTGACTTATCTTTTTGTTCACTCTAGAAAACATGACCTAGCATAACGTTATTTTTTGACTGAGAACAGCATAGCTGCAATAAGCTAATGCGAAAGCCGTTCTACTAATGTTTTCTTCATTTTTGTGATAAAAGTTTGTCGTCGGCGGTAGCGCTAGCCTGCTCGCGAGCGAAGCGAGCGCCGGCTAGAACAACATAAAACTTTTGCAGTTTCAATTAACTATAGACGCTGATCTAAGCATATTTTTGTATGTTGCCAACCAAACCACTGGATGCTACTCCAAGTATTTTCCTTACGATCCCAATCAAACTTTGTGTTCATTTTATGATAAGAGATGCAGCAGGTTCCACTTGAGTTTTCGGTGCTATTCAAGGTATGTTTTCCTAAGATTCAAAACAACGATTTTTTATATTGTGAGAGGGTAAGCTAAAACCATAAAAGGTTTTACCTTTGTTAATTTCCCTCCCTTCTTGTAATCAGTTAGTTAGCTTTAATCATAATTATGAATAATTTTTGTTATTTTTATTTTATTTTATTTTATTTTGTTACTACACGTAGTAAATTTAGCATATAGTCGTATAATAGTTAGGAATACTATTTTTCTCTTTATTTTCATTAGAGCTAGAATAATTAATTATAATTCAAAAAGGAATTATCTCCTATGTATGGGGAAATTTATACTACTAAACTTTTATTTTTAACTAAAGTTTTTATTCACGTAATTTGCAGCTATTTTTCTACAAATAAGTTAAGTTAATTCAAACCAGGGTGTCTAATATGTGGGTTAGCGACTACTGTTAGTCCGCACTATTCCTTAAAATAAACAGTTTTAGTGAATTTTTTCTCATAAAGCTGAGTAATAGCAAAAGGTTTTCTTTAGAACAATTAATAAACCATTAAAAATAAAAAAGCATTTTTGTGAATTGTTATTGTCTTTGGAAATCTGAAGTTTAAAAGTTACGAGTTTTAGTATTCTTCTATTTTGACATAGAAGAATCGTAACAATATGTTACCAACATCATTTTTTATGCTAATTTAAGAATGTTTACCCATGATTCAAATCAAACTTTATATTGATAGTGTTGAAGTACAAGGGGTTGAATTTAAACAAGGGGGCCACTCTTTGGTAAATCCAACCGAACAACCACTTGACAGGAATTCTAATGTTCCTATGTTTCCAACTAAATTTTCTCTTCATGCAGTGATTAGAGGCTTCCACTTAATTTGTTAATTCTACACCCCAAGTATGTTTTCTTATCTTACGAACCAAACTTTTGGTTGATTGGATAATTTAAACTAAAGATTTATGTATATAAAGGACATATTTGTATGTAGTTTCATTAGCAGTTGCTTTAATATTCACCAGAATTACAAAAGGGTGACCCCATGTGGCAATACCTAAATTAATTAAACTTCACATAGTTCTTCATTGCCACTCGGAATATTTGACTTATCATTCAAGGCAAAATTCGAGTTTGGGAAAATGTTGAACAACCTAAAAGTGATAGTTGACGGATATGACCCATTTTCGAACTCATCCGTTCATGATGGATGAACCATCGACTAATGAAAACCGGATTCAATCAGTCCAGTAATACCGCGTGCAGACGGACGGGCGGACAAAACATTCCCTTGGTGTATTTGCAACATATAATAAAGCAACATGTTCGTTGAATCTATGCATCATATTTTCTTGCTTACACAATTGTCTACATGCATATTGAGAGATGATTGGTAAATAGGGGCTATTTACTTGTTGGGATAATTGATTAGAGGTTAGTTACGTCTCAACCATTATGGCATACAAAAATACAGGAACGTATAGCGTGTCACTAGAATAATGGCAGTAAAGATAAGTCACCCTGTGAGTCTCCAGCCAAATGTATATTTCTAAGTTAACTACGTTGTTAAGCGTAAATTATAATGGAAAAATCGATCCGATCCTGTTTGAATTTTGCAAATTTTTTAAAAGTCATACATTCTGCTGAGGTCATCTAACTTTTTCCCTTTCTTGTACATCTGCTTTCACTAGTTCAAGTGACGTGACTCCTGAGTTAGTCATGACTCTGGCTCTGACTCAGAGTCGACTCCAATAACTTCAAGGAATCAGAATCATAACTCATAAAGTCGATTCCCAAAATTTAGATAGCCAGTCATGACTCCCAGAGTCAGTGACTCTGACTCAGGTCAACCTGGGACACAGTGCTATTAGCAGAAAATAGTACGAGCTCAGATGAAGTCACTATAGACCTTGAGTTGTAATTATTTAAACAAAAATGAAAGCGACGAATAGTCTTTTAAATTTGTCGATTTAAGCTTTTTATCCACAATTATTTTGTTGATGGAAATGATTTGGATGGGCTCACTGTACGAACTAGTATAAAGTGATATATTAGACGGTTTTTAGTTGATAATCAGATTCAAGGTTTACCAAACGGTTGAACCTTGCTATAAATCTAAATCTAAATTAATTGCAGGTTGCGTTTTTGTTGCCTAAATATTATAAAACTTCTGGAAATGAAATCATTTTCTGCAGAAATGAGAAAATAATAATTGTTCGCTTGTTTAAAATTTCGCACGCTGCAATTTATTATTAATAACAGCTGCTCTTGTTGCGCTTCGAAATAAATTCACTACTGATCATTCCATAATTTGTCGATTAAATTTTTTCTCCCTACAAAAACCATTCTTGCAAAGCAAACTATATTGCGTCAGCAAAAGTCAGAGGGTAAAAATACAGTGGTAAACATATTCTTAAGGTCGGAAGGCATTTTAGTGATTGCTGGAGCAACAATGGAACAAGAATTGTGAAACTTTGCTCAATTAAGAGATATTTTGCAAAAAATAAAAATTCTGAATTGGTTCGTATCAGCCTTTTTCAGTTTTTATACAAATTTGAATCTTCTAAATTGTTTAAAGAGATAGCTTCTGCATATTCTAAATAATCATCATATTCGGATTTTCAAGTATCCAGTGGTTTCTCGGTCTCAAATTTTATTGAATTAAGGAACAATTGGGTAATAATTGGTGCCAAGATATGAAATTTTAGAAAAATTTAATTAAATTGTAATAGTTTTTGATACTTTCAAAAATTTTGCTTCCTCTATAAAGAAAGCAAATGGTGGCTTCTATTTCAATCTGAATGGTGCTGGAAAATTTTTTGATATGCCAAAATTGTTCAAAATCATACATAACAGTTAGTCCCAAAAATAAACACGCCGGTCATTTCACATCCGATAAACTGTCATAGTTGTCCCCTAAATCATGAAGTCGTCGAAATTGAAATTTTACGAAATCCTACTCAGTGGTTAAGCTCAAGTTGTTAGGTTCTTAGGTTACGTTTATTTTCAGTTACATCAATATTTCAGCTACTTTAATTGAACTCTACCATAGAACACGCTCCAACAAACCGACAAGTTTGTTGAAACTGAAAACTCTTCATTTTTGCCTGGGGAATTTTTATTTTCAAGAAAGCATGTTCGTTTAATTTAGCTTACTCTATAGAAATTCATCGAATGTAGTCGCACTGGTTTGTATGTTAATTGCACAATTTTAACATTTCAAAAAATTTCCCTGTGCCATTTGAATAGATGTGGAAGCCGCCATGGAGAAAGAATATTTTTTGAAAATGATGAATGTTATACAAATAATAAAATTTTTCTTAAATTCCATGTCTAAGCACCATCCGTAAGTGAAGTGACCTTAAGTATATGCAGCAACTGAGAATTTCACTTTACACCAAAACTAAAAACAACCGAAACAAGACAATTCAAATTACATATTTCTTACAAAATTGCACTTAGTTGAGGAATGTTTCATAATTTTTGTGGCATAGTTGTTCCAGTAATTGCCAAAATACCTACTGACGTTAAGAATGTGTTGGCCACTGTATGCAAAATAAGTGAAGTGTGTAATAAAAAAAACTTGACAAATTGTGGAATAATAAAGTGAATATAATATTAATCATTACTTATACAAAAATTACTAAAAACGATTTCATACATCTTGTAGTCCGTTTCCATCATTTCTGTTCTTTTTAGCACATTTTCGGAGTAAGAATCCTCCTATTCTACTCACAGCACTTCGTGCTAATTTATCCCGTTGTGTATCGGTTGGACCAATACCTTTATTTTGCTTCACTTTTGAAGAACTAGGTTTATCTTTTTCTGATTCCACTCCTAACGATGTTGAAGGTTCTGCAGACGCCATTTTGTCTCTGATTGGCTACAGAAAAAACGTAACCAACAAATTTAAAAGAACTTAAGGTATGTAAATATTTTATGATTCATAGTATATTCTGACTCTATCGATACTACAATAAAACAAAGTTTTCTTTCCTGTAGCATTGCTTTCGGTGTTACACATGATATCTTTCCTACTTTGTGGTTTTTTTTTAATTAAGTAATCATAATATTCAATTAACAAATTTTATTATTATATACTGATACGAGTAGAAACCAAACGTACTTTCCGGAATGTCTAATGAGGAATAATGGATTATAAATGAATAGAAATAGAATGATATGTGAGTGTTGGAACCACTTAAAATCTTATACATTTTGAATACCTTGGAGATTGTACCAGAAGCATTAAGAACAGAGTCTTTGCTTAAATTAGTTGAAAGAAATACCAATAGTAATATAAATCCAACTTTTGGTAAATTTATATTATCTTTAAGTAGAAAGTTAACCAAATGTTAGTAAAATTTTGTTAAATTGAATTATTTTGGAAGCTTGAAGTAATCCTTCTCATCTGCATCTGTCTTGGTTTCTGTTACACATTGAAGAGTGATGTCACCGGAGGGTGTCTCCAAAATTTTAGCTTGGATGAAACTATTTCCAGGAATTTTTATCTTTAAAAAAAATGTTTAGATTTGTAATATTTATTAAAATTTGAGTTAAGTTTTTTGAAAATTTATTTATGACTAGCCCTTACCTTTGCAAAGTACATGAATCCAAAGACCACATTCATTCGATATCCCACAACTTCCAATTTCTCAGGTGCATTTCCTTTGGTCAATTTCTTAATTTTTTCTTTGATTTGTTCCTGAACTTTTTCAACAACACGTGTAATCCCATCATCTACCTTTCGAAACTCGCCAAGTCCGCCTGTTTCACATTCTCCAGCCAAATCGAGCTGGAAATACAAAGAAAAATCTACCGAATCAGTAAAATGTGTGTTAAGTATTTTACTCAAAAAGTTATTCAATATACCGTCTTGAGTTCATCTGTAGGTGCAAGTACTTTCGGTGGGTTTTCGGAATGTGTTGAAGGCTTAGGATCGCTTGAGGCCATCTAAAAATTAGTGAAATAAAATATAAATAGTTTAATAAATTTTAAGTAAATTTTGAATTAATCGTGCAATCATAAATTCACAAGTCACAACAGAGAGTTGACAATGGTGATGAAAATATTACCACCCCCTGATGGTATACGATTCAAAGGTGTTATTTATTTTGGAGTAAAGTTATATACAGACTATATACAGACTATTTTATAAAAGAAAATTTTTTTGTTGACCTTATTTTAACCAAAATTTCCCACTTGCTATTATTGATCGACAAAGGGGTGGGTGGTGAGAAATGATAAGAAATCTATAGTGTACTGCATACTATTTTTCTGTTCCTATTCTGTTTCTAATGCTATAACTGAAACTGCAAGAAAATTTAAAAAAAAATAGCCAAATTTAGTGAATTTTGTATATCAAAGATTTGTTGAAATATGATGAATTTAATTTTTTTTAATTTTCTGGGGTAGTAAATAACTATAGAAAATTTAAGTATTGTAAAACAATTTGAGTATGTCAAGGTAAGAAATTAGGAATAGTAAGTAATTTATTAAGGATATGAACGACTACACAAAGAATACACTAATTCATTTACTTTAGTTTTAAATTGTCCCATTTCAGTGAAAAATTGATAGCTAAATGTGACAGAAATATTTAAAAAAATCACAAATTAATAGTTCACGTGAATCACTAAAGTGGGCCAAAACAAACTTTTTTTTTGTGCAACAATATATATAAAATAAATCTCCCATTGTTAACTCTCTGTTGTGTTGATAGNGGGTAGTAAATAACTATAGAAAATTTAAGTATTGTAAAACAATTTGAGTATGTCAAGGTAAGAAATTAGGAATACTAAGTAATTTATTAAGGATATGAACGTCTACACAAAGAATACACTAATTCATTTACTTTAGTTTTAAATTGTCCCATTTCAGTGAAAAATTGATAGCTAAATGTGATAGAAATATTTTAAAAAATCACAAATTAATAGTTCACGTGAATCACTAAAGTGGGCCACAACAAACTTTTTTTTTGTGCAACAATATATATAAAATAAATCTCCCATTGTTAACTCTCTGTTGTGTTGATAGNAAACAAACTTTTTTTTTGTGCAACAATATATATAAAATAAATCTCCCATTGTTAACTCTCTGTTGTGTTGATAGTATAAATAAACCCCCACATACCTTGATATCTGATTCTTAAATGCGCGTCCTTCTTCCTTCCAACAATGAAAAACCAAATTGGAATATTCAATGTACTAAACTGGACAGACTAGAATTTTTTTTTTGTACAACTCGTGTTCCCTTGTAGCAAAGTAAAACCTTGAATGAATGCATGTTGGATATATCCAGTGAATTTAAGTATTTTCACTCTTGACATGGAGTATAAAGCATACTTTATAAAAAATCTAACCTGCTATGCTCTTGCTATAGCTAGCTACAAGATCTCTCATCACAAGTTTTGGAAGTATTACAAATTTTTTATAAGACCTGTGGTCATTGATGCTAATAAAGTGGTTTTTTTTACTTATACAGTTTATAATATTTTTCACTTCAATGAGATTTCGGAACAAAGGTTGAATTGAAATTTACAATAAGTGTACTTAAGAGGATATTGATAAGACTTTTAGTGTTAGTAACTGACGCCAACCAATTGTTATGCTTCGNAATAAGTGTACTTAAGAGGATATTGATAAGACTTTTAGTGTTAGTAACTGACGCCAACCAATTGTTATGCTTCGACTCGTATCTCTTTAGTTGGTCTCTGTCAATTGTATTAAAAGTCTCTGATGTTATGTACAGGGTCCACCAGAATTAAGTACCATATGGCGAAAGCACAAGGGTTAAAGCATATGCCAAAAAAATGTGGTGTTCCTACTTCTCTCTGTCATTCTTGTCTCTCCAGAGATTTGCGCGCGTACTCTAACAACCGACAACACAATCAAACATTCGATTACTTGTTTCATTTCAATCATTTATTACAACGAAATCACGTTCATCAGATCATCTTCTATTGGTTTAATCTCGACTCATTGGCTTGGTAATTGAATTAAACCATCAAACTGCTTATACCATCAGTAGGTTTACGCACTTGGAGGTAAAGTTTAATAAAATTTGTATGAATTAAGATGATTACATCGTAAAAAATAATTTGATAATAAATTTTTGCATAAAATTAAAGACAATAACATCACTTTATTTTTGAATCATTATTTGTCAACTAAAAAAAAAAGGTTGGTAATTACAAAACTATAAATCAAATAGAAATATTATAAACAAAATTTTCATTTATATTTTACCGATGAAAATGAATTAATTGATACATTTTGCAAATATTTTAATTTTAAGAATATTTAAAGGTTCATTGTTCAGTCGGGTGAAAATGTACAGAATCCTGTCTCCAAGGGTACAGAATCTTGTACCTCATAAAGTACAAGGTTTTGTAGCCTTCGAGACAGGATTCTACTAGAGGGCTGCGGGAACCCAGGGGAGGGCTACGGGAAACTGCGGGAGGGCTGCAGAAAACCAGGCGAGAGCTGCGGGAACCTACTTGAGGCCTGCGGGGACCCACGGGAGGGCTGCGGGAATTCACGGAAGGGCTGCGGAAAACTACGGGAGGGCTGCAGGAAACTGCGGGAGGGCTGCGGGAACCCATGAGGGCGCTGCGGGAACCCACGGTAGGGCTGCGGGAAACTACGTGAGAGCTGCGAGAAACTACAAGATGGCTGCAGGAANAATAAGTGTACTTAAGAGGATATTGATAAGACTTTTAGTGTTAGTAACTGACGCCAACCAATTGTTATGCTTCGGCTCGTATCTCTTTAGTTGGTCTCTGTCAATTGTATTAAAAGTCTCTGATGTTANAATTTACAATAAGTGTACTTAAGAGGATATTGATAAGACTTTTAGTGTTAGTAACTGACGCCAACCAATTGTTATGCTTCGGCTCGTATCTCTTTAGTTGGTCTCTGTCAATTGTATTAAAAGTCTCTGATGTTATGTATAACCATGACTATGTCAAACCATAGCTGATTAAAAATTAGCCGATGACGGAATGTAAAAAAACTGGTTTAGAATTTTTTATGACTTGATGATCAAAAAGGATTGGTAAGACAAACTACAATTTATCATACAAACCCTGAATATTGTTGAACAGAATGGGTCATAAAGTACAATCTCGTTATAACAAGTTGGGTACAGCAACAATTCTAACATATCTACTCCTATATAAATTTTATAATGGACTTTGACTGTATTAGTATTCTTAGAGGGAATTTGTATGTACAGTGCGTTCAAATAAGNAGAATTTTTTATGACTTGATGATCAAAAAGGATTGGTAAGACAAACTACAATTTATCATACAAACCCTGAATATTATTGAACAGAATGGGTCATAAAGTACAATCTCGTTAGAACAAGTTGGGTACAGCAACAATTCTAACATATCTACTCCTATATTAAATTTTATAATGGACTTTGACTGTATTAGTATTCTTAGAGGGAATTTGTATGTACAGTGCGTTCAAATAAAAAGGTGAATTTTCTGCGCAATGAAATCACAAATTCAAAATTTATAGACAGTTAGACGTTTGTACTGCCGCTGANGAAGGTGAATTTTCTGCGCAATGAAATCACAAATTCAAAATTTATAGACAGTTAGACGTTTGTACTGCCGCTGATGGTTTATTATTCTGAAAAGCTTTGCTTTGATAGTTTACTTTTATTAGAAAGTGAATAAAACACTAAAAAAACATCGAAAACATCTTCAGTCAGGTAAAATATCGTTCGTACATCTCGTATTTCGGATTCAAATTTGACATATTTCAATTTTCATAATGCTGATTAATTATTACGTCGAAGTAACTCACCGTCCGATGATTTTATGTAATTAGTCCCTATGTATCAGCCCATCGTCTCTTAATAAATCAAATTAATAAAAAAATTTAACACTAGTGCAATGGGCTGATAAAATCAGTGTACGGTGCTTTTCTCCTACTAAAAATTACCGCTGTTAATACTTGCTTGAAAAAATGTCCCATAAAATAAAACTCAACCCGAAACTAAATTGTTAAATTTTTTTTTAATTTAAATAATTTTTAATTGAAAATGCAAATATAAAAAAAATAAATATTAACAGAGGTGGATCTATTGAAGTTAAAGATAGAAAATTTCTTCCAAATGCTTTCCTTTTGGAAGAGTGCCCAAAATGGAAGTGGCGTTTCCTCGTTGAATAGCTAGACTTATTCGCTGAATCAGAAACGATGTAGAACGAGGTTCTCCGGATGCGATTTGACTGCAATTGCCAATTTTCTTAATCAAGTTCAGACCTTTGGGTCCCCATGTTAGATTGATAACGTTGATAGGAATATTATATTAATAGGAAAGGAACAATAACGTGATATTGATGAATTGTTAGATTGATGACGTCCGTTGGAACAAATAAAAACTATCTTGAGACAATTGCTTTCAATTGTTTTAGCAAAAAGAAAGTAAGAAAAGAAATGAGAGCTAAAACGAAACGACGATGTGTGTCATGCAGCAGGTGAAAACAAATTAGACATAAAATTAACCATGCTCTTCTCATAATCAGAATTTACATTGTTGGGCATTGTAGGAAAATTTGAATTTGTATTTGTATTAACAAAATTAGTGTATTTTGTTAATTTTTCTAGGTTTGGTTTAGTCTTATTTTTTTTTAGTAGTTTCAAACGGCTCTTTGTGAATTTTCGGCAAATTAAGGTGCACGAGTCTAACATTTGAAAATTAATAATATTTTTTCTGAACTATTTTGCAAGAAGTTCGCTTTCTTATTCGAACGCATTGTATATATGCCTTACAATTAATTATTTGTGACATGCCGTGACATATTGTCCGCTTGAGGTTACTAGAGAGTTAAAAAATGTTTTTTGAGGTTTGTATTTCTGCTCCAGGTTAGCAAGTTTTGGATGGTTGCAATTTTGCTTCCGATAATACGATATTAGCATAGCGGTAATTGTAGAATTTCGTATGATAAGAGATTTGGAATATCATGGTATCATTTTGGATTTTGATTTTGTCCCTTTCGCTGAAAAGGGGAGTGATAGGTTTTCCTTTTGACCGCTTCCTTGAGAAGGGGAGTGAGGGGATTTTCCTGAAGTCTATTTTGGTGGTCCAACTTTACATGTTAAAAAACTAACGTTGATGCCATGATTTCCTTGCTAACTCAGTAGGGTTATAAATTAGACTAGTATCAACTTAAAAAAAACCTAGCGTATTGATTTATATTCAACTTTTGAAGTTAGTGAAAAAGAAATGTGGAACAAGTAACACTTCTGTCCTTTTAGTTATTTTGTTCAATAAAAATTGACACGTGTTCTGCATTGACCTTGATAATTTCATTAATTGACCTTAGGGCAGATTAGATCCCAGTTGAAATTCAGAATCCCCATTACGGGTAGAAAATTAGGGCGGTATTCTACATTTTTGGTGACCTCGACGTGATTGGGATCTCGTGGTGCAATTATTCTCTACTATGGCGGACTCTGACCACCTAAACAGAAAAAGAAAGCCTATACGGCATTCATTCACTCGTGGTTTTAACTAACTGTACCCTCTTTTGGCAGTAGAGGAAATTGATTTGGACACGGAATAAGAGNCTAACTGTACCCTCTTTTGGCAGTAGAGGAAATTGATTTGGACACGGAATAAGAGTGAAATTAACTCGTGTTAATACTGTCTATGAAGAACTCCGTGTGGGTGATGCGGAAATTTTCAGTCGTATGTAGTGATTGCAATTCCCNGTTAATACTGTCTATGAAGAACTCCGTGTGGGTGATGCGGAAATTTTCAGTCGTATGTAGTGATTGCAATTCCCGAGAAAATTACCCTAGCAACGGGAAACGGGAAATACTCGAATTTCGAGAATTTCCCGGGTTTCCCGAAATAGAAAATAAACAATGGTAACTATGCATAATTTAAAACAAGTTTACTTAATGAAATCAATGCATTCACGATGAATGGAATTAAATAGAACAAATAAAAAATTCACATTTCATAAAATTAAAAACAATTATAAATATTTTTTCAATTCACACAACAAATAGTAATAGTTATTAATTTCTTATTTAATAAGTTTCTTTAACTGTATGCTAAATAAATATAAAATGATGCATTGTACCGAAATTTATACAATTGAATGGANAATAAATATAAAATGATGCATTGTACCGAAATTTATACAATTGAATGGATACTAACTCTTCGTTTTTTCCAAACACTTGTTGAGCATCAATGTGAATGTAGTAATCTTCGGTAAAATTTTCTTTTTGTTCCAACAAAATATTTGGATCGTATTCGTCTTCCGATTCTGGTTCCAGCACTTCATACATCGATTCATTATGTTGAACTTTTAAAAAATTTTCAGATTCTAAATAATAAAAAAATTTAGTTAATATAATTTTTATGAAAACAAAATAAATATTAATATTGAACTGGATAAAAAACTTACTGACATCAAAGGTAATCGACATTATCATCTCAGATCGGGCATATAAATATTCATTTGCTTCATTAATTGAATTTACTTCAGACTCTGTCATTTTTAATAAATTATTTTTAAANATACTAACTCTTCGTTTTTTCCAAACACTTGTTGAGCATCAATGTGAATGTAGTAATCTTCGGTAAAATTTTCTATTTGTTCCAACAAAATATTTGGATCGTATTCGTCTTCCGATTCTGGTTCCAGCACTTCATACATCGATTCATTATGTTGAACTTTTAAAAAAATTTCAGATTCTAAATAATAAAACAAATTTAGTTAATATAATTTTTATGAATACAAAATAAATATTAATATTGAACTGGATAAAAAACTTACTGACATCAAAGGTAATCGACATTATCATCTCAGACATATAAATATTCATTTGCTTCATTAATTGAATTTACTTCAGACTCTGTCATTTTTAATAAATTATTTTTAAATATAATAAAAAATGATTAGATAATTTAAATTCTTCTTACCTACCAAAAGATGGGTTATTGAACTCTTGTTATGGATGTCATATCAACGTGGTTTACTTGTTGCTTTGGCGAAAGTATGACCTAAGAAAGCACAATGTATCCAATGTGGAGTCGTTTAGCCGCGAACAAATCTTAGTACAAATTTGACCAGCAGATGAGAAAGCTCGTTTTGGTTCAATAGATGCCGGGGGGATTGTTAAGAACATTTTGTAAATGGAGTCCAAATTTTGACCTCTACCACCTCCACCTTCGTATAAACTCTCTCCTGACGAATTATGGACGTTAGCGATTTGTTTCCCGTGTTGAAAACTTTGGGTGTTGCACTATACTGTTCAATGCGTTTGGACAATNCTCTCCTGACGAATTATGGACGTTAGCGATTTGTTTCCCGTGTTGAAAACTTTGGGTGTTGCACTATACTGTTCAATGCGTTTGGACAATAAATATTTCAAATTTTCGCCCTTTGATANGGGGGATTGTTAAGAACATTTTGTAAATGGAGTCCAAATTTTGACCTCTACCACCTCCACCTTCGTATAAACTCATCTCCTGACGAATTATGGACGTTAGAGATTTCTTTCCCGTGTTCAAAAGTTTGGGTGTTGCACTATACTGTTCAATGCGTTTGGACAATAAATATTTCAAATTTTCGCCCTTTGATAGTAACNCTTTGGGTGTTGCACTATACTGTTCAATGCGTTTGGACAATAAATATTTCAAATTTTCGCCCTTTGATAGTAACGGTTGATCATAAGTTAGTTCTGGTAAACTATTCTCATCTGGTTGCGAGTCTTGTTCTGCATCAGCAAAACGTGATACAAGCTCCTTGATAGAATTAATNAAACTATTCTCATCTGGTTGCGAGTCTTGTTCTGCATCAGCAAAACGTGATACAAGCTCCTTGATAGAATTAATTATTGACGCTTTAGACATTGCTCCGAAATAGTTGTGGTTGATCTAGTATATTCAAATTAAAAAAAAATTTAAGTATGATAACTGCGTTTTAGCGTCATAGTTAACAAATTAAGAATGTTGAGGGAAAACATTGATTTAAAATTATTAATTTTGACGGAATTATAAATTCTTCAATATTAAAATCTTCATTTATCTCATTCATTTAAAAAGACAACAATTAAAAACTTTTGGTATATCAAATAAACTTTTATTCTAATAAAAAGTTTACCTTCAACATTCTAGACCTTCAACATTCTAAATACGTTTACACCTTAAATTTCAAATAATAGTTCACATAGGTCTATCTTAAAGATCAATTACCTGATCTTTGGGTGGAACGTGGAGATATAAGAGAAGCGATGATAGAGTTGATCTACGTTCCAAAATTCTGTTTGTAAGAGATGTGTATAGAGCTCTTGCGAGTATGGAATTTTGTTCCTTAACTGTCTAACATAAAGCTCATAGCAGCATCTGCTGTTAGAAGAGATGCATCTCTTCTACAAATCACTTCAAGCGTTAATTGTACAGGTTCCAAACAGTCAATGATCTCCACTACGCATTGTAGTTCCGCATCTGAGAAGGATAAATCAACGTGTAGATCTATGAGAGCCTTTTGGATACACGTCCTTAGTACGAAAAATCTTTTCAGCATCGTTACAAGGCTACTCCATCTGTATAATAATAAACTTGTTAATAAAAAATAAGAAATAATAATATACAATAATANTTCTCATCTGGTTGCGAGTCTTGTTCTGCATCAGCAAAACGTGATACAAGCTCCTTGATAGAATTAATGATTGACGCTTTAGACATTGCTCCGAAATAGTTGTGGTTGATCTAGTATATTCAAATTAAAAAAAAATTTAAGTATGATAACTGCGTTTTAGCGTCATAGTTAACAAATTAAGAATGTTGAGGGAAAACATTGATTTAAAATTATTAATTTTGACGGAATTATAAATTCTTCAATATTAAAATCTTCATTTATCTCATTCATTTAAAAAGACAACAATTAAAAACTTTTGGTATATCAAATAAACGTTTATTCTAATAAAAAGTTTACCTTCAACATTCTAGACCTTCAACATCCTAAATACGTTTACAGCTTAAATTTCAAATAATAGTTCACATAGGTCTATCTTAAAGATCAATTACCTGATCTTTGGGTGGAACGTGGAGATATAAGAGAAGAGATGATATAGTTGATATACGTTCCAAAATTCTGTTTGTAAGAGATGTGTATAGAGCTCTTGCGAGTATGGAATTTTGTTCCTTAACTGTGTAACATAAAGCTCATAGCAGCATCTGCTGTTAGAAGAGATGCATCTCTTCTACAAATCACTTCAAGCGTTAATTGTACAGGTTCCCAACAGTCAATGACCTCCACTACGCATTGTAGTTCCGCATCTGAGAAGGATAAATCAACGTGCAGATTTATGAGAGCCTTTTGGATACATGTCCTTAGTACGAAAAATCTTTTCAGCATTGTTACAAGGCTACTCCATCTGTATAATAATAAACTTGTTAATAAAAAATAAGAAATAATAATATACAATAATAATTGTATATATAATATAGTTATATGCTGCAACAATTAAATTTTTTAACTTATCATTACCTTGTTTTACTATCCAGTAAAAGGCTCAAATCCTTACTGAATTCGGCTCGTACANATTTTTTAACTTATCATTACCTTGTTTTACTATCCAGTAAAAGGCTCAAATCCTTACTGAATTCGGCTCGTACATAAGGTTGCAGAATTACATCATTCTTGGTTGGAGATCGTTTGAAGATTAGCACAACTTTCTTGACTTTTTTAANAATTACATCATTCTTGGTTGGAGATCGTTTGAAGATTAGCACAACTTTCTTGACTTTTACCGGACCGTAAGTAGGATGATCCACGTCACCATTGCTTCCTTCCGTTTCTAAATCAAATGAATCCTCCTCATCATCTTCATCTACATCACTTTCAAAGATATTTTCTTCTTCGACGTTTGTTTCTGTTGTTCGTTGGATAGGTATTTTGTATACAACGTCTACAACAGCCAAGTGGAGAGCATTCGCAAAACATAGTTGCTGTGATGTTGGGGAGAATGGGCCTACTTTTCTCATAACTGCAAATTAAAATTAAATAATTAAATTCAAATTCAAATGATTACAAAAAGTTTGAGTTAAACCATTAGGGCCATCAGTGATAATAGTGATAATATCGTCCTTCAGCATCAACCCGAACATTGTAAGTTGTTCATCGACGATTTCTATACATCGCTCGGCAGGAAGAGAACCACACCTTACCAATCCAAGACTCCAAAATTTCCCCATGATGTGCAAGGTGACATTCATGAACCTTCNTTAAATAATTAAATTCAAATTCAAATGATTACAAAAAGTTTGAGTTAAACCATTAGGGCCATCAGTGATAATAGCGATAATATCGTCCTTCAGCGTCAACCCGAACATTGTAAGTTGTTCATCGACGATTTCTATACATCGCTCGGCAGCGAGAGAACCACACCTTACCAATCCAAGACTCCAAAATTTCCCCATGATGTGCAAGGTGACATTCATGAACCTTCTGTTCCGGAGAGAAGTCCATTCATCAAAACACAGAAAATTTTTGACCAATTTCCTTCAATTTGAAAATTTCACTACGATTCATAGCACGAATTGAATCAGCGTAATCCTGTATCATATCACGAATCGTGTTAGGGGACTTCGGGATTTCATTGAATCCTCTTGCATGTAAAGATAATCTCAATTCTTCCGATGTGCAGAAAACTGACATCGGAATTCCATCAAGGGACGTCATTTTAGCAACAACTTCAGAAAGCGATTTATCCTTCGACGGTGAACCTGTACAAATATAATTTGATTTGCATGAAATTAGTAGTGATGTAACGAACAATTGTCCGGCCGAATATTCGGCTTATTTTTTCGACGAATACAGATANGGGGACTTCGGGATTTCATTGAATCCTCTTGCATGTAAAGATAATCTCAATTCTTCCGATGTGCAGAAAACTGACATCGGAATTCCATCAAGGGACGTCATTTTAGCAACAACTCCAGAAAGCGATTTATCCTTCGACGGTGAATCTGTACAAATATAATTTGATTTGTATGAAATTAGTAGTGATGTAACGAACAATTGTCCGGCCGAATATTCGGCTTATTTTTTCGACGAATACAGATATNATGAAATTAGTAGTGATGTAACGAACAATTGTCCGGCCGAATATTCGGCTTATTTTTTCGACGAATACAGATATTCGTATTCGTAAAGTTTGTTTTTGGTTCTTGGTTTATATTTGTAGGTTTTTTATGTTTGAAAGTATGCCAGTTTTTAAATTTGCTTTCAATTTTATTTTAGGTATTTTTAAGGTTTTCTTTAGGTTTTTATTTGTTTTTTTTTTNGTTTTTAAATTTGCTTTCAATTTTATTTTAGGTATTTTTAAGGTTTTCTTTAGGTTTTTATTTGTTTTTTTTTTTTGAAGTTTTTTTAGGTTTTCTTAGGTTTGATGGTATGCTTCTAAAAAAACCTAAAAGAAAACCTAAAAAAAACTTAAAAAAAAAATAAAAACCTATTGGAAACCTTAAAAATCCTAAAATGAAACCAAAAATAGACCTTAAAAATTGGCATTATTTTCATACCGAAAAACGTATTTATCTAAACTGTCAAAAGACAGCTAATTAGAAGTGTTATATGCTCCTGTAATCTCAAGTGAATCATACATCAAAATTTGCCTCTACTCAACTATGACTACAATATTGAATTAAACTTACTTTGCTTCAAAGTTCTTAAAAATAAAATCAGCGGTATTCATCAAAACGAAATTCAGATGCATGAATGCAAATCCTGGGGCTGAGACTTTTCGATAGATACCCCACTCACACAGTATGAGATATTTGGCCGAATATTCGTTATTCCTTTGTGGAACGAATCGAAGCTTCTTTATTCGATTTTGGGTCGAATATCGATATTCGTTACATCCATACAAATTAGCAATATTTAAATGTATATGTTTACTAGAATTTATGGTAGTCATGTTAGATGTTCTTTTCAAAACGTTGATTTGATGAATGAGGTTGAGGTGACTATGAAGTCCTTTCGTAGAACCTCCTTTCGTTTTCAAAATTTTTGAATTAGAACAAATCTTGCACTTAGCTTCTAGGCCATCTCCTCTTCTCCAAAAATGTTTCTAGATTGGGGATGCAGATGAAAAATCACCATAATTATAATTCAATGCAGTTTCCATTTCGATATATTACAAAATTTAACAACTCTTCCACAAGTTTGAAGATAATGGGAAAAGTTTGAATTACTTTATTATTGTTATTATTAACTTCAACGGGATTTCTCGTGGTTACTTCGGGAAACCAATTCTCGACATTCCCGAAATTTCCCGTTCACCTTTTCGGGATTTACAATCTCTAGTCGTATGCTAGAGGATAATCGTTCAGAGCAAGACCTCGAAGCGGAACGTGAGGTCACGGACAGGTATGCAGATAGTTGGGCAGTAATTAGCTACAAAGTTGGTAAATTACGGAGAAGGTCACGTACAAGTAGTCCAGATGACAGTGGTCCTAACACCGCTACCAGTCAGCGCACAACTTCTCGGAGTGACGGTCAAGATTTGAAAACGACTTACCGACTTCCCAAGGTGGAGCTCAAGAAGTTCAACGGGCAGTTAACTGAGTGGCTCGAGTTTTGGGACCAGTTCCAAGCCATTCATGAGGATCTAAAGATTCAACCTCGGGACAAGTGCCAGTATTTAATACAGTGCATGGTTTCAGAATCAGAAGCACATGAAGTTGTACAGATGTTCAAACAAACAACGGAGAACTAACAAAAGGCTATTCAGACTCTCCAAGAGACATTCGGAAATCCCAAAACACTCAAGCGTGTCTACGTGCGCTAACTTCTCAGTCTCGCCATAAGTAACACTCACATCAAAGTCAAGCTTTCAGAAGTTTTCAATAAACTCCAACCTTCACAACCTTGAGACACTTGGAATAACTCCTGACCAAATGGACGTGCTTTTATTCTTTCTTGTGCAATCCAGTCTCCCGAACGAGGTATTGGTAGCCTGGCAGAAAAGCCCAAATTATCGTCGAGATGAAAGCGAATTGAACCAAGGACGAACTGAGTTCCAGTATCTCACTAATTTTTTGGAAAGGAAAGTGGAGGCGTAAAAGAAGAGGATACTAGCACAAACTGCCTTTGGAGCGTCATCTACAACTAAAAAGGATATTGGTGACATTCGACAGAGAAGAAAACCGTCTCCCTTTTTTCTAACATGACTTCCATAAGCAGCAGCAGGGCTTTTCTCCAGAAGTGAAGGTCAAAAGATGGGCTCCATTTTCTGCAAAAAATCACATCCAAGTGAAAAAGCGACGACCATGTCTATCTCAGAGAAAGATGACAGAATTAAAATGAAGAGCGTCTGTTTCGCGTGCCTGAAGTAGGGACATGGTTCGAAAAAGTGTAGGGCTTTTTTAAAGTGTCTTATTTGTTCGAAGAAACACTACGCATTGATGTGTCCGACTTTACCTATCAACCAGAAACAGGCGGATCTCATCAACACCAGACGATCTCGTGGCTACTAACTTGAACTGTTCTAGTGCTATCCTTCTCAACACTTTACTTGTCCTTGCCAAGGGGAAGAAAAATCCGATTCTTATCCGAATACTTCTGGACGAAGGATCACAAAGGTCCTATGTGAATCAGTCGATAGCAAGAAAGCTTCAACTGAAACTACTGGGATCCCACACAATGCAAAAGTCTCTCTTCGGTGGACAGAAATCAGAGGTATGGATTCATAAATTGTTTGAGCTGTGTTTGGAGAGTCTCGATGGAAAAAATCGATTGAAGACCCAAGTCCTTGATGAGCCCACCCTCTGTGGCAGAATTCCTCGAGTACCCTACGGANTATTATTAACTTCAACGGGATTTCTCGTGGTTACTTCGGGAAACCAATTCCCGAAATTCCCGAAATTTCCCGTTCACCTTTTCGGGATTTACAATCTCTAGTCCATACGATCTCCTATTAGCAAGTCTGCAAGACCTCGAAGCGGAACGTGAGGTCACGGACAGGTATGCAGATAGCTGGGCAGTAATTAGCTACAAAGTTGGTAAATTACGGAGAAGGTCACGTACAAGTAGTCCAGATGTCAGTGGTCCTAACACCGCTACCAGTCAGCGCACAACTTCTCGGAATGACGGTCAAGATTTGAAAACGACTTACCGACTTCCCAAGGTGGAGCTCAAGAAGTTCAACGGGCAGTTAACTGAGTGGCTCGAGTTTTGGGACCAGTTCCAAGCCTTTCATGAGGATCTAAAGATTCAACCTCGGGACAAGTGCCAGTATTTAATACAGTGCATGGTATCAGAAGCAGAAGCACATGAAGTTGTACAGATGTTCAAACAAACAACGGAGAACTAACAGAAGGCTATTCAGACTCTCCAAGAGACATTCGGAAATTCCAAAACACTCAAGCGTGTCTACGTGCGCTAACTTCTCAGTCTCGCCATAAGTAACACTCAGATCAAAGTCAAGCTTTCAGAAGTTTTCAATAAACTCCAACCTTCACAACCTTGAGACACTTGGAATAACTCCTGACCAAATGGACGTGCTTTTGTTCTTTCTTGTGCAATCCAGTCTCCCTAACGAGGTATTGGTAGCCTGGCAGAAAAGCCCAAATTATGGTCGAGATGAAAGCGAATTGAACCAAGGACGAACTGAGTTCCAGTATCTCACTAATTTTTTGAAAAGGAAAGTGGAGGCGTAAAAGAAGAGGATACTAGCACAAACTGCCTTTGGAGCGTCATCTATAACTAAAAAGGATATTGGTGACATTCGACAGAGAAGAAAACCCAGAGGGAAAAAAGATTGTACTGAAGGTATTGCAGCAGCAGGGCTTTTCTCCAGAAGTGAAGGTCAAAAGATGAGCTCCATTTTCTGCAAAAAATCACATCCAAGTGAACAATGTGGTAAAGCGACGACCATGTCTATCTCAGAGAAAGACGACAGAATTAAAATGAAGAGCGTCTGTTTCGCGTGCCTGAAGTAGGGACATGGTTCGAAAAAGTGTAGGGCTTNTGACAGAATTAAAATGAAGAGCGTCTGTTTCGCGTGCCTGAAGTAGGGACATGGTTCGAAAAAGTGTAGGGCTTTTTTAAAGTGTCTTATTTGTTCGAAGAAACACTACGCATTGATGTGTCCGACTTTACCTATCAACCAGAAACAGGCGGATCTCATCAACACCAGACGATCTCGTGGCTACTAACTTGAACTGTTCTAGTGCTATCCTTCTCAACACTTTACTTGTCCTTGCCAAGGGGAAGAAAAATCCGATTCTTATCCGAATACTTCTGGACGAAGGATCACAAAGGTCCTATGTGAATCAGTCGATAGCAAGAAAGCTTCAACTGAAACNCTTCTCAACACTTTACTTGTCCGTGCCAAGGGGAAGAAAAATCCGATTCTTATCCGAATACTTCTGGACGAAGGATCACAAAGGTCCTATGTGAATCAGTCGATAGCAAGAAAGCTTCAACTGAAACCACTGGGATCCCACACAATGCAAAAGTCTCTCTTCGGTGGACAGAAATCAGAGGTACGGATTCATAAATTGTTTGAGCTGTGTTTGGAGAGTCTCGATGAAAAAAATCGATTGAAGACCCAAGTCCTTGATGAGCCCACCCTCTGTGGCAGAATTCCTCGAGTACCCTACGGACCTTGGATTCATCAGTTGGAAGAAAAAAGAATTCAAGTCAGTGATCTACAGTCCGGTACTGAACAATTCGATGTAGTCGTTGGAAGTGACTGCCGAGGAAAAATCGTCACCTTCAATGGAGTCAAACTGGACGGAGGATTGGTCGCAATCGAAACCGTTTTAGGATAAACGGTGAGCGGTCCTTTACCACAGAAGTAAAGCATCTCAATGATTGTCACCAGTTCTCTACATGTCGAAAGTGTTTCTACAGCAGACCTGTGGACTTTGGAGACTATTGGCATCGCCAACCCTATCGAAGCTGAAGGGAATGTTGGATCCTTTAAGGTCTTCGTTCCTCAAGTCCTGTGGAGTTCGGTCACCGTAGTCACCGAAAAACAAAAAATAATAATTAATAAATAATATTAAATAAATAAATAATTAATATTAATCAAAAATGAATTAATATTAAAAAATCAAAATAAATCCAAAATGGAAGAGCAGATAGAGCTCTGTTTTATTCAACCGTTGAAGATAATCTGAAGTCTATCCTCTGGGATAGATTCTACAACAAGNAGAGCTCTGTTTTATTCAACCGTTGAAGATAATCTGAAGTCTATCCTCTGGGATAGATTCTACAACAAGTAAGTTAAACTATATAGCATAATGATAATAAGAATAATAATAATACTAATAGATATAGGGAGGGCAACTAAAAGTGAAAGGGAAGAAGAAGAAGAAGAAGAAGAAGAACACAGCAGCAGCTGTGTTGTTGTTGTGTGTGGTGAGCGAGAGGTCCAGTCCCGTTTACCACATAAAGGTGAAGGTCATTCTCCACACCATCCTCCCCCCAAGAAGCCTCCCCTCCCCCAGGAGGGTGCTGAGAGGACAAGTATANAAGGTCATTCTCCACACCATCCTCCCCCCAAGAAGCCTCCCCTCCCCCAGGAGGGTGCTGAGAGGACAAGTATATCCTACTTGAAGGAATGAGCCTCCCCTCCCCCAGGAGGGTGCTGATATGACAAGTATATCCTACTTGAAGGAATGGAGCCTCTCCTTTCCCAGGAGGGTGGTGATAGGACAAGTATATGGTACTTGAAGGAATGGAACCTCTCCTCCCCCAGGAGGGTGCTGAAAGTACTGACCGTACTAATCCTCATTGAATGTTCTTAGCTTCTCTCGCCTGTTTAGCAGCCAAANCCTCCCCCAGGAGGGTGCTGATATGACAAGTATATCCTACTTGAAGGAATGGAGCCTCTCCTTTCCCAGGAGGGTGGTGATAGGACAAGTATATGGTACTTGAAGGAATGGAACCTCTCCTCCCCCAGGAGGGTGCTGAAAGTACTGACCGTACTAATCCTCATTGAATGTTCTTAGCTTCTCTCGCCTGTTTAGCAGCCAAAGAAGCCTTCTTCCTAAGAGTCTTGTTCTGGAAGTATTCTGGGTACCTTCGCCAAGGTTCAGCCTTGTTGGCCAACATCTTGGCTCTGGCCCCAGGTACTTGTTTTTGTGCCGTTGTCCGGAACCAACAGCGTTTCTTGTCTAACCGNAGGGTGCTGAAAGTACTGACCGTACTAATCCTCATTGAATGTTCTTAGCTTCTCTCGCCTGTTTAGCAGCCAAAAAAGCCTTCTTCCTAAGAGTCTTGTTCTGGAAGTATTCTGGGTACCTTCGCCAAGCTTCAGCCTTGGTGGCCTACATCTTGGCTCTGGCCCCAGGTACTTGTTTTTGTGCCGTTGTCCGGAACCAACAGCGTTTCTTGTCTAACCGGACATGAAAATTATATAAATCAAAGCAAACAACACAAGGAAAACTCTGACGTGATCTTGCGGTGTTGGCTTGAGGCTTGATTGGAGGTTTTGTAGGAAGTGAAGTTGATAAAGTCGAGGGCACACAGAACTCATTGCTCACTGTGAATTGGAGGGTTTCCATCTGAGGTAATTTAACTACCTGTGGCGATGGAACAACCACTTCTACCTCATGTTCGTCCAAATCACTGAGACCCTCCAATTCTGATGGAATTTGTCCCAACTTACCCTCCCTATCGGAACTACCTAACAAATCCTCCTCGGCATATAAAAGCAGAACTTCCTCGAACTCCGTGGATAGAACACTCGGAACACTAGGCACTGTGGGTGGTCCCACGGACCTTGTAGGTCCAAGTATGGAATCCACAGGCCTAGGTCCATATACATCCACCCCGTCATCCGATTCAGGGTCCCACTCATCTAGTTCCTTTATCACTCTCACTGTCACTGGAGAAAGAACTTTAGAAAAACTCGGTTTCCTCTGAGGAGCTTTCTTCGGTCCAGAAGGGGCAGGAAAGATCTTGATGTTGGGGTAACGACTCAAGATCGCGAAAATGTCTCCCTTCTGCCGTCTGAACTGGGCACTAAGTTGGTGGTTTAGTACTTTGAAGAGCTCAGGTTCATAAGTGGGTTGCAACTTTCTGAGCTCAAAAAGATCTAAATCTGAACAAATACGGTGTGGTGGAACGTCGTCAGACTTAGCCATGTTGTCGCGAAACTCAAAAAGGTTCCGAACAAGCTTTTGGAGTTCGACGGGAAAAGACACTGAACTCAACAGCACTTCCACTGATGGATTGTCCACTCGCACTAACTGACGACATAAAAATTTGGACCGATTTTGAACTGCCAACCACCTTTCTGAACTCACTAAAGTTTTCTCCGAAGATTGGCTTATGCCCCACAACTTCCGGTGTTGTTGCCGTATCCTCAAGACTAGATGGGAGTCTGAGCGGGCATAATCAACTAGACGATCTCCGTGCCTTAATGGTCAGGAACGGAAATCCGCTAGTTGGCCAACTTCGTTGATGTGGGATTTCGGGAAGTAGTGAGCCATCGCTGTAGTAAAATCCCTCTTTTGCTGGTCAACAGGGAAGTCAACTGTCACAAAGGTCTCAAAAGCCTGCTTCATATCGATGACAGCAGTTGGAAAAATCTTGTGATATAATTGAAACATGGAGACTTCCAGTTGACCATCATAAACAATCTTCAAAATTTCGTCATTTTGAAGAACTTGTTTAAGATTTTCCAGATCTTGTGGAACACGAAAGGGGTCAACGATGTAATCTGTCTGATTCGTTGAAAACTGGATCAAACAGATGAAAGGCCGGTTCCAGTATGTCATGAACTGGGTGAAACCTCAATGTCCAACCCAACTTCTTTTTGGAAAATCAAATCTTGGATCATTGAGTCCATAGCTTGAGTGGTTTGAACAAAGACTAAGCGTGTTGTTGTAAGCTCATCTATGGGCTCAAATGTTGGAGGGATCAACGCCGTCGGAGAAATTCTCCATTTCTGGTTTATCTCAGCTAGCGGGTTGACCCCTTTTAATGAGCCAATGAAATCCACTTCATTGCGGGTTCGATTTGCTGCTCTGAGTAGTTCAAGCGATGGTTTCCGGCGGTCGTTCCAATAGTCCATAAAGCCTTTTGAAATATCGCATCAGCCAGGAAACACTTGGCACCGTAATCCGCAGCCTTACGACTCTTGGAGTTTCCAGCTTTCTCGTGTAGAAAAGCCATCTAGACAACAATCAACACAGAAGACTATGAGAATCTTATAACAACAATATATGAAAATAACGTTTTGTGGGAATTATATATAGGAGGATCAAAGTAACAGACCAGGCAGGACCACTCGAGACCCCCAGGTCTCTCAAGTGGTCCATTCTGACTCTTCGTCTAGAAGGTCTTAAGGGCACCCAGAGTGCGGTAGTTCACTCTGGTGTTTTGTCTTAAGTTCATAACGTGAGGATTTATTCCACTATCTCGATTGGATAATAGAATTGGTGGAACGTGTATAGTAAATTCCGATTGTCTAATATTAAACACTCTTAACTGATTGACATGACGATTACCAATATATTTTCCTTCTGGGAGATTTAGAATTTTAAAGGAGACCGGTGTCACTATATCTCCTAACTCTTATGGACCAATAAACCGAAGATTTAACTTGTTCATAATTCCTTCCTCTTGGTTAGAGAGTGAATGATTTTGTATAAAAACAAGATCACCACTCTTAAAAGTATGATCTCTATGAGATTCATCGCAATATTTCTTGTTTTCCACCTGAGATTCACTTATGTTTTTGCGAACAAACTCAATAACTAATTTTAACTTTTCGGGAAGTTCACTTAAACGTTCATAGTCTGCTGACGTGATGTGAGTGGGAGAGTCTTGCAGATTCCTATCGAACGGAAGTGGAATTTTCCTACCAAGATTTAAAATAGAAGGAGTAACTTAAGTAACTCTATTTATTGAGGTTCTTAGAGCCAATGCAAAATGGTGCAAATGTTAATCCCAACTATGGTGGTTATCATTCACAAATGCCTGTAGCATTTTCTTAATATTCCTATTCGCTCTCTCAGACTGATTTGTCTGAGAGTGATAGGCGCTTAAAAAAGCGTGGCGGATCTTCCCCTCATTACACAAATGCTTCATATGATTTGAGGTGAATTGTGTACCGTTATGACTAACTATTCTCTTAGGAGTACCAAACCTACAAAAAATTTGGGACTCGAAAATTTGCTTAATTTTCTTGGCAGTTGCAGTTCTAATAGGAAATAATTCTACCCATTTGGATAGCTCGTCTATTACAACTAGCAAGTGTCTATTAAGCCTTCCACGAGAACTGGCAGGAAAAGGACCCATTAGGTCTATGTGTAAGGTCTCAAACACCTTTGATGGTGGAGATACACTTTGTAACAATCCGTACGGTAATTGATTGGTTGGGTTAACTTTCTGACAAGTAACACAACTGTGCACATATTCTCTAATATCCTTATTCATATTTGGCCAAAAACATCTAACTTTAATTTTCTCCGAAGTCTTACGCATGCCTTGATGGCCTGCTTCTGGAGAATCATGGAATAATTTCAGTATTTCACTCCTCATCGATTGGGGAATGACTGGTACCGAAATCATTCTCTCTTTTATGCATACGCACTCACTATTGTGTGATGTGCCAGAGGGTGTGTCGACTACACCTGATTCTGAACACTTTTGACAAAGGTTTTCTTACAAAGAACACTGCTATTTGAGGTGTCTATCTTGTCACGTTTCATATCGGATGGTTTGATAAATTTCATTAATACTCCGTCTTGCATTTTATAGTCCTTAGATTGCGACTCCATAGGACTATTTTGCATGGAGGTTATAATGTGAACGATTTTATTGTCCTGAGTTTGAGCAAGACCTATATCTCTAAGAAATGGGGTTGTAAACGTTAAAGCTGCAACTGGGACATATTGGATGTCATGATCGTCTTCGATGTTGATATCGTCCGGTTGTATAGGAATGGGAGCTCGTGATAGCGCGTCCGCAACCACGTTCTCTGTTCCAGGACGGAAAACAATATGAGCATTCCAAGAGACTATCTGTTGAGCCCAGATGTTCAACTTTTCTTTCATACCCTTCATCTTTTTTAAGTAACTCACTGCTCGGTTGTCAGTTTCAATTGTAACTTCGTGATGTCTAATAAACTCAGCGAACTTTGTATATCCAAAAATTATAGCNAAGAATGGGAGCTAGTGATAGCGCTTCCGCAACCACGTTCTCTGTTCCAGGACGGAAAACAATATGAGCATTCCAAGAGACTATCTGTTGAGCCCAGATGTTCAACTTTTCTTTCATACCCTTCATCTTTTTTAAGTAACTCACTGCTCGGTTGTCAGTTTCAATTGTAACTTCGTGATGTCTAATAAACTCAGCGAACTTTGTATATCCAAAAATTATAGCATAAATCTCTTTCTCATAAATATGATCGGATTTCTTCGATTGTTTAAGAGTTTTGCTAGCGAACATAATTGGGCGTTCTACTCCGTTAATGGTTTGACAGAGAACTGTTCCCAATCCATACTCACTAGCGTCACATTTCATAAGTAAAGGTTGAGAATAGTCTATATTTTGTAAAACCACGGTATCACAAATATCTTGTTTTAACTGATTGAAGGTATTTTCCTGCTCTTCAGTCCAATTAAATTTATTCTCTTTTCGAAGTAAACGGAAAAGTGGCTCCATCTTACTTNCTTCGATTGTTTAAGAGTTTTGCTAGCGAACATAATTGGGCGTTCTACTCCGTTAATGGTTTGACAGAGAACTGTTCCCAATCCATACTCACTAGCGTCACATTTCATAAGGAAAGGTTGAGAATAGTCTATATTTTGTAAAACCACGGTATCACAAATATCTTGTTTTAACTGATTGAAGGCATTTTTCTGCTCTTCAGTCCAATTAAATTTATTCTCTTTTCGAAGTAAACGGAAAAGTGGCTCCATCTTACTTGCGTAATGACGGATGAAACTTGCGTACCACTGACACATACCGTTGAATCTCATGATTCCTTTCTTATCGGTTGGTCTAGGAAATTCTTGAATTGCTTTAATTTTGTCAGGGTCTTTCCGTAATCCTTCTTTTGAGGCAGTATGGCCGAGGAATTTAACTTCCCTTTTTGCAAAGGTCGATTTAGCCGTATTAATAGTCAAATTTGCCGTTCTAAGGCGATCCAGAACAATCTCTATGTGTTGGAAGTGTTCTTCCAAACATCGAGAAAAAATGATAGTATCATCTATGTACACACGAGTGAATCTAGACCTTGGAGAACTGTGTTCATTAAATACTGAAATGTCTTAGGAGCATTTTTCAGTCCAAAGGGCATGACTAGCATTTCATAATGTCCTTCTTGAGTAATAAACGCAGATTTTTCAATACTATCAGGGTGTAATGGAATCTGCCAAAACCCTGATTGTAAATCAATTACTGAGTACCAATATCCTGATGGGATATGACGGAGCATATTATGAGTGCTTCCCATCGGAGCCGAATTGGTTTTTGTCTGCTCGTTTAATTTAATATAATTGAAACACATTCTCCATTTACCCGTTTTCCTTTTATCCATTACGACTGGAGATGCGTATGGAGATCTAGATTGACGACACATACCGTTTTTAACTAATTCCTGAACTTGACGGTTTATTTCACTGTTTATTATTGGGGAACACCGATATGGTTTGACACTAGGTGGTTTCCCATCCGCTTCGATTTCATGCATAGTGATGGTCGTTCTCCCGTACGAACCATCACTACGAGAAACTGTAGGAAATTTTCCCAAAATTTCTTGTACTTTAGTTTGAACTGGGTCCAAATTTTGTTTCTTTTCCGTTTCGACTTTGTCACACATTGTCCTACTTTGTTCAGTGCCGGACGCTGAAGGCCAACTAGCACTGTCCTTTCAGATTGTTGTAGATAACATAATTGGGTTGTGTTTGGTCGAATTTGGAAGATTGAACTTAACTTTAGGTTCATTTCTAAACCAATAANGGTTGTGGTTAACATAATTGGGTTGTGTTTGGTCGAATTTGGAAGATTGAACTTAACTTTAGGTTCATTTCTAAACCAATAACGACAACCTCTTTGGTCCGCTACTATCCCTTGATTACAAATAATATCAGACCCAATGATGCACGGAAACGGTAACTGGTTAACTATAAGAAACTCATGTTCAAATAGTCTATTTCCCATTTCTATAGTTAATTGAACGTTACCAATAGGACTTGTCCTATTATTATCTATAGCGGAAAGAACAATTTGATTTATAAGAATNGGTTAACTATAAGAAACTCATGTTCAAATAGTCTATTTCTAATTTCTATGGTTAATTGAACGTTACCAATAGGACTTGTCCTATTATTATCTATAGCGGAAAGAACAATTTGATTTATAAGAATGACAATCACATTTAATTTCTGAATTAACGTGAGTTCTACAAGAGAATAAGTACATCCTGAGTCTAATAATGACATAGATTTATAATTTTGAACTTTTATTGAAATGGTCGGAACCCCAAANGTGAGTTCTACAAGAGAATAAGTACATCCTGAGTCAAATAATGACACATATTTATAATGTTGAACTTTTATTGAAATGGTCGGAACCCCAAAGTATTTGATTTTGGATAGTTGGGAGCAATTGGGTGGGAGTATTGCCGAATTGTCCCTTGATCGTTTAAATCTGGGATATATTTATCCAGCTTTGATTCTCTCCTATTTGCTTGTCTATATACTTTCGAGTCATTGAACTTATTCAATCCACTGAAGGTAGGCATTGCTAAATCTGATTGTGTAGGACAACGGTTAGCTGAATGTTCATAGCCTCTACATTTCATACATTGAGACTGCCTGTATTCAGAACTCAAGGCCTGAGGTGGTCGATATTGCGACCTGTTCGGTGGAAATCAATCCTTATTTCTACCAACTCCTCTGCCTGACCAATTCCCGCGACTAGCTCCTCCGGAGAGTTTATTTGAACCGGAATTTGAGAAACTTTGATAATTTCTCATATTCTTCTGGCCAAATTCCCAACTAGAGTTGCCAGTGTTGGTTGGTTCTTGTTGATAAGAACTGTTCTGAAAAGGTTGTTGTCTAAATCTGTTTGGATTTTGGCTCTGTGGACTAGGACAACTAGGATTCTGGTAACTATGACCATAATTCCTGGACCGTTTGCCATTAAAGAAATGAGGTCGACCACGAAAGTATCTGTTATATGGTTTATTTCCCTGACTATTACTATCATTGCTCCTGGGTTCTTGGTTATTATTACGACTGCTATTATTTTGGAACGGCTGGTTTCTTAAGTCGTTTTCACTCTGCCGATCACTATTTGTGAGTGGCGGGAGTTTTGACTGACGTCCGTGAAACTTATCTTCAGCCGTTAGACACTGATGCACGATTCTACACGCTTCAAAAAGATCTGCTGGTGTAGTATAAATCGTAGTGCCTAATTGTGTGCGAAACGACGGATGTAGTGATAGCCGAGCTCTTTGAACCGAATCTTCAATATTTTCCTTCGGGTTACATTGTTTGGCACAACGAACCATGTCGTATATGAAAAATTCAATCGACTCGTTTGATTTCTGTTCTCTTGTATATAGCAGTTTAACTCGCTCATTGGAATCTATCCAACTGTCGTATCGATATATGAATCTTTCTTTGAATTCCTCCCAAGTTTCAAATTCTGCCTGATGGTGATCGAACCATGCCTTGGTATCTGGGGAGAGAATTGAGTTTACTAAATACAAAAATTGATCCGCTGTGTGCGCTTGGGCTCGAAAATAGCGTTCTACTTCCGAAAAATAGGCAATAGCAGATGACTGCTTAGGTTTAAAACGTGGNCTCTCCTATTTGCTTGTCTATATACTTTCGAGTCATTGAACTTATTCAATCCACTGAAGGTAGGCATTGCTAAATCTGATTGTGTAGGACAACGGTTAGCTGAATGTCCATAGCCTCTACATTTCATACATTGAGACTGCCTGTATTCNGTAGGACAACGGTTAGCTGAATGTCCATAGCCTCTACATTTCATACATTGAGACTGCCTGTATTCAGAACTCAACGCCTGAGGTGGTCGATATTGCGACCTGTTCGGTGGAAATCTATCCTTATTTCCACCAACTCCTCTGCCTGACCAATTCCCGCGACTAGTTCCTCCGGAGAGTTTATTTGAACCGGAATTTGAGAAACTTTGATAATTTCTCATATTCTTCTGGCCAAATTCCCAACTAGAGTTGCCAGTGTTGGGTGGTTCTTGTTGATAAGAACTGTTCTGAAAAAGTTGTTGTCTAAATCTGTTTGGATTTTGGCTCTCTGGACTAGGACAACTAGGATTCTGGTAACTAATGACCATAATTCCTGGACCGTTTGCCATTAAAAAAATGAGGTCGACCACGAAAGTATCTGTTATATGGTTTATTTCCCTGACTATTACTATCGTTGCTCCTGGGTTCTTGGTTATTATTACGACTGCTATTATTTTGGAACGGCTGGTTTCTTAAGTCGTTTTCACTCTGCCGATCACTATTTGTGAGTGGCGGGAGTTTTGACTGACGTCCGTGAAACTTATCTTCAGCCGTTAGACACTGATGCACGATTCTACACGCTTCAAAAAGATCTGCTGGTGTAGTATAAATCGTAGTGCCTAATTGTGTGCGAAACGACGGATGTAGTGATAGCCGAGCTCTTTGAACCGAATCTTCAATACTTTCCTTTGGGTTACATTGTTTGGCACAACGAACCATGTCGTATATGAAAAATTCAATCGACTCGTTTTATTTCTGTTCTCTTGTATATTGCAGTTTAACTCGCTCATTGGAATCTATCCAACTGTCGTATCGATATATGAATCTTTCTTTGAATTCCTTCCAAGTTTCAAATTCTGCCTGATGGTGATCGAACCATGCCTTGGCATCTGGGGAGAGAATTGAGTTTACTAAATACAAAAATTGATCCGCTGTGTGCCCTTGGGCTCGAAAATAGCGTTCTACTTCCGAAAAATAGGCAATAGCAGATGACTGCTTAGGTTTAAAACGTGGNCCTTGGGCTCGAAAATAGCGTTCTACTTCCGAAAAATAGGCAATAGCAGATGACTGCTTAGGTTTAAAACGTGGAACTGAAATTGTGGAATTAACAACAGTAATTTTTATATTTTGGAGAGCATTTACAACAAATTGATGGATTCTGTTGGTATTTGGGAAGGAATTGAGGTATTATTTTGAACTATGGGTGGTTGAATGACAGGTTGTATGATTGGAGAGATTACAAATTATTTCATCTCAGCCATTTGTTTGTAAAATTGAGTTTGTTGCTCCAGCATTTGGTTTTGCATCAATGTCATAAACATTTGGAACGTGGTTTGCATTTGGACCATTTGTTCCTGCATGATTTGTAGAATCTCACTCGGTTTATTGAAATCCGATTGGGTGAGTTGAGTTTGAATACAATTTATTTGTGATGTACTTTGCCCTGTTACAGTAGGTGTAGACTGATGGGCTCTTATTGGAACTTTTAGGGTAAGTATAGGATCTGTTATTTTGACTTCAGCGAAAGAACTCGGTTCAACATCAAACAAATGTCGAGTACTGGGATAATTGTTTAGATTAAAATCCTCATGACCAGAATTACCACAGATCCATTGTGTCTGAAATCACTGAAGACGCAGATGAAAAACTATTACCACTTCTAGTTCTGGTTTGGAACGGGATAGGGTTGGTTTTATTCAACGTCCTACCCTTTCATTTTCCAGAGCCGGTGGGTTTAAGTAACTTGGTCGAACCTATTTCGACTGATTTGGGCATAAATGTTCACTTATTAGTTCATAATTCCAAAATAATTGAAAAGTTTCACTTTTACAATAAATTAATAATCTCCACGTAATATCTGAGGATTTATGGTACTTGACCAATTTTGTAAAAAGAAAGTTTTCCAGAATTTGAACTTTATTAACAAATTTCCCACTTCATATGTAAGGTTTTATGGTATTTGGAATTAATTAAGTATTTGTGACCATAATGAGTAAGATGTGACACTAGGTCGTACTATTCTTACAATTATGTCACTTTAACTAAAAATTACACCCACTAAATGAAAGGTTTTAGGGTATTTCAAATTAATTTAAACACTTGTAATCATTATTTGTAAGAACTGACACTAGGCCGTACTATTCTTACAAATAAGTTGCTTTATGTTACTTCCAGCTCAATTATCGAGTATTTAGTTTATTGAAATTAAATTTAAGTATTTGTGAACATAATTAGTAAGATGTGACACTAGGCCGTTCTATTCTTACAATTATGTCACTTTAAGTAAAATTAGCACCTAATTTGTGAGGTTTTAGAGTACTATTTATTTTAGCATACCCAAGTATAAACTTCCTATAACCTAAAATAAATTTGCCAAAAAATCAATTCTGATTGGCTAAAATTTATGAAGTGGGCGTGGTTTATGTACAGGTCTTGATGTAAGAATTAACATATATTCTNTTCTGATTGGCTAAAATTTATGAAGTGGGCGTGGTTTATGTACAGGTCTTGATGTAAGAATTAACATATATTCTAGACCTAATTTAGTAAGAAAGGACCAAAGGCCATACTATTCTTACCGTAGGTTCCAGAATATAGCACAAAACCTACAATTTACCAATAGTTTTGTCCTTTTGGTCAATTTGACCGATCAAATTTGGACAAAGTTACCAACTCCTATTTTAGATATAATCTACTTTGACCTACGCGCATAAAAAACCGATCGCCCAAAAGTCGGCATCTGATTGNGATATAATCTACTTTGACCTACGCGCATAAAAAACCGATCGCCCAAAAGTCGGCATCTGATTGGTTAAATTTAGTTAAAGTGGGCGTGGCTTCAGGTCTGCGCTTTTGGTTGTAATTTGGAAGTTAAGTTACTAACAGTTAAGCCATCTGATAGTAAATAATCGGGCCGTGATGTTAGTAACCTATTTACGCGCGTTTACCTATTGACCCTATTTGACCTGAGCCTTTTAAAAAAAAAATTTTGGCAGCACTGCCTTACGCGCGTAGGCTAGTAAAAAATTTCCCTAGCTATGCCTTTATGGCTTCTTATGCTAAGGCTTTAAATTAATATTATTTTAATAATTAAAAAAAAACATCTCACCACTTGATTGATGGTGGATGTTGNGATCTGTTATTTTGACTTCAGCGAAAGAACTCGGTTCAACATCAAACAAATGTCGAGTACTGGGATGATTGTTTAGATTAAAATCCTCATCACCAGAAGTAGCACTGAGATCCATTGTGTCTGAAATCACTGAAGACGCAGATGAAAAACTATTACCACTTCTAGTTCTGGTTTGGAACGGGATAGGGTTGGTTTTATTCAACTTCTTACCCTTTGATTTTCCAGAGCCGCTGGGTTTAAGTAACTTGGTCGAACCTATTTCGACTGATTTGGGCATAAATGTTCACTTATTAGTTCATAATTCCAAAATAATTGAAAAGTTTCACTTTTACAATAAATTAATAATTTCCACGTAATATCTGAGGATTTATGGTACTTGACCAATTTTGTAAAAAGAAAGTTTTCCAGAATTTGAACGTTATTAACAAATTTCCCACTTCATATGTAAGGTTTTATGGTATTTGGAATTAATTAAGTATTTGTGACCATAATTAGTAAGATGTGACACTAGGTCGTACTATTCTTACAATTATGTCACTTTAACTAAAAATTACACCCACTAAATGAAAGGTTTTAGGGTATTTCAAGTTAATTTAAACACTTGTAATTATTATTTGTAAGAACTGACACTAGGCCGTACTATTCTTACAAATAAGTTGCTTTATGATACTTCCAGCTCAATTATCGAGTATTTAGTTTATTGAAATTAAATTTAAGTATTTGTGAACATAATTAGTAAGATGTGACACTAGGCCGTTCTATTCTTACAATTATGTCACTTTAAGTAAAATTAGCACCTAATTTGTGAGGTTTTAGAGTACTATTTATTTTAGCATACCCAAGTATAAACTTCCTATAACCTAAAATAAATTTGCCAAAAAATCAATTCTGATTGGCTAAAATTTATGAAGTGGGCGTGGTTTATGTACAGGTCTTGATGTAAGAATTAACATATATTCTAGACCTAATTTAGTAAGAAAGGACCAAAGGCCATACTATTCTTACCGTAGGTTCCAGAATATAGCACAAAACCTACAATTTACCAATAGTGTTGTCCTTTTGGTCAATTTGACCGATCAAATTTGGACAAAGTTACCAAATCCTATTTTAGATATAATCTACTTTGACCTACGCGCATAAAAAACCGATCGCCCAAAAGTCGGCATCTGATTGGTTAAATTTAGATAAAGTGGGAGTGGCTTCAGGTCTGCGCTTTTGGTTGTATTTTGGAAGTTAAGTTACTAACAGTTAAGCCATCTGATAGTAAATAATCGGGCCGTGATGTTAGTAACCTATTTACGCGTGTTTAGGGTACTTGACCCTATTTGACCTGAGCCTTTTTAAAAAAAAAATTTTGGCAGCACTGCCTTACGCGCGTAGGCTGGTAAAAAATTTCCCTAGCTATGCCTTTATGGCTTCTTATGCCCTACTAAGGCTTTAAATTAATATTATTTTAATAATTAAAAAAAAACATCTCACCACTTGATTGATGGTGGATGTTGATGATGGGTTTTACGGTGATGGTGGCCGGAAACCAATAGTCGCCACGTGAAGGGAATGTTGGATCCTTTAAGGTCCTCGTTCCTCTAGTCCTGTGGAGTTCGGTCACCTTAGTCACCGAAAAACAAATAATAATTAATAAATAATATTAAATTAATAAATAATTAATATTAATCAAAAATGAATTAATATTAAAAAATCAAAATAAATCCAAAATGGAAGAGCAGATAAAGCTCTGCTTTATTCAACCGTTGAAGATAATCTGAAGTCTATCCTCTGGGATAGATTCTACAACAGGTAAGTTAAACTATATAGCATAATGATAATAAGAATAATAATAATACTAATAAATATAGGGAGGGCAACTAAAAGTGAAAAGGAAGAAGAAGAAGAAGAAGACAGCAGCAACTGTGTTGTTGTTGTGTGTGGTGAGCGGGAGGTCCAGTCCCGTTTACCACACAAAGGTGAAGGTCATTCTCCATAAAGCATTTACAAAGTAGGAGAGGGATCAAAGTGTTATGGATCACTTTGTACGGACGGCGAAGCAGAAAAAAGATGGTAGGTACTCAGTGTCATTACCATGGATTGATATTGATGATCACTACAACCTTCCCAATAACCAATCAGTCGCCGAAAAAAGACTCCGTTAGACTACCCGTAAGCTACAACAAATGGATTACTTGTCGTTTTACGATTCCAGTTTTTGAGCATGGGAAGTTGAAGGAATAGTGAGGAGAATTGACGACGACGAGGGTGCACTTGGGTACTTTCTACCTCATCTCGCAGTATTTAAACCAGAGATTCAGACAACTCCCGTACGTGCATTGTTTGACGCGTTTTTCAAACATGAAAGACACCCTTCTCTTAATAACTGCCTCGAGTAAGCACCCAATCTAACGGAATTGATTCCAGCTATTCTTCTTCGGTTCCGAAAGAAGAAATTTGGAGTGACATCTGACATCAGAAAAGTCTTCCAAATCGAGGTGGAGGCGGAACACCGACGATATCTTCTCTTTCTGTGGTGGGAAAATTCCTCGTCAAAAGTTTAAGGTTTACGAACATCAACGCGTGGTATTTGGTCTTAACTGTAGCCCTTTTTTACTTCAAGCGGTCGTGAATCATCATCTAAATCAGGTTGATGGTGAAGACATCGACGTTGCCAGTAAGTTTCTTCAATCGCTTTACGTCGATAATTTTGTCACATCGGTTGACTCAATTGAAGAGTATGACCAATTCCGACGCAAGGCGACGACTCTCATTGAAAATCCAAAAATGGATTNTGTAAGAATGGATTTACGGCTATGGGAAGTCACTGGAGATTTCTTCGGAGTCCACCACTCCACTGGCGAGGGGTGCGGACTGGGGTTAGGCAGTGATCATATATCTTCCGTGTTGAGACTTCGTTGGACTAGGCAACAGAATTATTTGGTGTTGGACATTACCGTTGAGCCTTTTACCACTCCTGTCACCAAGAGAAAAATCCTATCTCATGTCAGCAGAATCTTCGATCCTATGGGGTTTGCGTGCCCAGTAACACTGCAACCTAAATTACTACTTCAGGAGCTCTGGATAACAAAATACCTACTGAGGTGGATGAAAAGTTCCAGATTTGGATAAGAGTTGAGTTCTCTAAAGGAGCTGTGGATTCCGCGGCATATTCTTCCTAAAGAAGCCGATGACATCCAACTGCACACATTTGTCGACNTAAGAGTTGAGTTCTCTAAAGGAGCTGTGGATTCCGCGGCATATTCTTCCTAAAGAAGCCGATGACATCCAACTGCACACATTTGTCGACGCTAGCAAGTTCGCACACGCGGCTGTCGTCTTTATGAGAATAGTGAAAATTGGAACAGTTCGAATTCGGTTGGTCCAGGCGAAGACTCGTGTTTCACCACTGAAAAAGGGAACTATCCCTCGTCTCGAGCTTCTTGCCTGTCTGATTGGTTTGAGACTACTAAAAAAGATATTAGATTCTTTAGAGATTAAGAAGGTATCGTCATTCCTTTGGAGTGATTCAACGATAGCTCTTGCCTGGATTCNATTTTCCATATTTTGTATTACGTGGCTCGGCAGTAAGAGTAATAACTCCGAGAATCGACTCTTACCATTTAGAAAGAGAGTCATAACTTCCACTCAGTGAATCTGACTCAGTCCAAACAGGGAGTCATAGAGAGCACTAATATTTAGTCATTTGAAACATACAAATCAATTTTTCCATTCACCCAATTCCTTCCTCTTAATTTGCCCAACTATGATCAGCAGCCAAGGTGGGTGCCCTCGAAACATGACTTAAACCTGGAATGGTTGGAGTTCAAAAAGTGAAAGAAATATTTGTTCCAAACGATACAAGTGTGGAGAATTAAAAGTACATCCCAGGAAAGCTGAACCTCGCAGACCTACCTTCCAGAGACTGTTCTCCTCGTCAATTGATGGCCAGTCAACGGTGGAAGGAACCCGAGTGGNTCGCAGACCTACCTTCCAGAGACTGTTCTCCTCGTCAATTGATGGCCAGTCAACGGTGGAAGGAACCCGAGTGGTTGAAGCAACCGGAGAGAATGTGGCCCGTGGCTGATGAAGAGCCTGACGAAGATGAGTTGAGCCAGAGAAGGAAGAAAGCTTCGGCGTTACTTGTCACTTCCGGAAATTTTATAGAGAATCCATTTGAAACAAAAATGTCTCCTTCCACCGAAACGTCCGCCATCTTGCCTGGAATAACCGTTTCTCGTACAACTGTCTCCGAAAGAAGGATTGCAACTTTTGTAAATTTATCACTCTACCTGAGATAAAGAGAGCTGAATTAAGCCTACTCTGAATCATTCAGCGTTAATACTTTCCAGCAGGTCTCAGTCAAACTGGAAGAAACGTCCTAATCCGTATGAAAGACGGACTCCTTCATGTGAACTCTAGACTTTTGAACAAAAATGACTCAATTTGCTTCAAGTGGCCTATACTCCTCCCTAACTCTCATCTATTAGTGGAAGAGTTGATCTTAGAGGTTCATCGTTTTATGGACACGTTGGTACACAGAGCCTCCTGGGATAGATGAGATAGAAATGCTGGGTATTTCAAGGAAGACGGACTATTAGGANCGTTGGTACACAGAGCCTCCTGGGATAGATGAGATAGAAATGCTGGGTATTTCAAGGAAGACGGACTATTAGGAAAGTTCTCCGCCGGTGTCCTACTTGTCGTCGTCATGATGCTAAAACGGTTCAAGTTGATCCGGCAGCTCTTCCTGAAAAGGGGGTGACTTTATCTGCCCCGTTTGAAACTACTGGAGTCGACTTAGCCAAGCCTTTATATTTGAAGAATGGAAAAAAAGTGTGGATTGTGATGAGCGGAAAGTGCCGCTGTATGAATAAATATGAAAAAGTACCTGTAGAGTACCTACAAAGGTACTTGGAAGGATGGATGAGGTAACTGGTGATGGGTGGTGGTGGATCCAATCACCCAGAAGGGCACACGATACACTAAGTCCCTTCAAGGGATCCCAAAAACAGCAACACCCGAATATCAATGGTTGAAATCCCTCCGGGGATTTCAACTACACAACACAAAAAAAATATAAACAATGAAAATTTATTAGTGATTGGCGAAATCCAATCACGCAAAACCAAACACCAAAATAATCAAAAAGAAATAAATTTAACAAAATTTTTAATTTTTTAAAGAAGTGAGGAGACCCAGCCAACCCAATATCCAAATTCACTNCGTTGGTACACAGAGCCTCCTGGGATAGATGAGATAGAAATGCTGGGTATTTCAAGGAAGACGGACTATTAGGAGAGTTCTCCGCCGGTGTCCTACTTGTCGTCGTCATGATGCTAAAACGGTTCAAGTTGATCCTGCAGCTCTTCCTGAAAAGGGGGTGACTTTATCTGCCCCGTTTGAAACTACTGGAGTCGACTTAGCCAAGCCTTTATATTTGAAGAATGGAAAGAAAGTGTGGATTGTGATGAGCGGAAAGTGCCGCTGTATGAATAAATATGAAAAAGTACCTGTAGAGTACCTACAAAGGTACTTGGAAGGATGGACGAGGTAACTGGTGATGGGTGATGGTGGATCCAATCACCCAGAAGGGCACACGATACACTAAGACCCTTCAAGGGATCCCAAAAACAGCAACACCCAAATATCAATGGTTGAAATCCCTCCGGGGATTTCAACTACACAACACAAAAAAATATAAACAATGAAAATTTATTAGTGATTGGCGAAAGCCAATCACGCAAAACCAAACACCAAAATAATCAAAAAAAATAAATTTAACAAAATTTTTAATTTTTTAAAGAAGTGAGGAGACCCAGCCAACCCAATATCCAAATTCACTATGGCGTCTTAAACTCCCCTCCGCCACATGGCGCACTCCTTCCCCTGCCTATAAGGCATGGGCACTTTCTTTCCCACAAATCCCTCTCTCCTGGGGAAATTCGTGACCTCACGAAACATGAAAAATTTAGTGGATATAATTTAAAGAATTTGATGAAATAGATAAGAAAAAAATGAAAAGAAGAAAATTTAACAAATTTAATCGAATTTTAAATTTTAATTTTAATCTAACGGGGATATACATTTAATTTTTACCCCCACGGCGATCCTTATTTCCAGAATGATGATCTGGATGAAAATCTTTGTCGCCGTGCATATGGAAAACTTGTTGGCATCGAAAACATACGGGTTTCCCCTCGAAAGAATAAAGTTGGGATTTTCGAATCCATCCGGGTCCCTTTCGGCCGGATCCACTTTCCGGATCTCTTGACGGCCCTGCCGCCTCAATCCTTGGCACTGGTGGTGGAGTGGAGCGACGTTGCCGCTCCCGAGCCCCTGATTCCCGACCGACCTCGGCGCGATTGACCGGCGGTGGATTTGCCGGTACATATTGCGGATATTGACGAAAAGGTTTAATTTTTCGCCGAGGATCGGCTTTTTCTTCGGGATTCCGGAGAACTAAATGGCTCGGAAGGGTTGAAACCGTTGGAGCCGAAGTGGAAATTCTGGCCATGCTGGCAGCCAAGCCCGATGGTGGAACGTCCCAAACATTAACTGTCTATCCAAGTCCAAGACGGGACCACATTGGACTCGCGCGACGCCGCCGCGGTGGACTTTGCGGCTCCAACTGACGAAAACGATCTCTAACAGGCGTCAAACGACGGAAGCGCTTCGGTGAACGAATGCGGCAAGGTGATGGTGACCTGCGAGAGCGGTGATTTTCTCGCTGGCGAGGAGAACGGGAACAAGGAGAACGGGAGCGCTGTGGATGAGAGCTAGACGGCGCTACCACCCACACCTCCGACGCCAATTGGGAGCGAGGCGGTGGTGTTGGCTCTCGAAGTAACCACTCTAACTCTCCTGCTGGACCCAGAAATTCTCCCAAAACCTATACTTCTCCCGGTTTCTCCGTGGACAAGACGACCTCGTCTTCGAGAAAATTCTCCACTTTGATCGAGTGGAGATCGATCAAATCAATCTCCATGTCCGAATCCATAATCCTGGAAAAGAAGCAAGAGTTTGGTCTAAGAATTTTTGTCAGTGGAAAAATTGGTAGAAATTAACGATGAATAATCGGTAAGGAAAAAGAATCGGTAAATAATAATAAAAAAAATCCAAACTTTTGAGGCCCAAAGTACGAAAAAACAGTAATTAAATGGTAAATCTTTAAGAATCTGACTCTGACTCGCTGTAGCGAGGTCGTAATTGTCGATAAGTCGCTCTTGGTCTTAAATGATTTGCCCATTTATTCGGTGTAAAATCAGACTTATTCGTCGAAAAACCTACTCGAGTAGGAGCAGTCTGCAGGTTTACTGCCCTATTCTAATCGATGTTTCGACTGTCAGTGGGGACGACAGAAGGAAAATCGAAATGAACGGAATTTCCCCCTGACAAGTCTGGCATGTTGTCAGTAGAAGATTGAATCGGCGGTGGAGACAAAATTCGGTAAATCGGAATCTAGCTCCAAATGAGAAAACCTATCATCTTCTAATTCAGGAATACCATCGGTTATTTCGGCCGTATGGTATAATTTAACGTTTTGTAGCGAAACTATTTTGGATTTTTGCCTCGCAGCATCTGGCAACGTCTCAACAAGGATGTTGGTTGGACTTGTATGTTTGACAACACGGAATACCCCCTTCCATTTCTCATTCAACTTACTAGAAAGACCCGGTTTACACGTAAATTTCCGAATTGCTACAAGCTGATCTTTCTAATAAGTGATTGGCAGATGTGCGGAGTTGAACGATTGTTGTGAATTTTGCTGAGCCACGATGGTATTTCTTCTGGCCTCAGCTATGGCCTCCTGAACACGAGGTATGGAAACACTCTGTTCCTCGTCTTCAAGCCATTGACGTAAAGTCGGTAAAAAATTGTCACACGGTAAATTTGGTTCCCGGCCATACACCAAAAAATACGGAGAATGACCCGTAATTCTATGAACTGTAGAATTCATCGCGAAAGCAGCCCGTGGAAGGTGCTGATCCCAATCTTTTTGGTTGGGCAAATTTAGCGAGAATACGTTTGATTGTCCCATTTGCCCTTTCGTCAACTCCATTAGCCTGAGGATGATATGGAGCTGTGCGGATTAATTTGATTCCTAGAGTCTCAGCAAAATGAGAAAATTCCATGGAAATAAAATGTGTCCCCTGATTGGCGAGAATTTTAATCGGACACCCGTGACGATTGATCAAGTCACATTCGAGAACTCGAATAGCGCTTTCAGAANCGTAATTCTATGAACTGTAGAATTCATCGCGAAAGCAGCCCGTGGAAGGTGCTGATCCCAATCTTTTTGGTTGGACAAATTTAGCGAGAATACGTTTGACTGTCCCATTTGCCCTTTCGTCAACTCCATTATTCTGAGGATGATATGGAGCTGTGAGGATTAATTTGATTCCTCGAGTCTCAGCAAAATGAGAAAATTCCAAGGAAATAAAATGTGTCCCCTGATCGGCGAGAATTTTAATCGGACACCCGTGACGATTGATCAAGTCACATTCGAGAACTCGAATAGCGCTTTCAGAATCGGCAGAATGGACAGGTGAAACCTCGATATAACGTGTCAAAAGACAAGTAACGGTAAGAGCATACTGGCTTCGTCGCTGTGTAATTGGTAATGGACCAATAAAATCAATACCTACAATCTCAAACGGGAATTTTGGTGGCTCCATCGGAGAACTCTGAGCCTTTACTGGAGCGAGGTTGTGCAGTTCACAAGTAGCGCAGGTGCGGAGAAAACGAAGTACATGCTTGTACATACTTGGCCAGTAATATCGAGATTTGATTGAATGCCACGTTTTGAAAAAACCTAAGTGGCCACAAGAAGTAACGTGAATTTCGGTAATTATTTGTTTCCGTAGTTTAGCCGGAATAACTAAACGCCATAGTCGACCGTATTCGTTAGGATTACTGCGATATAGAATACCAATACCTTCTTGAAGCCTATACTCTTCAATTTTCCAAGGTTTCTTTAACGGTAAAGCGGTAGAAACATCGGTCGATTCCAGAACATCGATGATTTGACGGAAACGCGGTTCGGCATATTGAACAACTGCAAGATTTACATCTTCAATCGGTTGTAAATACTCAACCCTAGGAACATCTAGACCATACAACGAATCTTCAAAGCTGAGATCAATAAAGCTGTCAGCTGGATCGACAGGAAATCTTGACAGAACATCAGCATCGGTGTGTTTTTTCCCAGAACGATGGGTAACGATAAAGTCGTACGGTTGTAAACGTAAAGCCCATCGTGCAAGTTGAGCATTTGGATCTTTCAAGTTGANGGTAACGATAAAGTCGTACGGTTGTAAACGTAAAGCCCATCGTGCAAGTTGAGCATTTGGATCTTTCAAGTTGATCAGATGACACAAGGAATGATGATCGGTAATAACGTCAAAATGGCGGCCGTAAAGATACGGACGGAAAAGTCNGATCAGATGACACAAGGAATGATGATCGGTAATAACGTCAAAATGGCGGCCGTAAAGATACGGACGGAAAAGTCCTACTGCCCAAACAATCGCCAAACATTCCTTCTGTGGAGTCGCATAGTTACACTCTGTAGTGGAAAGACTACGCGAGGCGTATGCTATCACTCTTTGTTTACCATCCTGAGTCTGGGAAAGTGTCGCGCCAATTCCATACCCACAAGCATCAGTGTGCAGAAAAGTTGGGGCGTGTTCGTCCGGATACGCCAAAACAATAGCAGTACACAATTTCTCCTTCAGTAGCTGAAAAGCCTTTTCCGTATCGGGCGTCCAGCTGAACTGAGTCCCTTTCCTATCAAGCTGATGCAATGGATCTGCAATTTTCGAGAAATTCGGTATAAAACGACGGTAATACGAACAAAGAGCGACAAAAGAACGAACACCGGTAATATTCTGTGGAGTTGGAAACTCTCTAACAGCACGGATTTTCGCTGGATTTGGAGAAATACCGTCCGCGGAAACGATATGTCGCAAGAATTTCAATTCGGAGTCCCCAAACGCACATTTAGCTGGTTTCAACTTGATCGTAGCCAATCGCAGGGCTTGTAGAACAAAACGAAGTCGTTCCAAGTGCAACTCAAAAGTTTTACCAAATACGATAATATCGTCTAAATATACAAGACAAACGGACCATTTCAATGAACCCAAAGCTGAATCTATCAAACGCTGGAAAGTCGCAGGTGCATTGCACAATCCAAACGGCATAAAGTTAAATTCGAAGAGACCATCCGGTGTCACGAAAGCGGTTTTCGGAGTATCCTGCGGATCCATTTCCACCTGATAGTAAGCTTGGTCGCAGTCCATAGTGGAAAAAATTTTGGCATCGCGAAGGCGATCCAAAGCAGTCATCCATCCGTGGCAACGGGTAACTGTCCCGACGAGTCAACCGATTAACTTTCCTGTAATCCACACAAAATCTCCACGACCCATCTGGCTTCGAAACGAGAACAACGGGAGATGACCAAGGAGAATTTGAGTGTGAAACATTCCCGATGTTAACATACGATCGACGGATTTACAAATCTCCTGACGCTCTGCAAAAGAAACCCGGTATGGACGTTGTTTGATGGGCAGAGCGGTTCCCGTATCGATTTTATGTTGAGCCAAGTCGGTGCGTCCCAACTTCGTACTATCCGATGTGAAAACATCTTGAAATTTGAGAAGATTGGAATAAAGCTGAGACTTCTGGGTGTCATTTAACCCAGTACCGATGTGAACGCTGGAAAGAAAGTCTGGAAGAACAAATTCGGAAAGACTCGCAGACAGAGAATTTACGGAAGCCACAGGCTTCGTAGTTTTAGGAGATTGGAACTCCTCTAGTGAACGGTGAATCATTGATTCATCTGAAACCTCAAAAGTACCCAGGATTTCATGTTGTCTTAACATAGCGGAANGCTTCGTAGTTTTAGGAGATTGAAACTCCTCTAGTGAACGGTGAATCATTGATTCATCTGAAACCTCAAAAGTACCCAGGATTTCATGTTGTCTTAACATAGCGGAATTACTGCTAAGATTTGTGATCCAAGTGTAGCCAATTCCATCCTGGACCGTCGTAACGAAATTTCCTACTGCCAAGAATCTTGAGTTTGCAGTGCAAAGGATGGACTAACATGAATAAGACCTGAAACTGATGGATCGACATGAAATTCAACCTTGTGACAATAATTCGCCGGTATAACGGAACTTGATAACAAGAAAACTCGGTAATTCTTCGGTAAATTGTGTAAAGTTGAAGGATCTAAAGAATTGCAGGGCAGAATGCTAGCTAATTCGGCGCTGCATATATCCTCAACCAATGGAGTATCCTGTTTTGTAATCGTAGAATCGTCGGCTTGAATCCCAAGCGAAAGAGAATCACAATGAAGAATTGCGTGACATTTGCGAAGGAAATCCATTCCAATAACCACTTCGTTACTCAATCCCGGTATAACGAAAAAACCCCATTCCAATTCGACAGAATTAACGGTAAATCGAAGTCGAATTAACGTATTGATGGACTGAGCCGTTGATTGACCAATGGAATGGCGGATAAGAAATGGTGAAACAGATTTCTCGCTGACAATGTTCGGAAAAATAAACGGAATTAACGATGGGTTTATAGCTGAAAGTGAAGCGCCGGTATCTATTAGACTGTTGCGCTGAATAAAATCAAAATAACCCAAATGTCTGAACAGAGTAGTCGAAATACTCACATCTTCACCCTCAGAATTGCTGAACAAAGTACCCATATCGTGAAAGTCGGTAATTATTGAATTTTGGGGGACTATTTACAAGGGTTACGGGGACTACTAAATCTATAGAATCGCTTAAACCAATTTTGGCAGAAGGCGGAAAATCATCGTTCAAAGTTTGAGAAAAACTATACTAAAGCCGGCGGATCGGCAGAAACACAGTCAGGGGATACCTGAACTGCGGCGTCTGAAAGAATACTCTTACAAAAACTACGAATTNATACTAAAGCCGGCGGATCGGCAGAAACACAGTCAGGGGATACCTGAACTGCGGCGTCTGAAAGAATACTCTTACAAAAACTACGAATTAACGAAATTAAATGTAAACATAACTTACAACTAGACGAAGATTCGGCAGATTCGAGATTTTTACAACTAATATCTATAATACAACTATGTACAGTCGGAGAGCTATAGGTCCGGTGGTCCTGCGACACCAGACTTTCTAGTTTTCCGACGGCTGGTTAGCAACTGGAGTGGAAGCACGCTGACTCGGGAGAACGGGAGCGTGTCCTGATGAAACGAAATCTTGTGGACCCAGTTGTGGAACAAATTGTGAAAAGAATTGTGGTGAAAATTGTCCATTTGACACAGGATATTGAAAGCCAATCGGTGGATACAGAAAATACGGTTGTAGCGCGTAAGTATACGACTGTGGAAAATATTGGAACGTTATCGTTGGAACGAAATTCTGAGCTGTAGACAGGCATCTGCTGAAATTGTGGCTGTGGATATTGCGGAAAATACCCGGCAGCCTGCGGTGTTGGAGCCTGAACGAAATTTGACTGCTGTGGTGCCTGGAACCGCGGTGTCGGTGCAGAATTCCAATAATTTTTGAACCCCTAGCGTTATTCCCGGTATTTGCCCCTCGAAATCCCGTTTGAATTTTGCGGTCGCTGAGGACAGTATTTTACTACGTGACCAGCTTTGTGGCAGTAGTTACAAACAGGCTCGCCTGTTCTTATACGAGAATACGGTGTAGTTCCTGGATGACGGAACGTCGGAAAACGATTCGGAGTATTATTAGCCGGGCGAATGTGCTGAGGCTGAAGTGACATAACAGCAGGTGGAGACAAAGCAGGTGCTTTGGCTTTGTACGCAGCCAATTCTCTAGCCTGAACCTCTGCGTAGCACCGTAAAAAAGCCAAAAACTCGACTGGAGAATCCAATTCGGTCGTCAAACAAACTTTTTGAAACTCTGGAGGAGAAGCATCGATCAAACGTTGTACCTTATCTCCTTCTGAGCAGTGAAGCTTTAAATTTCGAATTAATTTAAGTTTTTCCGTGACGAATGTTTCGGGATTGTCGCCAAACTTAAAAACCAACTCCCTGTTTTGCCTCCTATACTCAGAACGACGAGAAATCGGATTCAAAAAGTCGCAGAGTTCCTGACAAACTGAAAACCAAATTTCCTCTCGTGATTTCCTAGGATCGTCGATATCCCGTTGAACCAGATGGAATCATACCATGTATGCGCGTTGCCATCCAAAATGCGATCGAAATTGTTGAGAGCCATGTCGATGGTGATCCCATAATGACGGAAGTCATTCTCTAATCGTCGTAGAGATATGTAAGGATCAGATGAACCATCGAATCTTCTAACAAACTGGATAGCATCATGGATTGGAACCGGTGGAACAGAAAATCCAACCCCTGATGAAATGAAATTTGATGCCGATGCTTGCCACTGAGCACCTGACGTCTGTCCTGTTGGTACAGCAGTAGATCTTGCTGGTATAGTTGNAGATGCCGATGCTTGCCACTGAGCACCTGACGTCTGTCCTGTTGGTACAGCAGTAGATCTTGCTGGTATAGTTGACCTTCTTGTTGACGGCAACGGTTGAGCGGACGGAACCGCTGACGTACTTGCTGTAGTAGTCGGTATAACGGACGGAACCGTTGACGTAATAACTGGCGCAGTTAAATGACGCTGACGGGACAAAGCCGTCGGTGGAGCAGAAAGAACAATCGGCGTCGGATTATGTTGAGGGTCCCTTAAGAAAGACGTAAAACGCGTTTGCGTACCGGTATGGACGAAAGGAACCATTATAATTTCTTCTTCACTGTCCTGTTCCAAATCCTATATTGTTTGAAAGGACGGATTTTGTCCGAAGAACAGAGAAGGCCACATAGTGAACAGTTGAACAAAAATTAACCAGCGAAAGAACAAAATAAAAAAAAATTTAACGTAAAAAAAAATTGAACGAGAGAAAAAAAATGAATNTCTATTGTTTGAGAGGACGGATTTTGTCCGAAGAACAGAGAAGGCCACGTAGTGAACAGTTGAACAAAAATTAACCAGCGAAAGAACAAAATAAAAAAAATTTAACGTAAAAAAAATTGAACGAGAAAAAAAAATGAATCCAGAAAAAAAATTCCCAAAATGTTGAATAAATTTCTAAAAAATATAATTGAAGAGACCTGGCAATCCTACGGTATTATGGCTAAATTGCCAACATCAGAACGAGGAAAAAATCCAATAAAAAAAATTCACCAAAAATTATGAGCGGAGCTGAAAAATGAGCCGATAAATGGAGCTTGACTTCTCCCGATGTCAAACTAACAAGTGTAGAAATAGAAAAAAATGTTGAGCTGAGCGGAGCGAAAAGGTGCCGATACGTGAGCCTGTCCGGCTGCAGAAAGAGCTGCGACAATAACAATAAGCCGCACGGAAAACTCACGAAAACGACTCCAAAATACTACATCGATACTCGATGGAATTAACGGTAAATCGATGAGAAAAATATGAATTTGTAAAAAAAAATTGAAAATTTGCGAGAAATAAAAAAAAAATAAAAAAATTCCCTCAAAAAAAATGACAATAGTGGTAACCACCACTTTATAACTTCAAAAATTAAGGAAAATAGTTGTTTTTATAAATAAAATTAACGGCAAATCGGTAAGAAAACTTTAACGGTGAAAGTTAGGCAAAACTAACTTTCACATTTGCAAAACAAAATCTGAAAATTTTTGGGAAAAGTGGGCGGAACCACTTAATTCCCTACGAAACTGAAGAAATTAAAAAAAAATTAAAAAATACGGTAAAAACCGTGGACAGTTAACGGTAACACCGATATAAAAATTAAGAAATTTGAAAGGAATTTGAAAAAAGTTTGCAAAAAAAAATGCAAAAAAAAAAAAACAAAAAAAGTTACAGTTTCCGGATCCCTCACGGAATATTTGATGAAAAAAATACCAAAAAGTCGAAAAACTCCGAAAACTCGCTTGGCGTAACGAGGTGGCGGTCTGCCGCTGGCTCCACCGCGGAAGATTGTAGAAAAATGAAAATCTTCCGAGCGAGATGCTGCTCGGCGTCTCTTGATGAGCGGAAAGTGCCGCTGCTTGAATAAATATGAAAAAGTACCTGTAGAGTACCCACAAAGGTACCTGAAAGGATGGATGAGGTAACTGGTGATGGGTGGTGGTGGATCCAATCACCCAGAAGGGCACACGATACACTAAGTCCCTTCAAGGGATCCCAAAAACAGCAACACCCAAATATCAATGGTTGAAATCCCTCCGGGGATTTCAACTACACAACACAAAAAAATATAAACAATGAAAATTTATTAGTGATTGGCGAAAGCCAATCACGCAAAACCAAACACCAAAATAATCAAAAAGAAATAAATTTAACAAAAAATTTAATTTTTTAAAGAAGTGAGGAGACCCAGCCAACCCAAGATCCAAATCCACTATGGCGTCTTAAACGCCCCTCCGCCACATGGCGCACTCCTTCCCCTGCCCATAAGGCATGGGCACTTTCTTTCCCACAATTGTAATCTACACTTGTGGGAAAGATGTACAGATGTGTCCACTTAGACCTAGTGTCATCACTATCAACTGAGGCGTTCTTGGACACATTGGAGCGGTTCGTTAACTTTTACGGTCATCCACGCACCATATACAGTGACAATGGCACCAATTTTGTAGGAGCAGTGAACCATTTCAAGAATTTGAATTGGGCGAAGATCCAAAAGGAAAATGGTTCTCGTCATATTTCTTGGATCTTTGATCCACCAACAGCAGCTTGGTGGGGAGGATGGTGGGAACGGCTTGTGAGAAGCTTGAAAGATCAATTGAAACGGATGTTGTGGCAAGCTCAACTCAACGAAGAGAAATTGAGGGCAAGCCTATATGCTGTCATGGCATCGCTCAATAATAGCCTACTCACTACGGTTACAGAAGATCCGGAGGATCTCGTTCCTCAGAGGGAATGCAGTTATTGGATTTCCCGAAGGTGCACAAATCGTGGACAAGGATCTTATAGACGGGTACCAAGCTGGAGAAAAGCTCTATGCCAAACTACAGTCACGATTCCGAAAGGAATACCTTTCTTTACTAGTCCACAGGGAAAGGAAAGAAACACCACACCTCTAAGGATCGGAGATGTAGTTTTGGTAGGAGCAGACAAGAAGAAGTGAATCATGTGGCCAATGGGAAAGATTACAGAGGAATTTCCAGGAAAAGATGGTAAAGTCCGGGTAGCGAAAGTACGAACGAGTCAAGGTTTTTTAATAAGACTCCTGCAGCGGCTTCATCTCTTGGAGATACCACATTCGGATGAAACTGAATTCGACGTGCAGCAGAAAGAAGGGGCAGCGATACAACCGAAACCGAAACTAAAGCAACAATATGGTGTGGAAGATTCAAGTACATTTCCATTAACCTCTGAGGAGAAGACCCGAACAGGTCAAATCATCAAAACTCCACTTAGATTTCACTAAGCGTCTCATTTTTCGTCAATAAGTTGTTAATTAGTTGTTTGTTTTTTTACTAGAAAAAAAAAGGTGGGAGATAATTTCATTACTTGACTTTAGGCAGTTTAGATCCCATTTGAAATTCAGAATCCCCTCTTTCGGGTATAAAATTAGGGTGGTATTCTACAGTAATTATTTCAAATAAATATGTCTGTTTGATGGCAGCTATATACCAAAGCATTTGCAACATTAAACTAATAAATTTTAATAGGTTTTGAATTTTGCTCCTGATAATTCGATATCCATGTAGCGGGAGTCATCTTTGTAATCACCATGGTGCTAAAGAAATCCATCTATGATTTAGTTAGTTGTTTTTTAAAATTTGATTATATCTAATCTGAAATAAATTTAATGTGATTAAGCTAGTGTAAACTACTAACTTCTAACCAGAATTTACCAGTAGATCGCAGATGTAAAAGACAAGGCTGATTTGAAGTCAAGACTGAATATCAGCAAATGCCGTCTCGTCCTCTACCTACACTCAATTCCATTCCGTTGCTGGCAAATAAAATACAGTGACTCAGGCAACACAATCAAATATACGTATGCAAACTCAAATTGTTGTAAATAAACTATTAAACTTAAAACTTATTTTTGCTGCACTGAACAGTCGTGTTACTCAGCTGAAAAAAACGTACGTTTCTTCTAAATAAAAATAAAATTTGGTTACAACAGTACCTTCGATAAAGTTATTATGACTGGATTACAGTTTTGCTGAATGGAAAGCTCAAAACAAATAATATTTAAAAATGTTCGATAATGATTCTATCAAATAATTATTTATAGTTAGCCATAGAGACACAAGGCAACTTAAGATAATGATTCTATCAAACAATTTATAGTTAGCCATAGAGACGCAGGACAACTGAATCAAATTTTTATTCTTTAAATCTTGCTTAGCTAGAATGGACGGGCAATATGGTTTTGCGCGGTTAAAACGGTATATGGTAATTATACCCGCTAAAACTCTATATCCGCATCGCCGTTAGTGAAATCAGAATCATTCCAGCTTTTTATAGCTCTATTATGAAACAATTTTTTGAAAATTCAGTTTTATGTTCAATTTGTTGTAAAGAACCAATAAATTTAGAATTTCTTCCAAATGTTTTAAACTTTAATTTGGAAGACAAATCATCTACCATATCAGAATAATACAAAAATTTAATGTTTTTTTGTTAAAGTAATAATAAGCAAGCCTTTTAGTTAAAAGAAGGTGGTTACATTGTTCGAAGATTTATAATATCAATTTTGCTTTTTCAAGAACCCAAACATTCGAATGTCAAACCAAAACCGGACTTTCTCACCGTTCCACGATATATGTATGTAAGTAGGTTCAGTGAGGAATTCTTGGTAGGAGACAATGATACCCAAGTTCACCCACCCCACCCGTCCTAGACACCATAAACACCATAGTTCCCGTATATGCTGTTTAGTTCGGGTGGGGTGGGTGAACTTAGGTATCATTGTCTCCTACTAAGATTTCCACACTGTATATGCATATACAGTGGGAATAGCCTGGGAGTGGACAATGACACCCAAGTTCACACACCCCATCCAAGTACCATAGACGGGCACAACTATTTTGCGCGTAAGGTTAGGAACTGAATGATATAATTTGAAAAATAATTGATAGAATATTAAAATCATGAAGGACTAGTGTTCTCCATGACTCCGACTCCGGAGTCGGAGTCGGAGTCGACTTCTTGACTCCGACTCCGGAGTCATCCGTGGTTCGCTATGGAGTCGGAGTCGATGACTCCGGAGCAGGCATGTGCAAACAAGGAGTCGGAGTCAATGACTCCGGAGTNATTAACCTCTGAGGAGAAGACCCGAACAGGTCAAATCATCAAAACTCCACTTAGATTTCACTAAGCGTCTCATTCTTCGTCAATAAGTTGTTAATTAGTTGTTTTTTTTTCACTAGAAAAAGAAAGGTAGTAGATAATTTCATTACTTGACTTTAGGCAGTTTAGATCCCATTTGAAATTCAGAATCCCCTCTTTCGGGTATAAAATTAGGGCGGTATTCTACAGTAATTATTTCAAATAAATATGTCTGTTTGATGGCAGCTATATACCAAAGCATTTGCAACATTAAATTAATAAATTTTAATAGGTTTTGAATTTTGCTCCTGAGAATTCGATATCCATGTAGCGGGAGTCATCTTTGTAATCACCATGGTGCTAAAGAATATCATCTATGATTTAGTTAGTTGTTTTTTAAAATTTGATTGTATCTAATCTGAAATAAATTTAATGTGATTAAGCTAGTGTAAACTACTAACTTCTAACCAGAATTTACCAGTANGTATCTAATCTGAAATAAATTTAATGTGATTAAGCTAGTGTAAACTACTAACTTCTAACCAGAATTTACCAGTAGATCGCAGATGTAAAAGACAAGGCTGATTTGAAGTCAAGACTGAATATCAGCAAATGCCGTCTCGTCCTCTACCTACACTCAATTCCATTCCGTTGCTGGCAAATAAAATACAGTGACTCAGGCAACACAATCAAATATACGTATGAAAACTCAAATTGTTGTAAATAAACTATTAAACTTAAAACTTATTTTTGCTGCACTGAACAGTCGTGTTACTCAGCTGAAAAAAACGTACGTTTCTTCTAAATAAAAATAAAATTTGGTTACAACAGTACCTTCGATAAAGTTATTATGACTAGATTACAGTTTTGCTGAATGGAAAGCTCAAAACAAATAATATTTAAAAATGTTCGATAATGATTCTATCAAATAATTATTCATAGTTAGCCATAGAGACACAAGGCAACTGAAGATAATGATTCTATCAAACAATTTATAGTTAGCNTCATAGTTAGCCATAGAGACACAAGGCAACTGAAGATAATGATTCTATCAAACAATTTATAGTTAGCCATAGAGACGCAGGACAACTGAATCAAATTTTTATTGTTTAAATCTTGCTTAGCTAGAATGGACGGGCAATAAGGTGTTGCGCGGTTAAAACGGTATATGGTAATTATACCCGCTAAAACTCTATATCCGCATCGCCGTTAGTGAAATCAGAATCATTCCAGCTTTTTATAGCTCTATTATGAAACAATTTTTTTTAAATTCAGTTTTATGTTCAATTTGTTGTAAAGAACCAATAAATTTAGAATTTCTTCCAAATGTTTTAAACTTTAATTTGGAAGACAAATCATCTACCATATCAGAATAATACAAAAATTTAATGTTTTTTTGTTAAAGTAANAACTTTAATTTGGAAGACAAATCATCTACCATATCAGAATAATACAAAAATTTAATGTTTTTTTGTTAAAGTAATAATAAGCAAGCCTTTTAGTTAAAAGAAGGTGGTTACATTGTTGGAAGATTTATAATATCAATTTTGCTTTTTCAAGAACCCAAACTTTCGAATGTCAAACCAAAACCGGACTTTCTCACCGTTCCACGATATATGTATGTAAGTATGTACAGTGAGGAATTCTTGGTAGGAGACAATGATACCCAAGTTCACCCACCCCACCCGTCCTAGACACCATAAACACCATAGACACCATAGTTCCCGTATATGCTGTTTAGTTCGGGTGGGCTGGGTGAACTTAGGTATCATTGTCTCCTACTAAGATTTCCACACTGTATATGCATATACAGTGGGAATAGCCTGGGAGTGGACAATGACACCCAAGTTCACACACCCCATCCAAGTACCATAGACGGGCACAACTATTTTGCGCGTAAGGTTAGGAACTGAATGATATAATTTGAAAAATAATTGATAGAATATTAAAATCATGAAGGACTAGTGTTCTCCATGACTCCTACTCCGGAGTCGGAGTCGGAGTCGACTTCTTGACTCCGACTCCGGAGTCATCCGTGGTTCGCTATGGAGTCGGAGTCGATGACTCCGGAGCAGGCATGTGCAAACAAGGAGTCGGAGTCAATGACTCCGGAGTCGACTCCACACAATTGGAGTCAGCTCCAAAAAAATGTCATGCGCAGAACTCATATAGCATTACATCACAAACAGAATACACGTATGTCAGTAAGGTATGATACACTAATTATTGCAGCTCTGCTGCTATATATAGGGGTCGCTTTAATTAACAGCTCTGCTGCTTAATATAGTGTAGCTGCAATAGACATATGCTTTGCTCCTACTTTTAGGAGCATTTTAAAATTTAAATATTTTAAATAATGGAGGCATGCCGACGAATAATCCCTCAACTCAAAATTAGAAATTGTTTACTAATTTTTAAGACTAATACGTAAACAAGAGCCGGGACAAATGTCGGCAAGTCTTTCACAAATTAGTGTTAATTCATTGACGTCTCTCATGATAACTTCCTAACTTAATTTACTTTTTTTAGAGACTTTTGTCCTTAATTTGCCAACTTTTAGATTAATGTTGATTTTTTTTAAAATGGAATTTCCTTGACAAATGCCCTACCTCCACACAAAAAGAACCATGTGCATAATATGTATTTGCGAAATCTAAGTAAATGTAAATTTTGACTCCGGAGTCGACTCCGGAGTCAGTGCTCCGACTCCGGAGTCACTCCTTATTTTCAAGGAGTCGGAGTCAGTGACTCCGGAGCCACTCCAAAATTTTCTTGGAGTCGGAGTCAGTGACGCCGGAGTCAGTGACTCCGACTCCGGCTAAACCCGGAGTCATGGAGCACACTATGAACGACACCCAAATATGCGATCGCAATATGACTGATTATTACTCAAGTATTAATCAGGATGCGTATATTTGGATCTGACTAACTACGACTTTGTAAAAGCAATTTTTGGACTATTTGTTACAAGTCTGAAAGTCTGCCGGTTGACTTCGCCATTTAAATGAACTGAGCATTCGTCACCGAAAATAATGCAGCGCGTCCATTCCGGGTTTTTATGACACATGTCACGTGCCCATTCGCAAAAATCTGATCGCCGATCCGCATCGTCGTCATTCAACATGTGCAGTATTTGCATTTTGTAGAGGTGAAAATTGTTCTGCTTTAGAATTTTCACTACTGACATTTGGCTAATTCCGGAATCCAGACCGAGCTTCCTAGTTGTCGTGTGTGGATCGAGTAAAGCAGCTTAATGCCTCCATTATTTAAAATATTTAAATTTTAAAATGCTCCTAAAGCAGCTATGACAGCTGCTGCCATTTCTTCTCTAGTTGCAGGTTTCTGGAGATTTTTTGGTTTCAAGTCCAACAGCGTGAACGACGATTCAAACTTGTCAATAATATTTTTTATGGTACCCTTACTTCGAATTTGATGGTTAATTGTAGACGGATGGGCATTATACTTTTCCATCACTTGTTGGTAAGTATCCTCGGGGTGGTGGTAACTAATTTTTATAACTATTAGTCTCAGGTGTGGTGGTAGACCCATTCCAGTAATGAGAAAAAACAATTAAGCGTAAAACTATTATTAGTTAGCAAAAACAATGAATTAGCAAAATTAATTCCTTCNTTGGGCATCTGCCCCCCCCCCCACCTACTTTTAACGCTCTAAAACAAGATTATAGGTTATCAATCTACTAGTGAAAAATCTGAACCTGATTAATTAATGATACTAGTGAAAAATGTTGTTCCCATATATGCTGTTCACTTCGGATGGGGTGTGTGAACTTGGGTGTCATTGTCCACTCCCCAGCTATACCCACATATGTATGTATATATGTGAATGTGTATGTATATATATGTACATTATATACATATACAGGGTGTCTGAAAAGTCAATGGAGCATGGAGCAAACGGGCTGGATTTTGGTAGCTAGTTAACCAAAGTTTTATGGTTAACCATTGGTTAACCAAAAAGTCTAATCGAATCCGAACCTAGAAAAGAAGTTAACCAGAATATTTTTGTAAACTTTAACCAAAAAGTTAACCATGCTCGGAAGGATGGTTAACCTTTAATTAGTTCATTTCCAAACTTTGCTTGTTTGTGAAATGATCTAATCATCGCTCTACCGTACCGTAAAAAATAATTTTTACATCCATCATCCATCATTTATAACTACTGTATTGGATAATGAAGACGACATCAATTTCGTCGATAACTATCACGATGAGATGACCGCGCCTACTGGGATATTCGATGGGGACTGTGGAGTGATTACTAGAAATAATGTAGTTTCTAATTACTTTCAAAATTGAAGTTCTGAATTAATAAAGTGTAAATTCTTATCTATGCAACTGCTTCTACAAACGTGATACGGTCCTTCGTTAGTGCAAGTAAATCCTCAAAAACTTTCAATTTGCTCTTCTCCACGGCTAACCGCTGCTCCGATAATGAGTTTCCCCTTTGCATCTCCTCAAGGATAAGTTTTGTAGATCTAGAAGTGGTGAATTATTAGATTTTTTTTTGCTTTTTCTGATAGTGGGGAAATATACTCCTTTCAACTATTCACATTTTAATCAAATTGCTTAAAACTTACTAATTTATGTCGAGGATTCGGNTTCGTTAGTGCAAGTAAATCCTCAAAAACTTTCAATTTGCTCTTCTCCACGGCTAACCGCTGCTCCGATAATGAATTTCCCCTTTGCGTCTCCTCAAGGATAAGTTTTGTAGATCTAGAAGTGGTGAATTATTAGATTTTTTTTTGCTTTTTATGATAGTGGGAAAATATACTCCTTTCAACTATTCACATTTTAATCAAATTGCTTAAAACTTACTAATTTATGTCGAGGATTCGGATTTGGGTGATTCGAGCAAGTGTGATTCTCGGAGAGCCTCGATTGCGTCACTTGGGCTAACAGCAGAAATAAGTGACAGAGCATTTAATTCATCAACTCCAACTCCGCTTGGAATTATAAAGGAATTTCCAGGCATAGAATTAATATTTCGTCCGGTGTACCTAGTGAGATAGCTTGAGTAAATAATTTCGGAATTAAATTAAGTATTTTATTGTTACTTGTAAAGGTTGAGTTGTCAAAGCCTTCTTCAACCCCAGTGACAGCAACCTTTCCATTGATTCCAAGCATCCGTACATCGTCCGAATTCAAAGGCCATCGGCTTCGCCTCCGCCTGTCTTTGACATCTTTGTTTTATTCATCTTTAGAACAAGGTTCTTCTTTGCATTCTTCTTCAAATTGTTTCACCTATGCTTAACCTCGTCTGTCGTACGAACGACTTTAGATACTTTGTTTAAATTCAAAGTAATTGCTTCCCATTGGTAATCCTTTCTTTCCTTTGTCAATGACTGAGTGAATGATCCAAAGGGGATACTTTTCCGCAGCTCTACTTCACGTTTAACAACCTCANATCTTTAGAACAAGGTTCTTCTTTGCGTTCTTCTTCAAATTGTTTCACCTTTGCTTAACCTCGTCAGTCGTACGGACGACTTTAGATACTTTGTTTAAATTCAAAGTAATTGCTTCCCATTGGTAATCCTTTCTATACTTTGTCAATGACTGAGTGAATGATCCAAAGGGGATACTTTTCCGCAGCTCTACTTCACGTTTAACAACCTCATCTTCTGAACTCGTGAAATTCTTCCGTGTCTTCACTACAGTCTTATTCATTTTCACTTTAAACCGATACTGTTTAAAGTTAAAAACTTCTTAAAATAATTGTAATGTAAACAAACCTAAATTTTTCAAATGAGTTCAAATTTCGTGAATATTTTATACACGAACTCTTAATTTTCCTTTGTTGCCAAGTCCACTTTCGGTTAACCATAACATAACTTAACTTTAACTTAACCAACGGTTTCTAGATTCAAATAACCAATTGGATTAAGGCGTAGTTAACTTTTTCGTTAACCGGTCAGTTAACCAAATTGGTTAACTTTTCTACCAAAATCCAGCCCCAGGATTGATTTGAGAGAACAACACGACGCGTTTTTTTCTCATGTATTTTCCAAGCAATGCTTTCTCCATGCTCCATTGACTTTTCAGACACCCTGTACACATACATACATATGTATACGTATATACAGCAAAGTTCGGTTATAGTGACTCCGTAGGGACCGGCAGGATTTCTTCAGTATAGCCGGAGTTCATTATATCCGTATAGTGAACAGACCCTACATTTCAATAATTGTTCATTATATCCNATAGCCGGAGTTCATTATATCCGTATAGTGAACAGACCCTACATTTCAATAATTGTTCATTATATCCAAATATTATACTATAAATTCAGCTACGCCAATGTAGAGAAGTACTAGGTGAAGAAAATTTGCTTAAGACTGAACACGGTTATGTTCTAATGATTTCTATTTCAAGTAGATTCGACGCTTCCATCAATTTCTTCTAAACTCCCGCAATATTAATTTGGGTAAAATTTTGACTGATTTTGGTAAAATATTTTGGTCTCTCCAATTGAACTAGCTCTTGGCTTTGAAGCTTGTTTCCCTAAGTCCATAGGCTAGTTGTGTTGGCAGGTAGGAAGAGGTGACTAATGTGTATTACTTTTCACATCTAGTAACATTTGCGTACAATAACACACTGTCACGTCCCATGAACTTCTTCCCACTAAATGGAGTACTTTTAAGCTAACAACGAAAAATATTTTGTGACTGGATTTGACTTTTAAACTGAGTGTGTTGAAAAAAACTCACTCTAAGTTCCCAACTAAGTCGGGTACGTAAGATATCATTCTAACAAAAAATTATAGCAAGTGAATTNAAACTCACTCTAAGTTCCCAACTAAGTCGGGTACGTAAGATATCATTCTAACAAAAAATTATAGCAAGTGAATTTATTTTTCTCTTATACTGATATCTCAGAGGTCACCTTAACCTCTGACCTCATGAGGTCACCGCAGAGAAAAATGTTCCCCACAAAAGTTGCTTGTGACGATGTTTGCAAAAACTTTTGTAGAGGTCAAATTTTCTGTTATAAGGTAACCAAAATCGTTAAAAAACAGAAAAATTTCGAGATAGGAGATACAATGTTAAAAAAACTTAGAAAATTTCACTGCGCACCTAAGGTCCGAATCCAACCAATTATTAGTAACCGAGCAAATTTCTAATTAAGATGTTCCAATTACATCCTTACATATTCAAATTCTTAATTTAATTTAAATTTACCTGACCACTTCAACGAGTTTAGAAAAATGTTCTGAACGGTGTGACGTAGGATTTAAGATTTTAGAAATCCTTCGAATGCTGGATGAGCTGATGATACAATGAGCAGATGATTACAAGGACCACCAAATAAATCCGGGCCTTCTTTCTCCGCCTTTCACCAAAATCGGCTTGGGTCAGCCGACAAACAAGTAGTGAATAATAGCGACGTGAAGTTAGCTGACAAATTTTGAAATTTTTTTATTTTTAATTATGGATATTCTAATGTAACATTCGTCACTCCCGACAACTTGATCTCAATCTAAAAAACAAAAAACAAGAGATTGACTTTAAGGTGTAGGAAGCATGAAAGAAAACCTAAACTCCACAATATTAGGGTTTTTTTTCTTAAATGCTGCCTTGCAAAATTTATCTTTTGTCCTAATAGGTTAACTTGACATCCTAACAGCAATNCTTTCAAAAAAAAATTTTTTAGTTTAGACATTTATTTTTGCCATGTTGGTAGTTTCCTGATATAATATAAACGCTTTAATACAATAATATATTCGATGTTTAGCACTTTCTTTGACACACTAAGTAAAAATTTTCCTTGAAACTAATTTTAACACTTTAGTTAATTATGGGGCTAATTCAAGTACTTAAACAGCTTTTTAGAAATTATTTATCCAACGCGTGCTGACTCAATTTCAGTGAGATTGAATGAGAACTTTTTGTAGATTCAAGTTGTAATNTTTATTTATCCAACGCGTGCTGACTCAATTTCAGTGAGATTGAATGAGAACTTTTTGTAGATTCAAGTTGTAATTTCCAATCTTTATTACACTATGGTGATTCAGGGTTGCTCAATTTGCGCCGCGTATGTTTTGTAGTATAATCAAACAAATTTGTCTCCTCCAGTTCCTCACTTGATTTACAAATAATCGGTTATTTTTATTTATTTTTCAAAATAATTTTTGTAGTAAAATTCAAAAATATACAACTAAAGGTAAGCAAGCCTCTAGAGATAGAAGCTATACTACTAGCCCCAGAGGTGATAGATATGGCGATACTACATTTAGCAGTAAAACTGCGACATGTAGTGTATCTTTCCTATCTCCGTCCGTTAGCGAATATTAGCATTATTTGCGTATATGGTAATGACAAGTTCTTCACAAAATCAAAGCAAAGACACATTACATTTTCACTATCCTGATCTCAGAGNGTATATGGTAATGACAAGTTCTTCACAAAATCAAAGCAAAGACACATTACATTTTCACTATCCTGATCTCAGAGCATTGAACCCTTAGTTACGGCTATTAAAATAGAGGAGCCAAAATTTTTTTATAGTTTCACTGCTAAGGTGATTTTCAATTTTACATAATTTTTTTAATTTTCATCTTCCCCACTTTATTCTTAAGGAAAGTTAGTACCGTACAAGTTAATCATATATACATCAGGTTCCATTGAAAAGATTTAGAATTCTGGTGTCAAACAGAGAGTTGCAGTGAGTTTTCGTCCATTTCAATGTNATATACATCAGGTTCCATTGAAAATATTTAGAATTCTGGTGTCAAACAGAGAGTTGCAGTGAGTTTTCGTCCATTTCAATGTCAACTTTCCTGTTTTTGTTAAACTAAAGTCTCCAGCTCTGGAATGAGCTCCACAGAGTCGACTTCGTTTACTTGGATTCCAGTCTATCGTTTTTCTAACAAATTGATTCCAGTGAGATTTAACATTTCCATTTACTGGAAATCTATAGTATAAACCATTTTAAAGTATTTATTTGTTAGTTTTAGATTATTGTATAAGTCATTATTTACCGGTGCTGAGATCTGCCTGGATCCGTGTCAAAAGATAAAGCGCAGGATTTACACGTATTAGGTATGACTAATTCACATAATTATACTAATTTAAAACTATGTAAGAAGATATAAGCTAATAATTACAAGGGACAAGATGAGAATAACATAATCTAAATCAAAAACTTTTGATGGAAGTGATTTTTCAACTGGAAGTCTAACTCAGACTTCCAAATTCCACTTTCGCCAAACAAACAAGTAAACAAAAATTTGACTCCTCTATCTTAATAGCCATAACTAAGGGTTCAATACGCTGAGATCCTGATTGACCTCTGTATTCATTGACTGACAAAATCTGCTTCGTCCAATTGAGGTTTACGATGAACTTTGAGTTGAGCCAATTCAAACACATTTGCTCATTTTTCCCAATTGAATATTTCAATCGCAATCGTAGCTTATGCTATGTGTAATTAAGCGCGATTGAGTCTACGATTGCACATTTGTCTTTGTAACCGCGATTCAGCAAAATCGTCGTCGCGTTTGTAAAATTCGCTGTCGCGACTCTATGTGCATACACCCTTAGACCATAAATTTGTAATGTCTATAATCATAACTTTCGATGCCCACATGTGGAAGCCTTAATGCTCACTGATTAATGCGACATTGAATGCCGGAATATGATATGTGATGTGGATGCACGTATGAAGTTGGAATGAACCTACCGCGCAAACTAGAGTAGGTCTATCACTCCTGGGGCACTGCTAAATTTTTANCGTATGAAGTTGGAATGAACCTACCGCGCAAACTAGAGTAGGTCTATCACTCCTGGGGCACTGCTAAATTTTTATTACCCCAAGAGAACAGAACCTAACCGTATGACGTGATTCATTATGATAGAAAAGGGAATCTCCCATCAATGCCCTACACCTCAGGAGGTCGGTCACAAGTCTAAATCGAAGAGTGACTCACCTTTCCATGCGATGGACTTTGCGGAGATCCACTTATCATCTTTTGAGCGTAGAACTCACCATGACACAAATTATGCTTTGAAAAGTTTTCCGTGGAAAAAAAATTCTCCGACGGAATTTTTCCTGTTGCTTTACCCCACCAAATAAAGTAAGAGACAAAAGTACNATTCTCCGACGGAATTTTTTCTGTTGCTTTACCCCACCAAATAAAGTAAGAGACAAAAGTACCTTTCGGATTCCTTCCAAGGAAGGATAATCCTTACATATTTAGTTGGTAATTTTGCAGCTTCGTTGGTGGGGCTTAACAATAGAAATTGTTTCCGTGGAAAGATTTCTATCCAGAAGTTGAAATAATTCAACTTTAGAAAAACCATCTACAGAATAAATTCTGTCATATAGTGAGNGGAAAGATTTCTATCCAGAAGTTGAAATAATTCAACTTTAGAAAAACCATCTACAGAATAAATTCTGTCATATAGTGAGTTGGTTTCCTTCGGTCTGGCCTAGAAAATGGAAAATTGGACGGACGGAAGTTCTTTCCAATCAACTCAGCAGGATTTTTATGCGAATCTATTTCCCACTGACAAATCTGACGGTGAGTTATACAGGGTGTTTAATCTTTTTTGCACCCTCTTTCACCAATTTCATCGTAGCTGCTCCCACCCCATGCTGCTGCAAGCAAAAAGTGAAAAAATGACGTCATGCTTTCTAGCGTGCAAAAAATGTTAAACACCCTGTACATAAATGATGAAATGGATTGAAATTCATTCGCGCGAAAGAAATTCGTCAACGGTCAGTTCCGCCCTTGGCACACAAAGAAACCCTACCAAAATTGTTACTACTCTATAGCGAACTCTCCCTCCACCGTCTATCTTAGCACCTAAAATATTCTATTTAATTAGTTAATTCATAGTTTCAATTTTATTAACTTAAAAAAAANCGTCTATCTTAGCACCTAAAATATTCTATTTAATTAGTTAATTCATAGTTTCAATTTTATTAACTTAAAAAAAATTTCCAAAGTTCTGTGATGTGATGTAGTTTTAACTTCAAAATGTCCTTTATACAGTTGAATAACCTTCTTCATTTTGAATTTGCATATTTTTCCGAGAATTCTTATTTTGAACTTTCCAAGATAATAAATAAATAGGTACCTTTAAAGCCTCATATCAGGGTGTAAAGTGTTACACACCCATTGCACACCCTTCCAAAAAAAATTTTGTTAAGAAAATTTTTTGGAGTGCCAATTTATGATACATCACTAGATTTTTATTGAGCTCAGCTACGTCTTTTTGATAATATCTAAGTGGTCTGGCGTTTAGTAAGGCCGTAATTGCTGAAATNTCAGCTACGTCTTTTTGATAATATCTAAGTGGTCTGGCGTTTAGTAAGGCCGTAATTGCTGAAATAAAGAACATAGCCATTAGGTCGTGGGATAAAATTATTGAGAGGTGCCCCGTTCGTTTTGGACCATCAGGGAGAAAAATTTTACACATCCTCCGCTCTGTTGTCAGTTCTTAGATTAACTTTATTTTCTATTCTAAACTTTTACATTGTGGCACATTGATTACTCCTTCATTCAAAGTGATCGATAAGCAGATAGAAAAACCTCTGAGGAAACAGGAATTTGAGTATAGAAATTTCGTGATTTAGTGACAGACAAGTATCAAAGAAAGCTTGTTCTAGTTCACACAAGCTTAATCACATTAAATTTATTTCAGATTAAACTTAATCAGATTTGGAAGAAACAATAAAAGAAACTATATTTTCTTAGCACCATGGTGATTACAAGCATAAATCCCGCTACATAGATATCGAATTACCGGGAGCGGAATTAAAAACNTCTTAGCACCATGGTGATTACAAGCATAAATCCCGCTACATAGATATCGAATTACCGGGAGCGGAATTAAAAACTTAAATTAATTAAATGTCATGAATGGATTGGCACATTGCTGTCATCAAACACAGACATATTCGTTTGAAATAATTAGCGTTTTGCTAATATCGTAATACCGGTATTACTGAATTTCAACTTTCCAAAACTTGCAATTTTAATAATATGAGTGCATTAGTACATAGCAACCATCAAGCATAAACGTTTTTTTGAAATTATTAGCGTTAAGCCAATATCGAATTACCGGGAGCAGTATAGCTAAATCCAAAAATATGCTAGTCTAATGGTATAAACGCATTGGTATATAGCTGGCATCAAATACACAAATTTCTTCTAAATTATTACCGCTATGCCAATATCGAATTACAATCCTCAAAAGTTATCTATGCTAATGATATAAATGGATTGATACATAGCCGCCATCAACCATAGCCGAATCTCTTTGAAGGTGATCACTTTATAAAAGCGCGCCGTCAACAAACGTCGACAATATTGCAAATTGTGNGCATTAGTACATAGCAACCATCAAGCATAAACGTTTTTTTGAAATTATTAGCGTTAAGCCAATATCGAATTACCGGGAGCAGTATAGCTAAATCCATAAATTTGCTAGTCTAATGGTATAAACGCATTGGTATATAGCTGGCATCAAATACACAAATTTCTTCTAAATTATTACCGCTATGCCAATATCGAATTACAATCCTCAAAAGTTATCTATGCTAATGATATAAATGGATTGATACATAGCCGCCATCAACCATAGCCGAATCTCTTTGAAGGTGATCACTTTATAAAAGCGCGCCGTCAACAAACGTCGACAATATTGCAAATTGTGTGTGACGTAATCATTTTCATAAATTGGTGTGCAAAAATTTTCTCCCTGTTGTATTTTACAAATTTTGGTGTGAAAAAATTTACACCCTATCGAGGCAACCTAAATCAGGTTTTTTCGAAAATAATCGAAAACACCTGGGACCCAAAAGGTTACAGTTGAATGACCTTCTTCATTTGAATTTGCATATTTTTCCGAGAATTCTTATTTTGAACTTTCCAAGATAATAAATAAATAGGTGTCGATTTTCACCAAAAACGCTTAAATACATATTAAACTCACTGACCGCCCATGGAAACACCAAATTCAGAAAATTCAAAATCAACAAGTGCATTTCTTGCGCTGAGCACTTCACTCAACTTAATTATTTACTCTTCATTATCTCAGAAATTAAAAAATATATAACAATTCGTATCATGTTGTTAAGGTTAATCAGCTTGAGAACATAACTTACACTTCTACTTAATAAGTAATAAGTACTTTATAAGTACTTCTTCAACTACACTGTTGAAGAATGTCTTAGGAGTTTGATCGTCAAAATGGGTGTCAGTGAATAAAACAACCTAAAATCCTGAGGGAAATTGTTTGGATATTTTTTTACTTGATTGATGATAAGTGACTCAACTGGGCGATATGCAGGGTTTTCCAAGCTAAAGTCTTATGCGTATACTAAGGAAATTTTTTTTAATTATAAAAATTACTTTTTATTTATTAAGATTATTTTACGTTATTATTATTAAATTCTAGAATCTTACCAAGGAACGAAAACATTGTTAAACTATTTTATAAATTCTTCTCTAATTAGGTAAGCATCCTTTGCATAATTGTTGCTACCTAAGACAGACACAGAAGGTAGGTGACTAGTATTATCTGCCCTTGTTTTGCATCATTTCCACAAGATGCTCGCACTTTATTAAAAACACCTCGTAGTTTCGTAGTTCATCAAGTTCCTCCTGGAGAGTATGTTCATTTTGCAGTTGAGAACGGCACACTAAGTTGCACAGAAAGTTTAAACTTTAAAACTGTGAGTGAGATTCTGTTGCAGGTTGGAATAGACGGTCTCCAAATTAGTAAGAGTTCTGGCAAACAAATATGGCCTATATTGGGTTATATTTCTAATCTAGACGCTGGTCCATTTGAAATTGCCATATACTGTGGTAATTCAAAGCCTATTAGTGTGAATGACTTTTTAAAACCTTTTGTGCATGATCTGAGGGAAGTGTTACAAAATGGAATTTGGATCAACAGGAAAAACTAGCAGTCAGTCTTCAAGCTATTGTCGCAGATGCACCGACTCACTCATTTCCTAAGTGCACAAAAGGTCATGGAGGTTATTATTAAAAGGTGTAACATTGCAGGAGAGTACTCTGAGAATCGAATGACATTCGTTGGTAGAAGTGACAATTAACCACGNCGCTCATTTCCTAAGTGCACAAAAGATCATGGAGGTTATTTATCTTGCAAAAGGTGTAACATTGCAGGAGAGTACTCTGAGAATCGAATGACATTCGTTGGTAGAAGTGACAATTAACCACGAACAGACTTTTCTTTTTGGAATCAAATTGACGAGGATCATCACACTGGAATCTCTGTGTTGTTAGATCTTCCGGTTGATATAATTTCTTGTTTCCCATTAGAATATATGCATTTGATATACCTTGGTGTAATGAAAAAATTAATCGTATTATGGACGGGAGAAAGTTTCCAAGCTTCGTTTGAACAGCAGCAAAGTGGATTTATAACTGAGCGACTGATTAANAAAAAGTTTCCAAGCTTCGTTTGGACAGCAGCAAAGTGGATTTATAACTGAGCGACTGATTAAAATTAGATGGTACGTTCCCCTCGAGTTCAACCGTAAACCAAGAAGTCTACGACACATTGATCGCTGGAAGATGTCAGAATTCCGCCAGTTTCTGCTCTACACAGAACCAGTAGCCTTAAAGGCGTGTTGCCAGAAAATCATTTCTATCTTTTTCCCTCTTTACACGTTGCCACCAGAATTTGTTACATATTTCTGAAGATGTAAAAAGATTCGGGACCTGAGACTTATTTATTGCATTTCGGTTACCATCTTGAAAAGCTAAAAACACTACTAAAAAGTACAAGTACTTCACTAGCCCAACTTCACAATCGAATTGTTGAACGACGAGGAGTCAAAATTTTGAGTCATAAGTCATCNTGTTGAACGACGAGGAGTCAAAATTTTGAGTCATAAGTCATCGTCTCAGGAACCACAATTTTGAGTTACAATATACCCAAGGCGACAATGTTGTTTTGCTTTGCCATGGAATTGTCTTTCTTGTGACCAAGTTTTCAAAACATAAAGAGGGAATCAAACTTTGTGGCTATTGATATAAGACACAAACATTTTTATTCAATGTGCCATGTGCGCCTGAAGAGCTAGAAGTTTATTTGGTAAAATCAATTTCAGATAATTTGGAAAAGTGGTCCCTTTAAGACATAAAGTGGAAATGCTTCTTGATTCACTGTAAAGAAGCGGAGCATGGATTCACTGTTTTCCCATTGGTTCATTTGGGGTAACCATGTACTCCGTGGTGGTGTTCCCAGAAGAAAAGACCGTGGAAGTTGTTCAGAGCACATGGATCAAAGCAGATATGTGTTTGTGGCCCTCGTTTCCTTCTTGGTCTCAAAAGTTCAAACATGCCATGGAAAGAGACGACAATCCCGTAGGTTGGGCAAGCCACCCTGTTAGACGCCTTGCTTCCTATGGTGAGTTATCTGATATGAGCAAAAACATGTTCAAAGTTTTTTAATGATTTGAATATAAAAATTAAAGTTTTCATTTGAATTTTTAACAGATTTTGTTTACCTTGTAATTTAAATCGTTTTATCCACTCCATGAAAGATGGAATAAATGAGAGATGTTGATAAAAATTTAAGACNCCTTGTAATTTAAATCGTTTTATCCACTCCATGAAAGATGGAATAAATGAGAGATGTTGATAAAAATTTAAGACACTTAAAATTTTTATGCCTACAGCTTACAAGGGCAAAAGTATAAAAATTAGGTTCAAAATCAGTGTTCCGTTGCTCACACGTTTTCATATAAATCACATCAGTGCTATTAAACGTGCATTATTGTGATTTATTGTGATATGGGATTAATTGTGATTAATTAATTTAATTTATTCATATTTATCTTTATCACACTTCATTCCTAAATCACATCACAAGCGTGAATTATCGGAATTTATTGTGATTAACAAGGTTTTTTTGTGATAAATTGTGAAATATAATATACACGCTGGTAAATGCGCTAGTAGCGCCTTCTCTTATGAACTTAAAGAGAAAAAGAAAAGGAGGATAAATTGAGATTGAGAAATAACGGAATGTTTCATTGTGTTTTTTTTTCAATTTGAATTCTCAATTAATNAGAAAAAGAAAAGGAGGATAAATTGAGATTGAGAAATAACGGAATGTTTCATTGTGTTTTTTTTTCAATTTGAATTCTCAATTAATTGGAATTGAAACATTGTCTAAAATTTTGACTCGAGAAATGTTTGATCGTGGAAGTGAATCCACCAATTGACCACCAAAAAATAATAGCAGATTGAGAGGTGGTGGAAGTGGAAGANTTGATCGTGGAAGTGAATCCACCAATTGACCACCAAAAAATAATAGCAGATTGAGAGGTGGTGGAAGTGGAAGACCACAGAGTACAGCTTGGTCAGAATTTAATGAAAATTTGAGTACTCTAGATAATGGAAGTGTTCATAAATCACAACAATGTCAACATTGTTCAAAACTTGTGAGCTCACAAGCGCAACAATTGAAGNATGGAAGTGTTCATAAATCACAACAATGTCAACATTGTTCAAAACTTGTGAGCTCACAAGCGCAACAATTGAAGTCTCATTTGTCTAAATGCCAACCTTATTTAATCTCAGGTAAGGATATGCCACTATTCACTATTAAAAGAAATTTCCAAAAACTAAAATTTAAAATTTAATAAATTACATACAGGCCAAGAGAGTAGTAGTAGTACATCATCATCATTCATACCAAATCTTTCGAACTCAATGCCTTCTACTTCATGTCAAAGTCAAAAGGACTGTCAACTTTCGCAAGGTAAAATTCATATTTCTAATTATCGTTAAGTTTTTTTTTTAAATTAATTACAGTTAAAATTTTCAATGGCAAACCAGGAATCTTCAGTCGATAATCAATGTGGCAGTACTAGTTCTTTAAGACAGATCCCATTTAAAAAAGCTCATCGTTACCCACAAATAAACTTCAAGCTTCTATCAAATCGTATGGTTTTAAGCTAACTGTACGAGATCAAGAAAAACTTGATATGTTAGCTGCAAAATATGTTTTCGCATCTGGACAACCCTTTGAATCTTCAAACCTAGATGCTTGGAAATCATTTTGCGGAACTTTAACACCAGGATACCAGCCTCCTCCTGATTTTTTCAAAGGAAAATACCTAGATTTGGTTGATGATGAATTAAGGAATGAAATGAAAGAAGCTATTACTGGTCATGAGGTGGCTCTGATTCAAGATGGTTGGTCAGATAGAAACAATATAGCTGTCATTTCTCACAGTCTAATTTGCAACAATAGAAGTTATTTTCTTAGCTCCACCGAATGCAAAATACACAAGAAAACATCAGAATTTTGTTTCGAACTGATTCAAAAAGCCAATAGTTTAACAGAAAAAAATAGGAGCAGTCGTGAACAGTATTATCACGAATAATTGAAATACAATGATTTCTCTTAGACAGAAGTGTCGTAAAAAATATCCTAATAAATTAGTGTATGGATGTTCTGCACACATGATGAATCTTCTCTTGAAAGATATTACACCAGAATGGCTTATTTCTAAAATAAAAAAGGTAATTAAAATCAAATATTTTTAAAATTTGGGTCTGCTGAAATTCAACTGGAACTGTCACACTAATAATTATATCAATTCTAGGTACAATTGTTTTTCAGGAATAAGGATATTTTTGCAACTTTACTTAAATAAAAAGGTGGATTACGTCCGCAAGTACCAAATGCGACCCGATGGTTGAGTCATCGCTTGTTTTTAGACACGATTTTACGAAACAGAGCAATCTATATTAATATGCACGAAGAGCCGATCTCAAGGATTACGAAATTGAATCAACAATGAATGGTTTGGACATTTCTAAACAAGCGAAGGAGCTGCTAATCTAAATGGACAAAATAACTCATTATATTACCCTAAGGTTGCGTGGATAAGACGTGTCTTATCAAAGGTTTTTTGGAGGAATAATTTAGAGGCGTCTTATACACGAGGGCGTCTAATGTTAAGTTTATTTTATAGCTAAAGAAAGCAACTATAAAATTTATTTTAAATCTTGACTATCGCTGTCCAAACCATCGAAAACATCGCCAAGGAGTTCACATGATTCCTCTTCATCATCAGATATTTGAAGGTGGCTGAGACAAAGTATGATTTTTAAATTGATTACCTCGGCCTTCTTACTAACTGTGTATGATTTTCTAGTCTGTTTTGCTGTTTTTTTGGTCCATTTTCAGTAGAATTAAAAAACAACACTATATCTTACAATGAACTTTGCAGCAAAATTTGGGGCGTCTTATCAGCGAGATGCGTCTTATGATGCAAATAAATTTAAGCGGGAAAAATCGCGTCTTATAAACGAGGGCGACATATCCATGAGGGCGTCTTATCAACGCGACTTTAGGGTAATAAGGTAAATTAAAATTCTAGACATTTTTTTAGTTAAAAAATCTTGTTTTATTTTATATTTAGTGTTGGGCTGACTCGTCAAATATTGCTAACGCAATGGAATGTTGGCTTAAACTACTTGAAACAGAAGAATTGATGAGCNACATGATTCCTCTTCATCATCAGATATTTGAAGGTGGCTGAGACAAAGTATGATTTTTAAATTGATTACCTCGACCTTCTTACTAACTGTGTATGATTTTCTAGTCTGTTTTGCTGTTTTTTTGGTCCATTTTCAGTAGAATTAAAAAACAACCCTATATCTTACAATGAACTTTGCAGCAAAATTTGGGGCGTCTTATCAGCGAGATGCGTCTTATGATGCAACTAAATTTAAGCGGGAAAAATCGCGTCGTATAAACGAGGGCGACATATCCATGACGGCGTCTTATCAACGCGACTTTAGGGTAATAAGGTAAATTAAAATTCTAGACATTTTTTTAGATAAAAAATCTTGTTTTATTTTATATTTAGTGTTAGGCTGACTCGTCAAATATTGCTAACGCAATGGAATGTTGGCTTAAACTACTTGAAACAGAAGAATTGATGAGCNAGGCTGACTCGTCAAATATTGCTAACGCAATGGAATGTTGGCTTAAACTACTTGAAACAGAAGAATTGATGAGCTTCAAAATTCAAATTCAAAATCGGATGAAAAAAGCTATTACTCCAAGATTTTACGTAGCCAACTTATTTCATCCAAAATATAGAGGTAAATAAAATGGCCAATGAACTGCCGTCTCTAATAATAAGAGTAACTGCCAACTGTCAAATGATTAATTTTTTGTTTTTAGGCAAACGTATGTCTCCTCAGCAAAGAGAAATTGCATTTACAGAAATTGAGAAAATGGATCCAGAATTTGCATTGCTTGCAATTTCATTCACTGCTCTGGACAATTCCATTTTTCCAAAGTGTCTTACTTCAGCTTAAATAATGGACTCATCAAAACCTTGTTTCTNTGCTCTGGACAATTCCATTTTTCCAAAGTGTCTTACTTCAGCTTAAATAATGGACTCATCAAAACCTTGTTTCTGGCGGAATGAAGTTGCTCAATTTAAGAAAGTCACCGCTAACCATATTGATTTATTGAAAACATTGTATTGTGCACCGGCAACGACAGCTCTAATTGAAAGAGTGTTTTCAACTTNTGCTCTGGACAATTCCATTTTTCCAAAGTGTCTTACTTCAGCTTAAATAATGGACTCATCAAAACCTTGTTTCTAGCGGAATGAAGTTGCTCAATTTAAGAAAGTCACCGCTAAGCATATTGATTTATTGAAAACATTGTATTGTGCACCGGCAACGACAGCTCTAATTGAAAGAGTGTTTTCAACTTNGCATATTGATTTATTGAAAACATTGTATTGTGCACCGGCAACGACAGCTCTAATTGAAAGAGTGTTTTCAACTTTTTCATTCATTCATAACATTAAGCGGAACAGACTATCTCATGATGTCGTTAGTAAGCTATCATTTTGTTTNACTTTTTCATTCATTCATAACATTAAGCGGAACAGACTATCTCATGATGTCGTTAGTAAGCTATCATTTTGTTTAAAGATGAAAAATTATCTAAATCAAAAATGAAGCGAAAGTCATTAATTTTTGAAACTCGAAATCAAGATGACATACAAATCATTGAGTCTGATCAAGACTAGTTCAAACTACACTGATTGTCAAAATGAATTTAGTGAGACAGAATAAATCAATTTTACTAGCTTTTCTCAATGAAAGTGGGAGTCCCAGCAAAAGGCTCGGCAGACCCTTTCAAAATAAAATCATTTGTTTTAGTAATTATTTTGTTAAATATTAAAAAAACACAAGTTTTAATAAAATGGTATTATATTTAATTTTGAATCAACGTCCTCAGTCTTAATTTTAATATAAACTTCTATAAAAATTTTCATCGTAAATTTCGCATCTTCAAAAAGATTATGGATTCCAGTTTGAAATGATTCCTTGAAGTACATTCCATATATTTCTTTCAGGCTCATTTTTTCTATGAAAAACCTACCGTGCTCATTTTCCTTCACTCGATACCAATGAGTTTGTAAGTCAAAAGTTTCATAGTCGTCAATTTGTCCAATTTCTAGTGAGTCAAAGTCAGTTTTCCCTGACACAGTATAATCAACTTGTCACAGATTATTTCCTGAACTTCTTTCTGAACTTGATCAAAAGTTGCATCTCCATTTTTTAGAGTTTTTGAACTTATTCCATTTATTCTGCTCATCATTGCAGTCACGTTGTAGCTTTCAAACGCTCTTTTAATTGTTTTGGAGTAAATTACTTCTTGGTTGAAGTTCACTATCGCACCCTGAGCAGTAATGTTTCGATATTTTTTTTTCAAACCAATCACCTCCATTACAATCTCACAATCAATGGATATTNTTATAATCAACTTGTCACAGATTACTTCCTGAACTTCTTTCTGAACTTGATCAAAAGTTGCATCTCCATTTTTTAGAGTTTTGGAACTTATTCCATTTATTCTGCTCATCATTGCAGTCACGTTGTAGCTTTCAAACGGTCTTTTAATTGTTTTGGAGTAAATTACTTCTTGGTTGAAGTTCACTATCGCAACCTGAGCAGTAATGTTTCGATATTTTTTTTTCAAACCAATCACCTCCATTACAATCTCACAATCAATGGATATTACATACGCTGTTCTGAACTTTTTCCACCATGGTGTAACTTTAGGTGCCATAGGTTTTCTTGACTCAAAGTGTACCACTGCACCTGGATGATCACCAGGATCTGCCACTGCAACTGGAGGGTTGATAGGGCTTGCCTCTGATGATTCCAGCTTTAACAGCTTCTTTCTTTTAGCTCTTTTCCACATTTGCATTACACCTGCCTTGATCCCGTATGAAAATGTGTCAAGTAACGATTTCATAAATTGCATTTTCTCATTCCTTGTTGCATTCACTGCCCAGTTAAGCAAGCACGTCTTACTAAAAATGTGTAACAAAAATTCATTTTTATAATTTAAAAAATCTTACAAATTCAATAAACTTACCTGAGAAGCATCCATTTTTATTTGTTGATTAAAATGAGACTTCGGACATCAGAATGAACAAACGACAATGAGTTCAGAATGACAAACGATTTATAAAACTCAAATCTGTTTTTGTTTTGATTTTTATGCCAAAAAGAAGAAGCAAATCAGTCCTACTAAGTGGTGAACTAATTCGTACTAAGTTATAAATTTTCTGAGCAGACTNTTTATGCCAAAAAGAAGAAGCAAATCAGTCCTACTAAGTGGTGAACTAATTCGTACTAAGTTATAAATTTTCTGAGCAGACTAACCGTAAGTTACAGTCATGGATCCATCACCTTTAGTTTTGGTGGTGTCAAATTCCAGAATACATTTTCTAAGGCACAGTTGTGACGGTAACCCATCGACCACGACCTCCATCTTTTGATCTATAGGTCGATGGGTATCGATCTCGATCTCAATCTTTTAACGGAGCGATTGACTTGTGCCGATCTCGCTCTCGATTCTTCAGTGAAAATTTCATTTTCATACTGACTTTGCCGAAGCTAATTTCTGCACTCAGTATTTTCGTAGCTAAAACTAAAAGATGTACTTTTGAGCTTNTCCACCATGGTGTAACTTTAGGTGCCATAGGTTTTCTTGACTCAAAGTGTACCACTGCACCTGGATGATCACCAAGATCTGCCACTGCAACTGGAGGGTTGATAGGGCTTGCCTCTGATGATTCCAGCTTTAACAGCTTCCTTCTTTTAGCTCTTTTCCACATTTGCATTACACCTGCCTTGATCTCGTATGAAAATGTGTCAAGTAACGATTTCATAAATTGCATTTTCTCATTCCTTGTTGTATTCACTGCCCAGTTAAGCTCGTCTTCCTAAAAATGTGTAACAAAAATTCATTTTTATAATTTAAAAAATCTTACAAATTCAATAAACTTACCTGAGAAGCATCCATTTTTATTTGTTGATTAAAATGAGACTTCGGACATCAGAATGAACAAACGACAATGAGTTCAGAATGACAAACGATTTATAAAACTCAAATCTGTTTTTGTTTTGATTTCTATGCCAAAAAGAAGAAGGAAATCAGTCCTACTAAGTGGTGAACTAATTCGTACTAAGTTGTAAATTTTCTGATCAGACTAACCGTAAGTTACAGTCATGGATCCATCACCTTTAGTTTTGGTGGTGTCAAATTCCAGAATACATTTTCTAAGGCACAGTTGTGACGGCAACCCATCGACCACGACCTCCATCTTTTGATCTATAGGTCGATGGGTGTCGATCTCGATCTCAATCTTTTAACGGAGCGATCGACTTGTGCCGATCTCGCTCTCGATTCTTCAGTGAAAATTTCATTTTCAANACTTGTGCCGATCTCGCTCTCGATTCTTCAGTGAAAATTTCATTTTCAAACTGACTTTGCCGAAGCTAATTTCTGCACTCAGTATTTTCGTAGCTAAAACTAAAAGATGTACTTTTGAGCTTCATCAAGGAAGAAATATATCGATTCCGATCTCGACCTGTGCAGCATGACAGTTGATCCCAATCTTGATCTGTTCAAACATCAAATAGTTGCAACTAGTTCTAGGCTATCTTTGTGCATTATAAAAATTCAGTCATTCATTTTGCAAATCAAAAAGAAATCAAAATCCCGCTTTACACAATTTAGTAGCACTATCGATTAACCCAATTCGAAAATTACTTTATCACACTAGTGGACATTTATCACATCACAGTTGTGAAAATCGTGTTAAATTGTGATAAATTGTGATTAATGTGATAAAATGGAAGGAATTGATATAAATCGTGGTTAATATTTATCACAATTTACCACGTTTGATAAGGTTTTTTCCATCACAGTTTTAAGCTGTGATTTAATGGTTTAAATCAATTTTGTGCAAAACTGTGAAAAAACTCTCGGAACACTGGTCAAAATTAGACAAAAGACGTAATTTTTAAACATTGGTTAGTTTGGATTAAAACTAAAATACAATAAAATAAAACAAAATAAAATAAAATACAATAAATAAAACTAAAATTAAATAAAAATTTAAGATTTCTTTATTTTATTAATATTACCGTATATTCTCCAATACAAACCGGTCTCAATTAGAAACTGGTCTCGTTTTGAAGCCGGGGTTTCGAAGGTACAAGTTGGAAATTGAAGCCGGTCTCTTATAAATGCCGGTTCCTAATACNGTTAGTTTGGATTAAAACTAAAATACAATAAAATAAAACAAAATAAAATAAAATACAATAAATAAAACTAAAATAAATAAAAATTTAAGATTTCTTTATTTTATTAATATTACCGTATATTCTCCAATACAAACCGGTCTCAATTAGAAACTGGTCTCATTTTGAAGCCGGGGTTTCGAAGGTACAAGTTGGAAATTGAAGCCGGTCTCTTATAAATGCCGGTTCCTAATACAACCCCGGGCCATAATAGGCAACATTATGCTCTTAGCGGTATTNCAACCCCGGGCCATAATAGGCAACATTATGCTCTTAGCGGTATTTTCGAAATTAGATGTCACTTCTTTGATGGAAGACGGTTCAGAAATTGATGTTGAACTGGGTTAAGGCAGCATGGGACTCCATTTCAACTAAAATGATTGTGAGATACTTTAAGTTATGTGGGATTCACATTGATACCAACGGGTCTGATGATAAACTCATCCATTGCTTGAAAACAGGAGTACCTTGTTCTTTCGCCTTTTTAATACTTTTTTACGTTCAGATTTTGACAATAGATGAGTCTGATGCGGAGGACGTGGAGATAATGAGGCGTTGGTGGACGTAGATGACTCAGACGAAGAAACTATGGAATCTTTAGTTAGTTCTGACTCTGAACCATAAACTATAAGTGATAATTAAATTGTTATTTAAATTCCCTGATCACTTAATAAACCACCGGGAAAATAATATTCAAGCTCGTCTANTGATAATTAAATTGTTATTTAAATTCCCTGATCACTTAATAAACCACCGGGAAAATAATATTCAAGCTCGTCTAAAAATTTATGTGTACTCTTCGAACGAATTATAGCCGATCTCTAATAATAGCTTTTCTCTAATAGAAGCCTGGATTCGAAACTTGCCGGTTTGAATAGAAGCCCGGGCTTGTATTGGCAAATATACGGTATTCCATTTTCTGTTATTCGTGAGTCTGTGATTCTTAATTATTTCTCGTTTTTAGATTTATGTGGTTTTGCAAAACCTCAAATTTCAAATCCCNTGATAATTAAATTGTTATTTAAATTCCCTGATCACTTAATAAACCACCGGGAAAATAATATTCAAGCTCGTCTAGAAATTTATGTGTACTCTTCGAACGAATTATAGCCGATCTCTAATAATAGCTTTTCTCTAATAGAAGTCTGGATTCGAAACTTGCCGGTTTGAATAGAATCCCGGGCTTGTATTGGCAAATATACGGTATTCCATTTTCTGTTATTCTTGAGTCTGTGATTCTTAATTATTTCTCGTTTTTAGATTTATGTGGTTTTGCAAAACCTCAAATTTCAAATCCCAAATTTTGTACCGTACTAACCAATGATGAAGAGGACACGGAGCAAGCAAATAAACAAAACGTAAAAAGATGGTTTCAGTTCGCCTTCAGGATTCACCTACCAGTGCAATCAGTCGTAAAGACGGCCGAAATCAAATTCCATTACATCCAAAAATTCCACAAGTCTCAACTCCTCCNCAGGATTCACCTACCAGTGCAATCAGTCATAAAGACGGCCGAAATCAAATTCCATTACATCCAAAAATTCCACAAGTCTCAACTCCTCCTCAACTAATGCGAGGCTCAGATCCTCCCCATCTACCACAGCCTCCACAGGTTTCCACTCAATTCGAATTCTTAATATTAGTTATTTCATTGACAATGGCTCGTTTTGTTTCAGATACTTCATCCATCTTTGTTTTCGTATTTGCTTGCAAGTCAAGATGAAATGTCCTCACAAGCTTCCCTTCAAGTGTCTGAGGTCAGCGAGATAGATCAGTTCACCTATTCACTTTTAGCACACTATCCTCCTTCGCAATCAACTTACTACAATGGGGACATTAAGTTCATCTTCTGCTAACTTCTACATCGATCAACCCCCAAGTCACGGCGGCGCNCTTACTACAATGGGGACATTAAGTTCATCTTCTGCTAACTTCTACATCGATCAACCCCCAAGTCACGGCGGCGCATGCTCATAGTACTTTACCGTAACTCACCGGCATCACAAACCCTGCAAAAACGCAGTCATCCTAGAAGGGCCCAAGGAATTGATAAGGGTAAGAAAATTCATATTTGCAAGACAATCAATACAACAGGTTTCGTGATTGTTTTGATTTATTTTATAAAATCCATTTGATCGATATTTATTTGATTAAAAAAAAATAATTTAAATAACTTTTCATAATTTTTACAGACGTTTTTTTGTTTTTAGAATTCAAAGAATACTGCATTAAAAACTGAGATTCTCAAGGTCTAAATGGATCAACTTATACAAAATTCAGCCACCATCATCAACTTACAGTCCAACCAAGAAATCAACATTGTAGACAGGAGCATCATTCGACAACTCCCTTTAGATACGCTTGTTGAATTGGACGATTTGGAAAACATATTGGTGGAAGAAGTAGACGGAGAACGATGGTCGACTCTAGTAAGTATTCACTTTTTATTACACGAATTCAAGAAGCTAATAACTGCTCATTGCGTTTATAGGTGGCTTATTCGACACCAAAATGCAGCACCATCGCAGATTCGGTTGACTCTACATTTTCAAGATTGATTTCCAACAACCTGGCAAATCACTTGAATTGGATGGGCACCGCAAGTGTNATTTGGAAAACATATTGGTGGAAGAAGTAGACGGAGAACGATGGTCGACTCTAGTAAGTATTCACTTTTTATTAAACGAATTCAAGAAGCTAATAACTGCTCATTGCGTTTTTAGGTGGCTTATTCGACACCAAAATGCAGCACCATCGCAGATTCGTTTGACTCTACATTTTCAAGATTGATTTCCAACAACCTGGCAAATCACTTGAATTGGATGGGCACCGAAAGTGTGGCGGATCAAAGAATCTTTCCAAAAATAAAACTGCGTCACTTAATGCAAGGTAAGCTTTGAATTTTACCAACCATATATTATTACAAATCTAATTTCGGTTTAATCCTGCTTGGTTTAGGAGCTGTCCTGTCAAACAAAACTTTCAGGAGTCATCGATAGGGAAGTACACAACGAAGTGAGGGACTGGTTCAAGAGACGTCACGACCGAATGCAAAAACGGGCAAAGGACAAATCAGCAGCCACCACATCATTTCAAACATCAAACCAGTAGACAATCTTTGGTTTTCAACTGGGTTTAATTAATATTATTAATTGTTAATTATTATTTATTATCATAAATTACTAATTATCGATATATTTAATTTTGATTAAATATATCAATAAAAATTATACTAATTAATACAGTGGGAATAGCTGGGGAGTGGACAATGACACCCAAGTTCACACACCCCATTCGAACTGAACAGCATATATGGGAACAACATTTTTCACTAGTATCATTAATTAATGAGGTTCAGATTTTAGTAGATTGATAACCTATAATCTTGTTTTAGAGCGTTAAAAGTAGGTGGGGGGGGGGGGGCAGATGCCCAAATGCAAAAGGTGTCAAAATTTGGGTTTTGTTTTTGAAGGAATTAATTTTGCTAATTCATTGTTTTTGCTAACTAATAATAGTTTTACGCTTAATTGTTTTTTCTCATTACTGGAATGGGTCTACCACCACACCTGCGACTAATAGTTATAAAAATTAGTTACCGCTACCCTGAGGATACTTACCAACAAGTGATGGAAAGGTATAATGCCCATCCATCTACAATTAACCATCAAATTCGAAGTAAGGGTACCATAAAAAATATTATTGACAAGTTTGGGAGGGTTGCGGAAAAACTCGGGAGGGCTGCAAATTTTTGCGAATGAGCACGCGACATGTGCCATAAAAACCCGGAGTAGACGCGCTGCANGGGAGGGTTGCGGAAAGACTCGGGAGGACTGCAAATTTTTGCGAATGAGCACGCGACATGTGCCATAAAAACCCGGAGTAGACGCGCTGCATTATTTTCGGTGACGAATGCTCAGTTCATTTAAATGGAGAAGGGTAGTTCTTCCTCAATAAAGTCAATTTCATGAAGTTGATGTGGATTCAAATTTTCAATGGGTTGATCTTTGTGGCATTTGAAAACAATAGATGTTGCCAACACGTACCACAACTTCGTTGAAATTAAGAATTAATTCCGAATTGATTTGACAATTACTCAGGTCATTGCACCTTGTCACTGTGATAAGTCAGCTGCACATATTATACTAATTACTTGTAGTTGACATAGGTGACCACTAAAATTCGAAACATCTCCGATTTTGCTGAAATTAAAAACTAATGGCTAGTTTATAGTCCTTCAGGTTTCCGATTTCGGCAGCAATTTTGTCGGATTCGGAAATTTTTTCAATTTATACTCTCAGATTCCACTTCCGAATTACAACAATCGGAAAACTTCCGATTGTGGCAAAATCTGAAATCAGTTTACACTCCTCCGTTTCTCCTGAAACGGACAAGTTTTTTCCGATTTCTAACTTCAGGTTTAGGTTCAACTTTTCTCCAAATCGGAAACTAAATTTCTGCAGGATATAGGTATATCCTTTCTTCTATATATATATAATCTCTATTTACATTAGAATCAGCTGAAGTCTACACTATTGGTATAAAGTGAGTTTATAGATTACCCTACACTTCACTCAGAGGTTATTATCAGTTAATTTGTGGGTTATAAGTTTAAATTATTTGTCAAAGTATCTCCCCTATCATGTTCCGACGTCTGAATATATTTCGAATGTATATTGTTCTTACGCGTTTTCGTTTAGGATGCCGAATCAGCTCAAGAACAATCAAATCGTCATTCATTGTTTTAGAATAAATTGTTTTGAAAAAAACTTCAATTTTAGTCGAACGAGCGAGTATAAACAAAAATCCTTTTTCAGAATCAGTTTTTTCGAACCCGGATACCGGAAACGGAATTTGATTTATACTTTTCAGAATCCGAATTTGGCCACAAATTCGGATTCAGAAAGTGGATTCGGAAAGCTGACGGACTATAAACAAGCCATAATAGCTAAAATTAGCCAACTAGTCAATTAATCAGCTTGTTAATTAATTTTACTGAATTTTTATTGACCTAGGTCATTGGTGACCCAGAAAATCAAAATATTTCCGTTTTCGTTGAAATAAAAATTTATAGGTTAGAATTAGTCAACTAACTCGGCATATACTACATTTGGACCATCAAGCACAGTTGTCAAAGTACCACTAGGTGGTTAGGAACACACGGAAGGGCTGCAAAAATCCGCGGGAGGGTTTTGGGAACCCACGGGAGGGCTGCGGGAAGACTCAGGAGGGCTGTGTGAACCCACGGGAAAGCTGTGGGATCCCATGGGAAGGCTGTGCGAACCAACGGAAGGGCTGCGGGAAGACTCGGGAAAGCTGCGGGAACCCACGGGAGGGCTGTGGGATACCACAGGAGGGCTGTAGGAATAAACGAGAGGGCTGTGGGAACCCACGGGAAGGTGTGTGGGATCCCACGGAGTGGGATCTGCGGGCAGACTAGAGACGAATGCTGGAACTCACGGGAGGGCTGTGGGAACTCGTGGGAGGGTTGCGGAAAGACTCGGGAGGGCTGCAAATTTTTGCGAATGAGCACGCGACATGTGCCATAAAAACCCGGAGTAGACGCGCTGCATTATTTTCGGTTACGAATGCTCAGTTCATTTAAATGGAGAAGTCAACCGGCAGACTTTCAGACTTGTAACAAATAATCCAAAAATTACTTTTACAAAGTCCTAGTTAGTCAGATCCAAATATACGCATCCTAATTAATACTTGAGTAATAATCAGTCATATTGCGATCGCATATTAGGGTGTCCTTCATGATTTTAATATTCTATCAATTATTTTTCAAATTAAATCATTCAGTTCCTAACCTTACGCGCAAAATAGTTGTGCCCGTCTATGGTCNTCAATTATTTTTCAAATTAAATCATTCAGTTCCTAACCTTACGCGCAAAATAGTTGTGCCCGTCTATGGTCCCTGGGTGGGGTGTGTGAACTTGGGTGTCATTGTCCACTCCCCGGCTATTCCCACTGTATATTGTTCTGGTTTGGTCTAAATCGACCAACTCACCTGAATGTGGTTGGACGAAATTACCAAAAGTCCAATACAGCAACTTACTAATAAATTAACTAATTGATTTTATAATAATAATAAATTCGACTAACTTTTTAAAATTAAAGAAAATTTTTAACTTAATTTGAAATTGTGGTTTTCCCACAATTTTTATCTTTAAGGAAAATTCAAACATTCAGGGTTAGGATTGCCACTTGACTGTTTCTCTACTCAACAATTAAAAATAAACAAAACCCTATTCAATAAATTTGCACAATTAGAACATTANCTTGACTGTTTCTCTACTCAACAATTAAAAATAAACAAAACCCTATTCAATAAATTTGCACAATTAGAACATTATTTTTTTTTCTTTTGAAAATAAAAATATATTTGTTTTTATTTATTGACATTTACTTCGTTATAACAAAATAAGAAACTGCTCAACAATGAGCTTCTCAACTTTCATTGTTTAGAGATCCCAATTTNTACTTCGTTATAACAAAATAAGAAACTGCTCAACAATGAGCTTCTCAACTTTCATTGTTTAGAGATCCCAATTTTCCTACTCAAGGTAAGACCGAAGTTTAAAATCAGAATGAAGGTTCTGATCTAGGGCCCTGGGTTTATATACCCCTACAACTACCGTGCCTAGTGCAAAAATTATTATTTATAAAAATAATAAACAAAGAAAATAATAATAATCTTAACACTAAGCGTACTAATTTCCATAATTAGTAAAAAGACAAAGGTAAATCAAAACTTACATAAATTATCTAAAAATAATTTATAAAGAGTGAATAATAATAATAATTTATTTTCATATTACAACTGTAACAATATTTATTTTGTCATTAGAAAGTTATTACTCCATAATACTGCAAAATTTCGTGTCGAATCGGAACAGAATTTTCGCATCTGTTCTAATTCGAATTCTCGAGGCTTTTCGACTGCCGATATTTCTGACTCGCGTCAGAGAATATTCGTGGAGAAACGTAATGAATTCGCGGACATATCGCGTAGAAATCCTATCGAATTCTCATGAAACCCTTCGATTGCCTGCGAAATACCACGCGAATCGGAGCTTAGAATTGCATTGAAAGAAGTTCGAAATGGTTGGTAAGGTAAGGCTGAAATAACGTCACTAAATACGGTTTAGAGCCATTTGGGTCTCGCATAAATTGTTATTAATTACTTTGCAGGAATTTCCTTTAAACCCAAATGANCGGTTTAGAGCCATTTGGGTCTCGCATAAATTGTTATTAATTACTTTGCAGGAATTTCCTTTAAACCCAAATGAAGACAAAAAACTTTTTTTTTCGGAATTTTGTGTGGTATAATAAACTGAATGCGCAGCTAGTCGCAGCAGATAAAGCTGATCTTAGACCCTACTACTTATAGCAATGTTTGAGTTAAATAAATTAAATGGATATTGCTGGAGATATCCAACTGAATTAGTGTTGCGCATGGCTCTGGCTCATGAGCTGGCTCAATAGCTCTGGTTCTGGCTCGAGCTGGCTCACAAAAATTTCTGAGCCAGTGCGAGTGCATGGCTCTGGCTCATGTAGTAATTTTGAGCCAGGGCCATGGCTCATGAGCCAGCTCAACAAAACTAGTGAGCCATGGCTCAATGGCTCAACTTTCCCCCTAAATTCTTCCACTTTTCACCTAATTTTTCATTTTTTCATCTTCCAAATCATCACTTTTTTTTTAATTTTTGGAATTTTTGGTCACTGAAAGTCAATTTGCCTTTAGCCAGTTCATAATTATGATTTGTGTTGGCTTATCCTCACTAGGTCATTCTCACTTTTAGCAAAATGTGCATATTAAGGGAAAAAAAATTTTTTTTTATGTTGAGCCATGAGCCATGGCTCCGGCTTATGAGTCAGGTTAACAAAAGTACGGAGCCAGAGCCATGGCTCATGAGCTAGCTCACCGCTCGGGTGAGCCATGAGTCTTGGCTCATTGAGCCAGTGGCTCTGGCTCGCGCCAAAAGCTGAGCCGTGCGGAACACTAAACTGAATAATGCCAAATGCACTTCTATTGTGAAAGTTGATCCTTGAACGGGTTTTAGACAGAATGTTCTCAATCTCGTGAGCACCTTAAAGTGTCTCATTGATATTATTCGATTTAAAAAACCCAAAGTTTGTTATTTTGGCTAATTTTACTGATGATTCACGTACTGTGCGCAGGCGTAGAAACTTACTAGGCGTACCAATCTCGTCGGGATTTGTTAGATTAGTGTATTACAAACAACGTATTAGGAGGAGCAGTTTCATTATTGTATCCCTTGTCTTCGTCGATAACTTTACATCGCGTCCGAAGTTCTAGTATACCCATTATGCAATAGCGTATTCATCTGTTTTAAATACTACTTTCGCATTTGTGCTTACAAAAAATAATTATGATGGATGAATATACAGGGGAATTCGTTTGATGTTACTCCCAATGAAGTCCAAATTTTTGGTGATATAAAGCGAAGGTGACAGAAAACGATTAAGGCAACTTTTTTAATTTTGGTGTTTAACAGTCTTTGGTGACAAAAAAAATTATTTGCGAATCATGGCTTATCTATTAATTTTACTATGACAAAGTGAGTGTTCAAAATTACATACGTTTAACCTAAAGAAATTAGTCAGGGGTCTACTCGATGTACGTCCACAGTTTCACAGAAGTGTGAAGGAAAAGTGAGAAACTCCTCCTCGGAAAGTATGACCAACCAACGAATGAACTCCAAAAAAAAACATGTCTCACCCGAAAAAATGTACACTTTGTGTACTTCCAGAGTTTCACAGATTTCCAAACAAAACTGAAAACACGCCCCAAAATTCAAAACCCACGAATGACATGACAAAAACTCAAAGTGTGAAAGTGAGCAAGACATTTCTTTCACACATTAAAAAACAAATAAGAAAATCAGAATCGGACTGGTCTCACCCGCTTTGGTTTCAGACTCATGCGTACTAGAAATGTTTTGTGAAATTAATTGAAGTGTGAAAGTACGAAAGTTCCACCCACTTCATCTTCACACTCATGCGTACTTCAACAGAAAAAGTGTGAAGAAAAGTCATACGTACATGCGTGAAGCCATCGGGTAGACCGCTAGTAATTTTTTCTGCACACAACATGATGTGGTTATGATTTTGTCCAAATTTTCTAAGCAACACTAACCATCTTTCGAAGCCCGTCTTAATTTTCTCAACACTCTTGAATTTGTTCCATACTACAAATAATGTTCGTTTATGTTAAACTAAACTGTGTTTTTACTTGCAGCACGTTCAATCTGGTCTCTCTTTTTCAGAATTTTACTTACCGTACTTTTGTCAATGTGATAGTTGTCAGAGATAGCTTTCCTACTCACTTTGTTGTCTAAGTTTGCTAAAATCTGCAACTTTTGTTTAATTATTAGTTCTGTTATTTTTTCTAATGTCTTAAAGTGTAAAGTGAATGATATACAATTTCGAGAAATAAAAAAAAAAGTAAAGATGTGAAATTCAAACAATGGCAGCAAAAAGAAGTAAACTTCCATGTGTCGGGTTGTTAAGATGAAATTAGACGAAGTGACATAAGAGACCTATTCTTACACTTAAGTGTTAGGAAATTCACCGGAAATTTTAAAATTGGTGATACAAAGAGACTTGTGACAGAAGATGTGACATTAAACTTAATGCAAATGCTAATGTAGTGAATGGGAGCATAAAAATGTAAGTACGAATTAAAATTTTCATACGTCTAACAAACGTATGAAGTAAAATAGGTCAAACAAGTTACGTGGAATACTTTGACAACATAATCATCGCATGACTAGAAAAGAACGATGAAGCGTAATACCGGCGTCACTGTATGCTATTAATTGTTCGATATATTTTCTGGCTTGTTTCATATCCATATAACAACCTTAATAAACATTGTTTTTAAGTCATTTAGTACTCATAACAATTGAGTTTACAAACTTCTGAAATAACCTTCTAATATTTATTTATGATAACCAAGTAGATATCCAGTCTCCTTGAGTAGTTTTAAGGAAACTTCTCATGTGACAAAAATTCGTTCAGTAATCCGAAAACTCCGCCTTGGTTTTTCCAATGTGCGCCATGGCTGATTTTGCCAAATCTTCACTCTGAAGAAGCGACATGTTCCATGTAGCCTATGATAAAATTGTAAGTAATTATGTAATGATATATTTATACAACATTTTAATTAATGATGCCGTAATACCAATATTCGAGTAAACGTGTATATCGAAGCTTCGACTTCGCACTGCCTTCGAATAGCGAATATTTCCGACGACTAATTACAAATTTCATGTAAATCGATTCCACGTTTTACCTGAACTATAACTTTCGCCTAAAAATTACGCTAAAAATTTAATTAGTGGTTCAAATTTTATGATGCTTCCCCTACATGTAATGATTAGGTTGTTCTGCATCACTTTCGCTTTCAGATATTTTAAGGTTTGTAATGTATACACTCGTTCTTTGACTCTTTAGTTATTTCACATTTTTGCATAAGCAGTTAAGCCAACATTTTACTACTCGACGAAACCTTCGCGCCAAACTTTGAATATCGAAGCGTCGAATCGAAGCCAATTTCGCTGGAAGTATTCGAATCCTCGAATATTCGCGGTATCCCTAATTTTAATATTTGATTATTTTGAACTCTTACCTGATACTCTAACGCATCGTCAACACTGTGGTCCCTAGAGTAGTTCAAATGGAGTTTGGTTCCCTGTACTGCTACGGGAGATTTTGCTGCTATTTGCTGCGCTATATGGATTGCTGCTTCTAGCATACTTTAAGGAAAAACAACAACAGTAAAAATAAAAACAAAATTGACTAGTATTAAGAGCTTTGAATTTTTTAAACATTAAACTCACCTCTGTTTATCTGGAAATACTCTACTTACAAGTCCGTTCTTCGCAGCCTCGTCAGCATACATCTCCCTTCCAGTAAAGGCAAGTTCTCGTACTAAACTCTCGTTACCAATAATTCTTGGTAGTCTTTGAAGGGCTCCCACGTCAGCAGCAAGCCCTATACCACACGAGGAAAATATAATGAAACTCGGAGACAATTTCATTATGATTAAAATTATACACAATTAACCTATGTCAACCTCCTTGACTTGGAAGTATGCGTCAGAGGTACAATAGCGGATGTCGGCAGAGCATATGAGACTTGAACCTGCTCCAACACAAGCTGAATGTATACAACAAATCACAGGTTTCCTACACTTAAGTTAAGTTAAAGATAATTTAATTTGTTGTTAATTTCAGAAAATCTTCTGTTAGCTACTTTTTCCAAAGAAGTGAAGCTAGCTTGATACTCCCTCACAAGTTTGTACATAGTTCTGCATTTCCGAGCAATATCATCTTCTCCTTGAACAACTTCAGCCAAACCTTTCATATCCGACAAATCCAAACCTATGTTGTTTATTTCTTAATTATGACAATCCTTAGATACAAGACAATGTAGAAAATTCGTAATCGAATTAAAGTGTTATACCTGCAGTGAATAATTTCCCAGCTCCACTTAGGATGATAGCACGGCAGGTTGTGTCATCGCTCAACTCATTGAAACACTCGCCGATTTCCCTAAAAATCAGTTGATATGAACAGTAGATTATTCCGATATTGGAGCTTATGGTAAGACTTACCGCCAGAATGTGTTGTTCATTGCATTACGTTTTTCAGGGCGATTAATTTCAACATGGGTTACATGGGGTCCAACTGTACTTACTGCAAGGGTATCATACATTCTCTGTCCAGAGATAGTCCCTAGACCAGCTGTGGAACTACTACTTATTACAGGTCGGACTCCGTATCTAAGTCTAGGCACCACCTGTGATGAAACTATATGTCTGAACATATTGTTAAGTTATTCAAACAATTATAATTTAGAGAGCTAAAGGGCAANGCGATTAATTTCAACATGGGTTACATGGGGTCCAACTGTACTTACTGCAAGGGTATCATACATTCTCTGTCCAGTGATAGTCCCTAGACCAGCTGTGGAACTACTACTTATTACAGGTCGGACTCCGTATCTAAGTCTAGGCACCACATGTGATGAAACTATATGTCTGAACATATTGTTAAGTTATTCAAACAATTATAATTTAGAGAGCTAAAGGGCAAGTAGCGCAGTGCGTGCTGTGTCTGAATTCAGGATGGACTAACTTATCACTCAGANAGTAGCGCAGTGCGTGCTGTGTCTGAATTCAGGATGGACTAACTTATCACTCAGAGAGAAGATGTCAAAAATGACGGCCGAAGGTGTCATTTCTCAGAACGAAATTTTTTACTTTCAAGGTTGTCAAAAAATTACAACAAAAAACTGGAGTCTTCAAAAATGAAGTACCATCATGGTGTCATCATCACTACCAGTGGACAAATTCCGAAATGTTTAAAAATTGCATAAGCATTCCGAACTTATACGATATATTTTTTTTTGAAAATCCGCTATCTCACTTTCCTCTACTGTGTGTGGCGTGGCGGGAAACTAAACTGTTATCTTATGTCATAGTGTAAACGCGTCTAAATGTGACTTTCGGCTAATTGTGACACTTGACTGTTGTTTGTTAAGTTGAAATGCATAGATTAGAAGGTACCATATCACTAAAGATTATTGTTATCAGAAAGTGATTTTTGATTTTGGTTGCATCCTTGGACACTGCCAAACGTTTAGACAGTGTAAGATTGTACAGGGTGAACCAACTTAATCCAGGCCTTCTTTCTTCGCCTTTCACCAAAAACGGCTTGGGGCAGGCGATAGACAATAGTAAATGATGGAAGTGAAGTTAATTTTATTGTAGTCACTATAAAATATCTGTTCCGATGCAAAGCAATGGAGCAAAGCAGAGAGACAGAGAGAGGAGGGGTCGGCAGGTTCTCTGTTGAGTCAGGTGTAATAGATGCCAAGGGATCGTACCCCATTCCTCTAGTTTGCTCATTCTCTCAACTACCCATCTTTCAGCATTACAGAATGGC